>QEPC01003117.1:5278715-5318620 GCA_003113815.1 Sphenodon punctatus
TGGAGGATTAGATGATATAAAGAGAAGCATAATTAAGCAATCAATGGGAGTAAGTGAGGAACTAGGGGAAGCCTGACTGAAGAGGTAGGTTTTGCAGAGGGATTTGAAGGTCAGAAGGGAGCAGAGCATATGTGTTCATGGAGGGAATTCCAGGCATAAAGAGCAACATGGGAGAACAGGTGAAAATGATATTCATGTTGAAGTGTGTCTTTTCTTCACCAAAACAAGCATTACAAAGCTTCTAAATAAATGTTGCTGTGTTTAAAATTGTATGGCAGCCTTCTGAGCAGAAATACACCAATATTGTCGGGTTGCCATGCCTGCTTTCCTCTAATCAGCTGTACCATCACTGGCGCGCATCCTTTCGCTGAGACAAGAAATGAACAGATTTTTATGACACTTTAAAAAAAATGAAGGTACAGGATAAAACGTGAGGAAGAAAAACAAATAAATGCTCTATGATCAATTTGCCACAGAAAGAAGAGCAATATGATCCTGAAGCCATTGATGAAGCCACTAGCCGCAGAGGAGGGAACCTTTTCCCTCATAAGGGTCCACTTTGAAAATCAGTAGAAGCTCCAAAGGTCATGTAGAAGTTAAAGGCAAGGGGTGCATTCAGGAAGCGGAAGGTCCAGATCATGGATCTGTCCCATATCCTTGTTTACATTCGCTCATCTCTGCTCACTTTAGTACTTGGAGGTGGGAACTGGATCCAGGGGCCAGATCCAGGAACTGGAAAGCGGCCACATAAAAATTCGCCGTGGGACTCATTTGTATCCTGGGCTTGAGGTTTCCCACCCCTGCACTAGCCCTTTGCATTGACACAAATTCCATTTACTTCAGTTGGACTTGTGGTCATGCAAAAGACCTAGCACCAGCATCAAATGGCTTCAGGATCATGTCCTAAACCAGAATTTACTCTTTTTATAACGTTTTTGCTCACACCGAGTGCAGTCCTGTCCTCATTAAAGTCAATGGCTTCCGTTGACTTTAGTGCATAAAGAATGCACCCTGGTTTTAAATTCCTTCATATCACCTTTATCCTGCTTTTCTTTTGTGGGAGAAGAAATGCCTGTTCCTGAGGAATTACCAGGCCTGCCAAACTTCCAGCAGGGAAGTGAACTGGATCCATGGCACCTTTTAACTGAGAGATTACTGTAGTCTAAACTGAATAAAGTAAGAATAAAAGGTGCCTTCCCCAAACCGGCGAAACTGTTCTCCAGTGGGAAAAAGATAGAGGGATGATCACAGGCGGGGAAGCCAAAAGGGGGAATGTAGGGTCCTCCAAAGCTGACATGGAGGGGTGTGTGTGTGTGTGTAATTAAGAACTTTCCCCTCCCCACCCACACACTTAAGGGGAGAGAGAAACAAATATTCAAGTGCAGGCAAGATACAGTGCCATGTTTCACATGGTTTTATTTCTTTGTTATCTCTTTACATATATAACCTCAAGCCCAAGGTGCTGGTATTTGTTTCTCTACTGCTGCTACTTGATTATTTATACTGTGCATTCAGTGCACTAATTGCCTTATAGTCCTTATCTAGTTCACCCTCACAACAACCCTGTGTGGCAAGTCATTTATTCCCATTTTTAAAGACAGGGGGAGGGGGAACCTGAAGCTGAGAGTGACTTGCCCAAGACCACCCAGAGAGTTCATAGCGAAGACAAGATTTAAACCCTGGTTTCCCACAATGTGTTTGTAAATGCAAAATATATTAATGAATACGTAATGGCAGATTGGTTTCAGCTCTCACTAGGGAACTTGTCCAACATGTTATCAGCAGAGCTGAAACAAGTACTTGGGGAAAAAACAGTAAATCCATCAGCTAGACTCTATCTGAACCAAAAAAGGGCAGTTAGGCATTAACTGATCGCTGATGTTCTGGGTATCTATTTTGGTTCTTTTTGTACTTTGGTGATGTCAATTTAACTATATTAACACTAATGCACATGTGCTAGTGCTGAAAATAATATCACCAAATGACTGAAAACCAAACTAATAATCTGGGGGAGCGGGGGAATTGAATGCTTGAGAACTAGTGGACAGGTAAGTATCTGGGTATTTTCAGAAGTGACACTCCCACGCTTAGTCATGCTTTACCACACTTAACCTCACCCTGGGGTCACAACCACTATCACTTCTGTTTGGCAGCCACCAGATGTTCACTACGCTTTGCCCTGAACTGTGGTAGCAGTTACCACCAGTTGTGATCTCAGAAAATCGCAGGGAACAGCCAGTGGAGGTGGTAAGCGCTACCATGGTTTGGGGCAAAGTGTGGTAAGGTGCACCATCATGTCTGTTCTGGGAACCGGCCTACCCCGGGGCAGGGGGGCAGCTGTTACTCCAGATTGGGTCTAAGTGTGGTAGTGTCACTTCTGAAAATACTCTGTTTCAGATGCAGATATTATTTGGTACTCCAAAGATAACTTGAACAAGTGAATAATACCTCCAAATAATAAACCCTCTACCGATTTCAGCTCTAGCAATCAGCAGTGAGGACTGTGTTTTCAGCCGTTTTTAAACGGGACGCGCCCACCCACCCCCACCCACCCAAGTGCCCATCTGAAGATAGTGTGGGTGGGCATGCATTCCCGTGACCTACGCACTGCCCATTCATGCCCACACACAGAGCATTGGGGGGAAACCCGGGATGCTCCGTGTGGGGGCAGGAGTTGTAGGGGTGCACACCCAGTGCACACTCATCCTGGCCCATGTATATCCATCCCCTGCACGCTCACCAGAGGTCCATCAGCGCTCCTTGCAGTGGACACGGACCTGCCCACCCACCATCCTCCTTTAAAAATGGCGTTCCAAATTGGCAGCAATGGGGATTGAACACGGGTCCCTGGATCAGTCAAGAATAAAATGGAAGGACTTCTTTGTTGCTAGCTAACTGCTTTCATTGGCCACCATGGCTGCCCATCATGGGGGGTGGGCTGGGTTTGGGCACCCACATATTCATGCAGCTCCCCACCAGCCCGGTCACAAGAACATTTATTCCATGGCCAGACCTGAACCCGACCAGGTTGCTAGCGGCTTCCCAGTCCAGAGTGGCTTGTGACAGCAGTGCTCTACCATCACATATGTTTTCCCCCAGTGTTCTGTAAGGTGTTTATTATAGCACTGGTGTGCTTCATAGCAAGAGGCAAAAAGCAATCCTCTCACAGGAAGAGTAATGCTGTACTCATGTTGGCGAAACAAGCATGGCAAAATGGAATCTACAGCTGATTTCCAATGCTCCATGCCAAATGCCCCTGAACAAGATTGGGAGCACTGTCATTTTGTTGATGGTATTTGTCTTAATTATGTTGGGTTTGTTTATATGAGGTGTTCAGCAATGGTATAATAACTATCTGACTACAAAACCCATTTGGCTCTTCACCGAAGTGTGAATGTTTCAGTAATGAGGCTGTCGTTTTCATCTGTTTATTCTTGGTGTCTTTGTGGTGAGAGGGCGGGTATTTGTACAGTTTAGAGAGAGGCATATGGAACTGGTGTGTATGTTTTGCAGGCTGCCAGCTTTACTCCATGCACTCTTGGAGGGCTTATCCTCCAGGGATGTTTCAATGCTCCTGATCATGTTTTGCTTTGTGACCTCTGCACTGGCAGTTCTGTGTGTGTGTGTTTGTTTTACTTTTTATTTGTATTACAGTAGCACCTGGAGGCCTCAACTGAGACCCAATTCCCTTTGTGCAGTGCAAACATATCTTGCACATACAGGGTATAAATCCTTGGAATTGCCACCCCAAATGCCTCATAAGCATCCACTTTCTCAAGCCTATTGGACCGAAAAAGGGTGGCAGGTCCTTTCTGAAAGATCTGAATGGGTGTTACCAGATGTTAGGCTAGCTACTTGATTTCACTGTAAACACTAATTTCCCCATTGTTTGTGAATGCTGGTTACAGAACTACCCATGCGTTCAACACAGGCCGACTCCCAAAATGTCATGGGAGAGACTAGCATGTAGTCACTGTTACGTCTAGATACATGCACTTCTCAGTTTCCATTCCCTGCTCAGTCAAGAGATGATATAGAGGTATGGCTTTTTTGAAAGGGACATCATTGAGCCACAGTACAGCAGAGATGGGATGGAGCTCAATACTACTGTTGCTCCAGGCCTCTAAAAATGTTAAAACAATCCTTGGAACTACTGTGAGCAGAACCTGTAATACTATTTTGCCTATCTGCAGACAGAAATGGAAGGATTCAATTTGCAATTGCTTTATTTCAGGAGAAATTAAGAAGAGGAATTGCAATGGAGCTCCATTGCAATGAAGTATTCCATTGCAAATTACAATGGAGAATTTCTTCTGCAATTTCTCCATTGCAGGAGAAATTGCAGACAATGCAATCCATGTCAGCAAGAGTGGCATGGAACATCACACACACAGAAACTGATAACAGCTGGTGGGAGGATACTCTTACGTAGCTGGTCCAATGCACAGCTGCAGTCTTGTTTGTATAACCAGCTACATGATCATGACGACATCAGCAAATTCAACCCACAACAGCTTCGCAACAAATTTGTTGTTATGCCTGGTAGCACCCAGTTCTAGCAATTGATAAAGTAACAATGCAGAAAATGCCCTTGTGTGGGGATCCATGAGGGCTAGTGCATTTGTACCGTATATGCCAGTTAGGGCTGCCAGTGCACCTTTGGTCATTTTTTACCTGACGCTTCCATTTTGGCCTATGGGAGTGTTAGGTAAAAACCCACCACAGGTGGGCACCCTAGTGCTTGTGGTTCCTAAACTTTTTCCTTTGTGACTTCATTATGAGACTTAAATATAGTTCTAGGATCCCTGACAGCAACAGAGACGCTTGGGGCATCAAACAGAATTGTGACCCTGCTAGGGATGGGACTTCAGATGAATTTCCAGAATCAGATCTCTTCTGGAGTCTGATCTTGTTTTTTACAATTTTTTAATGCATCTGTATTACAGAACGGTATTTAAAATAATAAAAATATTAGAAAATCATTGTGCGTGCGCAACATAACCCGTGGCAGCCTGTGGTCTCAACAGCCTCTATTTCGCTCAAGTGTAATGGAGTTTTAAAATATTTTTATTATTTTCAATACAGATCCACAATACGGATCCATAAGAGGTGCTGCATTTTTGATTAATCTGTAACTTCCATTTCTGGACAGTCGTGGATTATGATCTGTAATGCCCATCCCTAATTTGCATGGGGTGCAACTCCACTTGAGGTCCCAACCCACTTTGAAGGAACTTCTGATATAGGCCATTAACATTCCTATTTAGATGTTGTCAATTTGGGATGAGCCTGTATTTCTGCATTGCAGATGGCTTGATTTATTTGTTTGTTAATATCGCACCCTGCCTCATCCCAAATGCCTCCAGAGCTTTTCTCAAGCTCATTTCCTTTGTGTTTTTAATAAAACGAGCTTTATTTTAGCCAGATGCTGGCTGCTTCAGGACTATACTATACTTGCTGTTGATTTTGTTCTTAGATAAGCTGTGTCTGGTGCTGTGGGGATTGGGGCTGTATTGACTGGAGGAGCCTGCTGTCACTCTGCTTTTCCCTCCGCTTCCCCAGGTAATAACTCCCAGTGTGGGGCCCTTTGGGCAGCTGCAAGCTGTGTTTGGTGCTGTGGGGGCTGGGGCTGCATTGACTAGAGGAGCCTGCTGTCACTCTGCTTTTCCCTCCCCTTCCCCAGGTAATAACCCCTAGGGTGGGGCCCTGTGGGCGCCAGCCCGAAGGGTGACACCTAAAGGGTGTTGGCTGTTGGCTGGGCCGGTTGGCTGGGCTGGGGTGCCCGGGAGCCCTTCTGCAGGACAGACACCGCGTCAGACACCATATCTGTCCTCATGCGGCCCATGGGACTGTGGAGGGAATGTCGGGGCTTCCGTATCATGAGGAAATTTGGGGAGTTGGAGAGGGCTCCCCTTCCTGGTGGCAGCAGGATGGGGAAAGGAGGGTGTAGGTATGAGGTTGATTGATGTACTGGCAGATTGGAAGGAGGGGTGGGAAAATTAATGTTGTTATATATTTTTAGAATGAATTGTATAGGGGTGACGGATTATTAATATTGTATATTGTATTCTTTATATTGAGGTAAGTGCACCCACTTTCTGGTGAGAGCAGGAAGGAATGGGGCGGGATGGAGAAGGTCTTCCTCCCTGGTGGCAGCCGGGAGGGAGTATGGAATGGAGTATGATGAAATATTATTTATTAATTGATGGTATGGATTGGATTATGTATAATGATGAATTTTGTTAATAGTAATTTATTTTGGGTCCCCTGTGTGGGATTTAACCCAGCTGTTTTCTGTTTACTATGTTGTTCTTTTCTTTTCTTTTTTCATTTTTGTTGTGAGCTGCCTCGAGTTGCCTTGGCAAGAGATACAAATAAAAGTGGAATGAAAATGAAAAAAATAATAATAAGGAAACTGATTCTGTTCACAGATATTCATCGTTGCCTAGGTCTTCTAGTAAGACTGGCATGAAGCGGTTACGGAGTTCTCCTTGGTAAAGTCTCCGGCACATAGTATGTCTGCATAAGCTTGCACTGTTTCCTGCTGCAGAGGCTAACAGGGGGCTCTTTCCTACCCTGGGGGGTCATGGGAAGGCTGCTTCTCTTCAGCAACTGTGGCATAGGGCTTCTGTTTATTATGTGAGGTTTCTGAAGATAGATGTTCAAAATTGACAGAATGTCATTCTGGGATATTCATTTGTGTTCAAAATTTACATAATGTGTAGCATTTGGTTGATCTGCATAATTTATTCTGGTTGCAGAATACACGGCACCGTGCGGAATATTGAAACAGGGATAAAAATTAGAGCAGTGAACAAACCAAGCCAGGAGGCTTGCTTGTGCCAGGATCAAACTGGCCTTCACCACCTGTAAACAGGGTGGACATAACAGACCTGTTCATTGCCACCGTACTGGCAAATATGAAATACTGAAGACAATGAGTTTGCACCAGCTTGTTTCAGAGCAGCACCCAAAACCTTGTACATACTTAAACAGGCAAAGTTTAAGCAGAAACAGTACTGATGTTGAGATAAAAGTTAGGATAAAATATGTGCTTCTGATGGTGTTAAAAGAAATCTAACCTTTTCTGATCTAATAAACCGTGATTCCTGTCTTCCTGATTTTAATCAGCTGATCATTCTGCTTTCTTCTCTCTCCACCTGGGTTAAATTTAACAGGGCCTTTGAAATACAGGACTTCTAGGAGCTAAGGAGGTTTCACATATTGTCAGGGACCCGTGTTCACTGCATTTTCCCTATTGTCACCAATGGGGAAAACACAGCGAACATGGCTCCGTGCATATAATAAACCTCTGAATTATGATAGGTGGTTGTGACCTTGGACTGAATAGCCATAATAACCAAGGCCTTCTTCAAATTCATAGGCTACCCCAAGGTAGAAGTCTGGTGGTGGTAAGCCACAAGCAGTAACAACTCCAGAGGGGCTATCCTGGGGTTAAATGACTGTATGAATAAATGACTTAATAGTACACACATAATTAGCTTCTTTCCCCTGATCACATGATTACTTACTCCCAGAGCTGAGCTAATCCAGAGTCCTTAATCGGGAATATGTACTTCCAGGAGTAGTCCTCCCTACCACTGTGATCCACAAACCACTTACATTGCTGTAGTTGTATTTCAGCCCTTCTAGAGTAAGCGGGTTGTGCGTTGCGAACCCTGTTTGTGTGAACAGGGAGGTATAATGTTAAAGCAAAGCAGAAGTATTTATTTATTTATTTATTTACATTCCTTAGCCACCCCCTCATGCCCATGGCCTCCCGGGGCAGTTTACAACACAAAAAATCACAATAATTTAAAACAGCAATAAAACAGAAAAAATTAAAACATCTTAAATCCTCCTATTTACTTCTTGAGTAAGTGATTTTATTGTTTGTTCTGCATTAGGGCTAAGGGCTAAGGCAATTGTGCCACCGGAGCCCTATTGATTTCAATGTGGCTTTTCTGGTGCACGTGCATTTATGATGCAGCTTGAATTTTGTTTCATTCTTTCTTTAAAAAAGCATCTTTATGAAATCAAATATCTGTTTCATACTTTATGAGAGCTGAGGCTTTTTCTAAAACAACGTTGTATGTATGAATGTATAAATAATGATTAACGCGGCCATACACGGCATGAAATATGCAGTCCCAAAGCAGGCAAAATATTTCATGTGCGTCACCTTCCAGAAGGTTCTGATACAGATTCTGCATCTCTTCTATGCTGTACTAGCAGGAGATTTTACTACCTCCACGGTGTAAAATCAGTATGCATATCTCCAGCAAAATGTCAAAGGCTGGTTTTAAAACACCACAAGAGAGATGGGGACCCCTTTCAGGCATTGTGTTTCGGTGACTCAGACCTTTCGAGACAATACTAGAACAAGTTAAAATAATGTCCCTGGTATTAAAGTCAATCCTCCTGCTAGTCTCAAATCTCATATAATTGACTCCAGGATTTAATAACTCTAGCTATAGACAAACCGTGAACCGCATTATATGATTCTAACAGAGTAATGCAAATTGATAGAGGTTTAGTAGTTAGTTTACTTCTGCCAGGCAGAATGTTGGGATAACTCTTAAGTTGATACCTTCCAGTGATGTGATACATCCAGAGTTCTGCACTCTTGCCTGCTACTGGATCTTTAACACAAATAATGCCGGGATGTCATATGTGAGGATGGACAGTTGGTCAATGTCCATGCAAATGTTATGAGTTCAACTTTGTTTAGTGCAGGACTTCCTTGGACCACCAGCAGGCGGTGCTCATGCACAAATTAGAATTTGTCAACTTTACCTTATTTGCTGACTATGTTCTAGCTCAAGCCATTTAAGATATTTGGGCATCTTTATCCCTACCGCAATGCACTGGATTTTTATAACAGTTACATAAGAAATAAACTGACATATTGAACACAGCATACCTGCAACGAACACTTGCTAAAATTGGGTAACATGTGGGACACTGAATTTTAAATTTATTTTTAAACAATATTTTATCAGTTGTCCTGCAGCTGTTCAGCCACATCTGCAGGAGAGAAACAATGCTTAGTTCTTTGCAGGAGATAGGCTCCATGTCTGAAGCTATTTTAAATGTTGTCATGTTGTAACAGCACAAAGCCAAAGTTTGAAATGTTTCTGAAATCCCCCCTCCTCTTCCCCCCGCCTTTGGCACTGAAACAAAAAAGCAGTTTCTTATTTCAAACTCTGGAATGCTTACTCTAGTGACAGCGGATGTTGCTTTCCTGATGTTTCTCCGCTCAGATGTCAAATAGACAGCAATCGAAGAGTCTAATTTTTAATATTTTAGTGAAGCTATTGCATATCAACACTGCCCAAATAACTTCCTGCATCAAAAGTGAAATGAATCTCTCTTTCCCTTTGTTACATGGAAGATTGCAGCCCAACAGGACAAGATGGTATCCTCCTGGAATCCAGGTTTTTTGCTTCAATGCTGAAGGCAGGGAGAAAAGTTTCAGAAACATTTCAAACTTTGGCTTTGTGATGTTACAACGTGACAACATTTAAAATACCTTCAGACATGGAAGCTATCTCCTGACAAGCTAAATCAGCAGCTTGGGCTGGTACATCTCCCATGGCCATAAATTTTTAATCATGCAAAAGCTGTGAGGAAAGCAGGTACTGTATTTGATTGCTGCGAGCGGTCTTCATTTTGGGATGTGACATTCTGGAAAAGAAATAATGTTAGTTTATTTATTTATTTATTTATTTATTGTTAAAACTTATATGCCACCCCCTCCTGCCTCAGGCATCTTGAGGCGGCTAACATTTTAAAACATATTAAAATATACAACAAACAACAATTAAAACAATAAATTAAAACCCAGCCCTACCCGCCCTAACCCAACCCACCCACCCCACCTCCCTCGGGAAAGGTCTGGTGGAACATCCAAGTCTTACAGTGGGTAATTTTAGACGTTACGAGACCACGGTCAACCACAGTGAATCCCCTGTGGTAGCTGTTTGTCCCGTAATGTCTGTTAGGGTTCCCACCAGATGTTCACCCCAGTGAATCCCTGGCAGGAATCTCAATGACCACGATTCTGGACCTCCGGCCGCCTGGAGATACAGAATCGTGGTAGGATCAGGCCCCAACCATGGTTGGATTGGCCGCGATCCGGGATCGGCCAAAGGTAACATCTGTTACCTTTAGCCAGCCCAGATCGTGGTCCTGACCATGGGACAGGATCAGGTGCAGCGGCTAGATTGGCCACTGCACCCGCCCATCTCCTGGAGGGCGGCCAGCCGAAGGCGCATGGGGGGGGCGGGGCTGGGCAGCTGCATGTCGCACCATGCAGTCCCGCCCCCTCCCCACGCAGCCCTACCCCTTCCCCGATCCCCCTCCAGAATCAGGCCGGCACGTCTAAAGGACGCATGGCCTGATTCCTGACAGGGATCCGCAACGGATCCCAGTCCATGGTTCAGCATGGTGGGCCTCTAGGCTCATCACATCTGAAATTACCCAGTGTCTGCGGAAAGAGGGGAGGTCAGTAATTAAGTGGACCTCCAACGGGAGGGAGTTCCACAGCCGCGGTGCAGCTACAAAGAACATCCTCCGCATGGTGGACACCCGGGGGACCCCGAGGAGGACGCCCCCGGCTGACCGCAGAGATCAATCCAGGATCCAGAGAGTGAGGCAGTCCCGCAGGTAGGTGGGGCCCAAGCCATTTAGGCTAATCACTTTCCTTCAGTTATGGGAAGTAACATTTCACCAAAGCATTAAACTGTATAACAAAGTTTTGTTCTTTGTGCTGTGTATATTCCATTCACTCCAGTGGCTCATACCTACTTGACTCAGGAGAGGAGTCCTAATGAACCAAGGGGGCCTGTGAGCCTACTTGTGGGAGGACAGTAAACAAGATCTGAACATTTGTGTGTGTTTTGGTACATAATTCTTTTTCCAGTTCATTCTCATAGACACAACATTAGGTTGATAAAAAAGTGTACGTCTCCTGCACTCTGGGTAATCTTGGCTGAATCCTACACTTTATTCCTCTCCATAGACTTATTCCAACATTGAAAGTCATGGAGCAGTTTCAATTACCCACACATCTCAAGCTGGGTGCTTACAGAAGTGATGGCTCCCACTGCCGCCACAGACTTATCCAGGCGATGGCAGGAGCCATCACTCCAGTCGGGAATCAGACCGGCCGCTGAACTAATGTGACAGTGGCCGGGGCAGGGCGAAGATGGAGACCATGGGTGGAGAAGCATGAGATGGAGAAGTGGGGCAAGAGGAGAGAGAAAAGGATGATGTATGTGGGTGGGGAAACATACTAAAATTGTATTTTTCATTTATGTCGTTTTGCACCAAATGGGTAAAACAACATGCAGTCAAAAAGGTTTGGGCAGCATTTGCTAAAAAAAAATAAAAAATATCTGTATAAACACTGTGTGTGCATGTGCAGACATATAGCATATGCAGTGCAATTATACTCAACTTCAACTACACTTGAAGAAGTGTTAGGAACACCACCATTTCCCCCCAAAAAACAGAGACACCCCCCTCCCCTTGGCAGCACCCCACGAGACACAGGTCAAAGGGTGCCGGAGAATGGAAGGGGAGAAAAAGGAGAAAGAAAGAAAACGCCCCATGCAAAACTGGTCTAGTCGGAAGGAATAAGAATGAAACAAGGGAGGCTCCCGGGTAAACAATGGAGCAGCCAAAAACAGGTGGCCTCCTTCTTTTGAGATGAGCCCTCCACGGCTGCCTGAAACTCTGGGCAAGCAATAGATCGATCGTTAGGCTGATCACTCCACACCCGTTTAAAAATAGCCTTATAGAAACGTTCTTTCGCTCTCGTATTCATTTGGCCATACCCCCCAGTGAAACCCTCCAAAGCTTTGTTTCCTCTGGTTCATCTTGCCATACCCCCCATTGAAATCCTCCAAGGCTTTGTTTACCCCAACACATCATGGAAAGGAGTTCTTTGTCAGCCCTAGCCCACCTTTTGTGCACCTTTGAGACCCCTCTCCCTGCCTCGCAAAACCCTATAACTGCCCTTGCCTCCATGAGCAAATCGGGTCATTCTTGAATGCAACACAAGCAGGTTACTCGGTGCGTGCTTGCCTCAAGGATCTCTCCCGGACCATTACTCCCTTTTGCTCTGTCCAAGCCTCTTCCCACCCCCACCCCCCTTCTCTCCGAATGCCACTGGATCTACAGGGTTACCTGTCCCTTTTCAACAGGATTGGAGGGGTAATACTGCTTATTTTCCCCTTTTTCCCCTCTATCCCTTTCACCACATCCCCTTTTACCAGAGTAACCAGACTGGAGGGTTTTGCTTGTGAAATACTGTGTGTGTATATGTCAATTGTGTCTGGGTGGGAGGGTATAGAACTTATTTGTATGTAATATCTAGTCTTGTGTCAATACTCAATAAACCTCCCTTATTTGTATCAGAGTATCCCCTTTTTGTGTCAGGGTGTGGAGGGAGATGCCAGCTGGCAGTGCATCACGTCCTCAAACAGATCCCAGTGGACACGTGTGGACCCTTTTTAATCAATTCGGCTAATTCCCCCTAAATTGAAGAGTCGTTTGGATATTCGGGTACCAACCCCCAAAATTCACTCGTAGGAGTGGGTTCTTGTCCTAACAGAAGACAAAGGTTTTGGGTGCTTTTAGCAGGCCTCATTTGTCGGTTTTGGACTGGCTTATTTTTTTTATTGAGAAACAAGCAATGGGCTCAGTCCCATGGCCCGTGGATCTCCGTGTGGAAGCCGTGTGTGCACATGCACACGGTTTCTATGTGGCACAACGTACCCGTCCAGCAATGGAGATGCGCACACGCAGATGCACACTGGATCCGTGGACCGTAAGATTGGGCCCACCATAAAATAATATATGCTGTTGATAAGGTTGCCTTTTTGTCCAACAAAATTAAGACTCAATTTTGGGTCTATTCTTATTGACTATATATATATTATTTACTTTATTTATTTTATTCTATTTCTAGGCCACCCCCTTCTGCTACTGCAGCTCAGGACAGCTTACAACATACTAAAAACATAAAAATATAAACAATCGTCAATAAAAATATGAATAAATACACATATAAATAACTATATAAAATTGCAATAAAAATATAATGACAGAGTTGCAAACACAAAAAAACCCACCCTATCCCCATCCCAACCCCCGCACCTATCTCCCGTCTCCCTCACCAAAGGTCTGGCAGAACAACCAGGTCTTACATTGTCTGCAAAAAGAGGGAAGGTCTGGGGCCAAGCAGACCTCTGCTGGGAGGGAGTTCCACAGCCTCGGTGTGGCCACCAAGAATGCCCTCCTCATTGTTCCCATCCGAGATACACAGGGGTCGCTAAGGAGAGCATCCCCAGACAACTGCATGGGCCGGTCCAGGATCCAGGGGGGTGAGGTGATCCCGCAGATAGGCCAGGCCCAGGCCGTGTAGGGCTTTATAGGTCAAACCGAACACCCTGAATTGGGCCCAGAAGACTATAGGCAGCCAATGCAGAGACTGGAGCACCAATGTAATGTGCTCACGATGACCCACCTCCATAAGGAGGTGGGCTGCTGCATTCTGCACCAGCTGCAGCCTCCAGACTGTCACCAAGGGTAGCCCCACATAGAGCATGTTGCAGTAGTCTAGTCTTGAGGTGATGAAAGCATGGGATGATGGCTAGGTTGGAATCCGAGACATACAGCCAAAGCCATCGTACCAGATGTAATTGGCAAAATGCTTCCATCGCCACAGCTGCCACCTGGACATCCAGGTGAAGCTGAGAGTCCAGGAGCACCCCCAGACTCTGAATCTGAGGGACCAATGGAGGGCAGACCCCATCAATGATGGGTGCCACCACTCCCTCAGCCCCTCCCCCAGCACTACCTCTGTCTTTTCAGGATTCAGCTTCAGATGGTTCGCCCTCATCCAACCCCCCACAGCCGCCAGATAGCGGGTAAACACCAAGACTGCTGGGCCTGGTTCTGCTGAAAAGGAGAGGTAAAGTTGGGTGTCATCAGCATACCATGGTGATGACGCCGCACACCAAACCCTCTGACGACCTCACCCAAAGGCTGCATGTACACGCTGAACAGGAGAGGGGACAAAATAGAACCTTGCAGGATTTCACTTGTGAGGTCCCGGGGAGATAATGAATAGTCACCCAGTACCACACATTGAGTTCTCCCAGCCAGGAAAGAACAGAACCGTTCAAGAACAGTCCCACGTGCCCCGGCACGGTCCCACAAGCGGGCCACCAACATCTCGTAGTCAACAGTGTCTAATGCAGCTGAGAGATCTAATAGGATCAACAGGGTGAACTGACCCTGGTCCAACTCACGGTAGAGGTCATCGACCATGGCCTCAAGCTCAGTCTCAGTGCCAAAACCAAGCCGAAAGCCGGACAGCAAGGGATCCAGAAAGCTGTCACAGTCCAGATGCCCTGAAACTGCTGGGCCACCATCCATTCAATAACCTTCCCTAAAAAGGGAAGGTTAGAGACCAGCTGATAGCTGACCAGGAAGTAAACATCCAAAGACGGTTTCTTAAGCAGAGGCTGCACCACCACCTCCTTGAGGCTGCCCGGCACTCTGCCCTCTCTAAGGGAGGCATTGACTACCTCAGCCAACAACGTTCCCAATGTCTCCCGGCTGGCCTTGACTAGCCAGGATGGGCATGGGTCAAGTTCACAACAAGTGGGACTTGCTATTTTTATGTATTTCTATTTTATAATTTGTGGTAGTGCAAAGCTAACACATAAACTTTACTCTGACTTTGGCTCTGCATGCTTTTAGATGGACGATAGCCCTGGTTCTGCCTGCATGAATCCACTTCACCCTCGGGCTGGTCAGTCCATTTAAAAGCACCCCCACCAGATATGGAAGCCCCAGCGGCGGTGGCCCAGAACATCCCGGAGCACCGCAGGCAGAGCGGTCCGGCCAAACCGGGGGCAGCAACCTGAAGCGGTGCTGCTGTCCATCTGCTGGATGGACCAATGTTTCATTTCCACGCCTGGCCAGCCATTGTCCCCATTAGCACCCTAGAGATGTGGGTGCCAGCCTAGAATGTCGAGTGATTTATGGTGGGGGGGGGGGGAGCACCATGTGGGCAGACGGCGAACCAAGAAACCTCTGGGTCTATCTATAGTGTATTCAGGCAGGGCTGCAAGTGGGTGGATGAGGGGGATGCACCCCCCAAAGCAGCTCCAGGAGTAGGCAGCCTCCACATCCATCTGTTTAAACCCATTTATATATGTATGTATATATCAAGGCTGTCAACTGGTGTAGACTCAGGCCAAAACTAAAATTTGAAATAAATTTTTAATTGGTGGGAGTGTAGGAGGAAAATACAATACACGTATATATCTTCATTTTAAAGTACGTAGTGTTTTAGGTCTCTCTCTGCCTCCTGCTTTGACACTTGGGCCACTAGCGTAATCTGTCTCTCTGCCCTGTTTAGTCACTGAACCCAATGGTGATGTGCTGTGTTGACAACTCACGGCGCAGTTTTTAAAGTGCTGTGCTGGCACAAGTCGCATTGAAATAAGCAGAATGCGTTCCTTCGGAGAAGTTTGAGGATTGGAAGGAACCTTAAATAGGGTATCACTTTCTGCTGAAAGTTCGACTCTTATGAGTTGGCATAGGACACTCCTGGTTTAGTCCAGGGATGTCAAATATATAGCCTGCCAAGATATCTGACAGGTAAAGAGCAAGCAGGCTCAGCTTCAGCCTGGTGTGAAAGGGCTTGTGGGATGTATATTTGTCAGATATAGACATTTCTGGCACCTATCAACCATCTCACTGAATAACTATCTGACTCACCAAGCCACCACATTTAGCTTGCTCTTTGCAAATTATTTTACCTAGAAATATTTACTAACGAGAGATATTTTTCTTTGCCTGCCGCTGACCTCTTTGTTTACATGTATCAACCTGTAATTAATATTGTTTGCTCTTTGCCAGAACTCAAAAAAAAACTAGAGTCCTTCTTCAGTGGCTTCATTACTATGACTTCATGCAAGATATCTGAAAGTAATTTTCTCCACAGCCATAAAAGCTCCATTAAGTAAGACTTTATTAATATCACTGTTTCACTAGGGAATCTCACTTCACTTTTAAATGTTTCACCAGTCTATCAACTTTTATATCGCTCCTAAATGTTGGAACCAAATCAACAGCCTAATTTCCAAAGTAATATAGTGGTGCCACTTACAATACCGGAGTGAACAGTAGGGGGATGGCATACCATATAAAACCCTCATTTAAATAGTTTATAAAGTAACTTCCCCATAAAATGTCACTCCATATGGAAACTTAGTATACAGAAGAACCACTTTAAAGTAATAGGATTAGTGCACTGTACATGTGCATTACTTTTTTTTCAACTGGACAGATGGAGCTGGTTTGGACTATCAGGTCAATAATCTACAAGCTAAGAAGGATTTACATGATAGCGGCACAGCACCACGTTTAACGAGGATTCTGTGTCTATAGCTACTATACCTTGAAATAATGCAAAATAGCCTATAACAGCTTATAGCTGCAATGGCTTATTGGATAAAAAATAAATTAGTAGGCGATTAAAAATATTAAAAATACAAGTTAAACAACAGGCTGTAAAATGCCTAAACTACATGCAATGTTTCATTGTCGTAAAGATATATAACCTTAAATATTGAGTGTTGCAGTAGTGGCTCAAAGTTAGATACTACAGGGTGCTGAGAATTCCAGCCCTGATCCTGCAAAATGTTTCGTTTTGCACTTAACTTTACATACTGTGAGTAGTTAGACAAGTTATTTATTGTATAGTGAGGAAGGCTGCATTTTGTTCCAGAGTTTTAGTAGTCAGAAATTGAAAAGTAGACAAAATTGGAAGTATCTCTACGTTGTTATAGATAACAAATCTGAGTGGAATTGCTTTGATAAGTCTATCGGTATCTGTTAATTGTGCGAACCATGGAAGATCAGTTTCTTCATACAGAGACATCTTCTGACAGAATCAGACTTGGAATCAAGGATGATGACCTTGCAATGTACAACATGCTGCTTCAGAATCTAACTGTATGTACAACAACTACTGACAAGTGTAACTTATTTCAGTGGTTGACACTGCAAGGTTGTCATCCTTGATTCCACGTGTAATCCTCTTGCAAGATGTATTTAAAACGTATGCGTTTACCACTTAAAAGACGTTGTGACTCTGGATGTAACAACCTTTCTATCTTCCCCCCGTCCCCATAATTCACTGTGAAATCCACTAAAAATTACCATGACAAAATTGTATCCCTACACATAAGCTATTGTCCTCAGAACCCACTGGAAAAGGGGCAGCCCACAACTGGCTGTACAGGCCCAACCCTTCTCTTCTAATCTAAAGGAATCAGAAAGTACAATGCCATAGAGCTGAAATGGACGCAGGGGGGTGGAAGGATCAAGTCCAGACCCCTGCTTGGCGCAGGATTTGCCATACCTGGATTATTCCAGACACATTCTCATTCAGCATTGTCTTACACTCCAGTAGGTGTTAACAGATGAGATGTTGCCCCACATTTACCCTGGGGCCACTGATCATCTGAAGATGTTTCCCCCAGGGCTGCCCTTGGGCTGCTCTGCACAACATCAAGGCAGGAAATGTGGAGCTCGCAGTGTGGGGCAACTCGGCCCAGGGGTACTCCCATTGGGCCAGGTCTGCCAGCACCATAGAGGTGCGGCTAGCATGCCCCGCTCAGCTGACAGCCGGACAGGAGAGGGGGACACAGAAGTCCCCAGAGGTTCTCAGGGGTGCGATCTGTGCTCTCCTCTCCCAGCTGGCTATCAGCCGAAAAGGGCGTGCTAGAGCTGGCAATGATGGAAAGGGAAGTCACAGCCAGGGAAGACGTCTTCCCTGACCACGACACGCACCCCCCCTTCCATGCCCACTGCTCTCCTTTCCTGGTGGGAAAGGAAAGGAGCAGGGATCAAAGCTGGCACGTGGTCCCTGCAACCTCCTCTCCATTCAGGAAACCGAGGGGATCGCAGGATTTGCGTGGCTCCTCTGGAGGGGCCGAATGCTAGCTTTGATCCTCGCTCCTCATCTTTCCTGTCAGGAAAGGAGAGCAATGGGCATGGAAAGGGGAGGTTGCAACCAAGAAGGAAGCCTTCCCTAGCCATGACCCTCCTTTCCATCAGAGCCAGTGCTAGCATGCCCCTCTCAGCTGACAGTCAGCAGGGGATAGGGGGAGAGAGAGAGAGTGCAGACAATCACGCTGTCTCCAGGGACTGCTGGACAGTTGGGGAGGCGTCAGGGATCTCGCTGTCCCCGGACTGCCCAGGAACAGAGAGCTCACTGGAGTGGCTGCCCAGCTGTCAGGAGGCCCCTGGGGGGTGGGGGTGTGTGGGGAGGGGCGCTAGTGTCATTTGTGGCAGCTGGCACAAGCCCATGAACTACAGGCAGGGGGCTGCCTATTTGAAGGGCTCCCAGTGCTGCCAATGGGGGTGGCAGTGGCATGGGGACTCCACGGATTAAACACAGGTTCCAGCTGCCTCCCTTCCCATGTGTTAACACCCAGTGATGGAGAATCCACAGCTCCCTGGGTAGCCTGTTCTATTGCCGGACTGTACCTACAATCAGGAATTGTTGCCTGAGCGTTCAGTCTAAATCTTCCTTGCTACAGCTTGTAGCAAGTTAAATTGTGGAATTTGTTGCCAGAGGAGGTTGTCAGGGCCAGTAGTATAGCTGCATTTAAAAAGGGACCGGATAAGTTCTTGGCAAATAGATCCATTAACAGCTATTAGCCAAGTAGATTACAATATGGAACTACTTACCGTCGGCAGCAGGGAGTGCTCCAACAGGGAATGGATTGTCCATTGTGACTGCAAGTACTTCTCCTACGAGACTGGGATTGGCCACTGTCGGAGACAGGATGCTGGGCTTGATCGACCATTGGTTTGACTCAATATGGCACTTCTTATGTTCTTATGTACCCACTGCTTCTTGTCCTGCCCTCCAGAGCAAGAGAGAGCAACTGTTTTCCATCTTCTTTTATAGCAGCCTTTTCAAATATTTGTAGACTGTTATCATATCCCTTCCCTCACCTTAGTCGTCTTTTCTCCAAAATGAACATGCCCAAATCCTTCAACCTCTCCTCAGAAGATTTGAGTTCCAAGACCTTTACCTTCGTTATCGCTCTCCTCTGAACCCTTTCCAGCTTTTGTATGTCCTCTTTAAAATGGGCTGCTCCAAACTGATCACAATACTCCAGCTGGGGCCTAACCAGAGCTGGGTCAAACGTCACAGTGACTTCATGCTTGTCCAGGCTCATAGGAAATATCTTGCTTCATCACATTTTGTAGTGGAGCCATGAGCTTGATTCTTCCATTTTCAAGGCTACGTGTTACAATGTGGAGAATGTTACCGGCCCCATATCCGGTATGGGGGCCCTCCTATCCTACACAGGACATCCCCCATATCCTACACAGGGTGATCCCATGCACCCATGTGAAGCTCTGTGTAGTCAGTTTCACCCTAAAGGCTTAGGGCCGAAACTGTCTAAAGAGTTAGTAACAAGGGGTGTTTGTAAACAAGCGCCTCCCCACCCATCATGCATGTTGCAGGGCTGTATTGGCACCGTATGCAGCCCTGCAACATGCATGATGTCTAAAAACACCCTAAATCAGGAGTTAGGTTGGGAAGGAACCAAAACGGTGCATTTCTTCTTATTGGACTGGAAACATCACAAACTTTTGCGTTTGTTACTAAGACAGTTTAATTACGGGGAGCAAGTACTGAAAACGCTCACTTTTCTACATTTGTGTAAACTATGAATCAGTCTTGCTCTCACTGCTACCTATTTCAGCCTTCATTTGTCTAATGAGTCATAGCTGTCATCTGTGTCACAGGTAGCCGTCGTCTTCGTTTTGCATCACTGTCTTCCAGGTTGCCATCCCAATTTTGCAAATTCTTACTGTCATCCTCATTATTAGTCTTTTCCATTTTCTGCAAAGACGTTGTTCACTCTCAACTCAAAATTTCATAAGCATTCTGTAAAAGCCTCACGTGGTTAGGACAGGGTCCCCACATTCCTCCAACATCTTCCTGGATACAGTGGCACAATTATTGTTTTTCAAGTTGACGAAAATCACATTTTATATTCCCACCATCCAAATTACTTTGAAGGTCAGCCAAGTACAGGGAAAAGAAAAGGTGCCAAAGAACCAGGTCTTAATTGGCGGAGGGGAGGGCTTGCCAGGGCTCAGCCACAGCAATTAAATTCAGAGAAGGGCTGAGCCCCAGGAATTCCTCCAAGTAGGAGAGTGCACCCCAAAATGTGAAAGACCAGGAAAAAGTCAATATTGGCCATTTCAGGGTTGGAAACAAAGCCAGAAAAGCCCCTGATGGCTTATTTGGCTTTCATTAACGATTTTCCTCCTCACCCCCTGTGCTGGTCATCAAGAATTCCTGTTTTATATTCCACTGTTGAGAGGCAGAGTTGCCCAGTGGTTGGGTTCTAGCTGGAGAATAGGATTCATTCATTTCCCAGCGTTGAAAGGCTTTTTATTTATTTATTTATTTATTTATTATTTTGCATTTTTACCCTGCCCGTTCATCACAGGCGACTCGGGGCGGCTCAAAGAATGCATCGTTAAAACACAATATACATATATTAAAAAAATATAAAACATATAAAAATATACTTAAAACTCTAATCATGAGGAAAAACAATAAAAACCCATAGTGCAAACCCCCAGTTTTACCCCACCCCTTCCCTTCCCGCCCCTCCGCCAAACACCTGGTGGAAAAGCCGGGTCTTACCATTTTGTTGGAAGGTGAGAAGATTTGGGCTGAGGTGAACCTTCACCAGAAGGGAGTTCCAAAGCGATGGTGCAGCCACCGAGATTGCCCTCCTGTCTGTCCAAACCCACTGATAATGAGGGACTTCCAGGAGGGCACCCCCGGAAAACCACAGGGGCTTTCTGAGGCATCACTGCTGCCAGTCTGCCACAAACAAACGCCAGCATTTCTTGGTGCTTCCTGGCAGCGATGCAGCAGCACTGGAGCCCATGAGCTTAGGGACATGTGTGTCCCCCATGCTGCTGCATCACCTCCTGTTGCTCCCTGTTGCCCCATCCCCTGCCCAGTATGCAGGGGAAGGGGCATGCTGGGATACAAGGGGGTAGGGCCTGGCAGCCCATCCAGCACTCCAGAGTCTTCCAGGCCCTGCCTCAGCAACCCCCACTCCCTCTAACATGCCGTCCCCCTGTCCTGGCAACCTCTACCTCCACATTGCCCCAGGGGCAGTGCAGAGCCCTACTCATGTGCTCATGCCTCCTGCAACCTCTGCAGTGGGCTCCCAGCCTGCTGCTGCAGGGACCCTATGCTCCAGCTTCTTCCATTCCACTCAGCCTGCCCGCACCCAATGGTACTATGGAGAGTGGCAGTGTCAGGGTAGGACAGGAGTCTTGGGTTCTCAGGTCATGCAGTGCTGGTGAGTTAGTACAGCTGTAATGCTAACTGACCCCCAGAGCCCCAGCCCAGTTGCAATCTGTCTCCAGGGAGCTACAACTCTCTGTCAGGCCCAGAGAAGTGACAGCAGCATGTCCATACTCTCTAACATTTGGCAGAGAAAAAGAGATGCACTTCATGCCACTCCTAATTTGCACGTGCTTACAAAATTTTGTAATAACACACTAACTTTGGGGTTGAGCTGAGGAAAAAGGATGTCTGCGTAAGCAGTGACAGTCCCTTTCAGCATGTTAGAGTCATCTCTCACAAATACACTCACACCCCTTCTGCCTTTTTTAGTTTTTATCTTGATCCCAAGCACACAGCTCCCACCTGCCTGGGTGTTATCTTTCTTTGTTCTTTGATAGCGGTGCTTATCCCAAGTTCATTAAAGCCATGCTTGTTCCAAGCTTGAGAAAATATGCCCTGCCCTCACCCAACAACAGCCAGCACTATTAACCTAGGCGAGAGAGTTGTCAGTTCTTTCTCTGGCTGGATTAAGGAGGTGTTAAATAATGACCTTCCTTTTTATGCTGAACCTGGCACAAACCTTACACTACTGGAAGCCCGGTACAATATATCAAAACCTGTTAATGTACTGGGGGGGGGGGGGAAATACTGTTGGACGGTATGAAGGAGCCTCAGGAGGGGGACCAGGTAAGAGCGCAAAATAGCTAGTGCCAGTTCTGCTCACGTTCTTGCGCAGTCTGACCAAATACTAGTTATAAGGAGCTGCCTAAATGAGTCAGACCAATGGCCCAGTATTGTCACAACCTGACATGACAGCAGGGTGTCAAATCCAGCTCTGTGGCAGAGGCCTAAGCCAGGCATGCTACCTGAGACTTCCAAGATCCCTGGCAGAGGCCTCACGCAGGTATGCTACCAGAGATCCTAGAGATTGAACTTGGGAACTTATACAAGCATAGCGTGCACTCTCCCACCTGAGCCACGGCCCACCCAGTTCTAGGGATGAAGTTTTTCACCCATTAATAAGGATTTAGGCAGCTATCACATGGTACCAGGAGAGGCGGGAAAACGTGTGCACCTGCAACAATGCACCGATCCGCTTTTATCACACAAGAGCACGCGCCCATAAAGAGGGCCCCAAATGCAGCTCTTACAAGGATGTGTGTGTTCTTGCGGGATAAAAGCGGATTAGTACATTCTTACAGGTGCTAATCCGTGCAATAACAGAGCCACGACTGCATTGCACGCGTTTTCCTGCTTCCCTCGGTACCGTGTGAAAGCGGCCTTAGTAACTAAATCAAGGTTTAGGTGAAGGAGGAACTGAAACTGCATTTCTTATTAGAATGGAAACATCACTCATTCTTGCGTTTATTACTTTTGTTGATTTTAGTGGTGGAGGACTGTGCCCAAGGCCTGATGTGCAGGACACGCATTTTGAAGACAGTAGCGACTTGCTTATCTAGATGCTTTGCGGTATACCCAAAGTGTTCAGACGAGAGGGTGCTTGGATGAGCAAGTCTCCTGTCCCACTGTCTTCCTCGATCCCCTGCAACTACTCCAGTCCAACTGAGCCCTGCCGGACAAGCAGGAGCTGAGACAGCTGCAAGGGAGGCAAGAGACCTGAGAGAGCATTCGTTTCTGTCTGAGCTTCCTGCCTCAGGCCCTACCTATCTGGGCCTCACTGCTTCTGAAGGGTTACCAGGTTTTGAAAATCTCAAAGAGGGACACCCTGTGCACTGCCCTCTACTGCCTTAATTTGCATACATATGTATAAATTAGCATTAATTAATATAAAGTGACTATTCACATAGCCAGAGACGCTGCCCAGTTCCCCTTGCCCCCCACCCTCCTGCACCTCCATCCTCTCCTCCTTCAGTCGCCACTCCACCTAACCCCACCTCCAACCCCATTTCTCTCTGCCCCAGCTAATACTCCTTCACCCCAGCCCCGCTCATAGGCAAGCCCCCACCTGATCTTCCCCAGGCCCTCCCACCTAGCACCACCAGCACCCCCATCTCCATTAATCCTAACCCTCCTTCACCTTAGCTACACTCATCTGCAACCCCCACCCAACCCCTCCTCCACCCTACTCCAACTCCCCCAGTCCCTCCCACCCACATGCACCGCTAGCCACTCTTCCCTGCCCCCTTGACTCCAACTCCCTCAGCCCCTCCCACCCACCTTCAACCCTAGCTACTTCTGCACCCTCCACTCCAACTCCCCCAGCCCTTCCCACCCACCTGCACCCCTAGCCCCTCCCACCTGCACTCTTCACTCTTACTCCCCAACCACTCCAACCCACCTGCACCCCTAACCCCTCCCACTTGCACTCCCGTTCCAACTCCCCCAGCCCCTCCCACCCACCTGCACCCCTAACCCCTCCCACTTGCACTCCCGTTCCAACTCCCCCAGCCCCTCCCACGTACCTGCACCCCTAACCCCTCCCACTTGCACTCCCACTCCCTCTCCCCCAACTTTAGTTTTATCGTAATTGATCACTAACCCTTCAGACTGGCAATGGGCAGAGCACAGATCTATAGTATGTTTCATTTCAGCCAGACTTCTTGACATTAGTGCAGCGTCATCTGCGTATAATAGACATGATAAGTGTCTATTACTCAACTTTGGGGGATGGTTTTCTATCCGTGATACAGCAGTAATCAGATCATTTATATAAAAATTAAATAATGCCAGAGCCAAAATACAGTCCTGCCTAAATCCGGACCCAGATCTAATTGGGTCAGATAAATGACCCTGTTGGTTTAGCTTAACTCGAAGAATAGTGTCATTATAAAGCAATTTCATAAGGAACAGAAGGTGTCTGTCAGTATTGGTTTCTCCCAGTTTAGTCCATAACTTAGACCTAGGTATCATATCAAATGCAGATTTTAAATCTAAAAACATAACATACAGTTTGCTACTAGATTGGATGTACTTATTGATTAAATGCAAGAGAACAAAGCCATGGTCCAAAGTAGATCGACCCTTCCTGAACTCCACTTGCTCATCAAGCAATACATTCTCCTCATTCAGCCATTTTCCTAGTTTAATCAGAAGATGCTTAGCATATAATTTCCCAATGATATCCAGCAGACTAATAGGTCTGTAATTGCTTGGTTGCACCCTGTCACCTTTTTATAGATGAGAACTACTATGGCTACTTTCCAGCCCTGTGGCATTTTTTCCCTGTCATATCAATGTAAGAGAACAGGGAGGCCAAAAGAGGAACCCACCATGATATATGCTCCCTCAGGAGTTCTGGTGGGATCCGATCTTCTCCTGGCTTTAGATGCTCTATAAGAACTGTTATTTCATCGTGTGTTATTTGGGGCCATACTGGAAGGCCTACCAAGTAGACCAGAACATGATAGTCCATTGTTACCTTGTTATAAATAAGGTCGAAGTACAATTCCCATATTGTTTTGGGAATATTATAATATGCCAGAGTCTTACGCCTTCCCATCACACCATTCACCATCCACCAAAAACCAGTGCTGTGTTTTCTCTCAGCTTTGATGGCAAGTTCTTTCCAGAAGGCTTTAGCATAGGATTTTTTCTTATTTTGAATAAGTTTCCTATAAGCTCTCTTTAGTTCATAAAATTCCCTTGGAACCTTCGTCAGGTTAGAGCACCTATATGCTAAATAGATCCTAGTTATTTCTGTTTTCATATTAGAACACGCTCTGTCAAATTAACCGGGATCGCACCTGGTCGTGTTAACCTTTTTAACTTCTAGAATTTGCTTAAATCTGAACATGATACCCTCAGAGATTGTAATTGGATCTCTATCGTTACTACCGGTAGTTCATGACTCCGAAGATTAAAAAGTATCAGGGAGAACAAGAAATTCTGTAATTCACGTATTCCTAGCCAAACTCCATTTTGGACGGGTATATTTGTCCGATATCATGCACGGGTCCAAAACCAGGGCCTATCTGATGTTAGTTCTAACATCTGAAGATACTTGTATTCGCAGGGACAAGGGTTGATGGTCACTCAGTTGATGCAAACCTACAGCAAATTCCTCCACTTGGGGGACCAAACCTGGGGAAAGGATGAAATAGTCAATCACGCTCCCCCCTTTGTCGGATAAGTATGTCAGTTCCCCATATAGGTTTCCCTTGGCAATCCCATTGAGGATTTGAAGATTCAAATGATTAAGCATCTTTTAAAAAGTCATACCAACTGCATTTATACCTGTATCTTTGGAGCATCTGTCAATCAGCCAGTTGGCCTCCTGATCAATCCTGCATTTGCAAGCTTTGTACAGAGCCTCAATATCGTTGCCAATTCTGGCATTAAAGTCACCAGTTAAAATCATATGAGCCTCAGGAAATTGTAACAAAAGACCTGCAATATATTCCTCCAGTTGCTGCCAAAAATCAGCACTATATCGCTTTGAGGAAGCAGTCGGGAGATAGACAGTGGTAAGTATATACCTGAGATACATCTGGGACAATAAGAGACCTAGTACCCTAGTACACCATCACATGTGAAAGTACTCAATGTAGGGAATAAAAAGCAGCAGCAACAACAACGGGGAGGGTGGGGGGAAGAGAAGGGTTTTCTAGCAGTCTCAGCCAAGCTACATGAGGTACTCTTCCCCAACTCCCCCCCAAAATGGGAATTTCTGCCAAAAACATGAAAGCTGGTAAGCCTATTTCCCACTCCTTTCCCAAGCTCACTGCTTCTAAAGTGGTGAGCCAGAAAGGGCATTGGAGCAAGAGCAGAGGCAGCTGCAGGGGCAGAAAGTGCAGAGGCTTCATCTGTCATGGGGACAAGCAGTGCTTCTGGGTGAAGAAAGCCTCCAAATAACCAGGGGTGAAAACAAATGAGACAGTAGCCCACATTAGTCAACGTTAGCCCATTATTCGCCTGCCCATCTGTTAGGTGGCCACCAGATGTTTGACCACTTCCACCACGCGGTGAGTGGCTGACTGCTACCCGACACATCATCTGGAGAAGGTGCTTGATGCAGTACGGACTAAGGCTGGCCCAGCTGGGCTAATCTGGGCCAATGTGGGGTTGTTGTCCTTCTGTCTGTTAGGTCCCACATAGCCGCTACGCATGGTGAGGTTCACCAGCACCATGGACAAGGCCACAGTGTCTGCAAGAATCAGGCTCAGGAGCAGGGACCACCATCCCCTGTCAGCTGATGTTGTGGGCTGGGACTGAGCAGACCCTCCCGCACCCCCTAGCTGCCTGTCAGCTGATGGTGCAGATGGAGAAGCTGTTGCAGACATGGAGAGAGGAACTAAAGGAAGTCACTCTTGCCCACGGTTCCAGAGCTGAGCCAAGCCCAGTCCCATGCTGTCCCTTGTCTTTCACCCTATGTGGCAACGGGGCCTGCTCCTAGGAGGTGGTGGTGGTGAGTCTGGGTGTGCACCATGTGGCACGGGCACCACCTCACCCATGTGCCAGGCTGGGACCCACCACCCCCGGGCAAGATGGACCAGGCTGTGGGGTGATCTTCTGCACAGCTCTGCCTGGGCAGAACCACTGGTTTCCTTGTGCCCAGACACCGGCCCAGGGAGCCAGGCAGGAATGACAGTGCCTTGGGCTCTAGATGGGGCCATGTATGGCCCCTGGACAGGATTGCTCTGGCCCAGTGTCCACCAGCCACTTTTCATGGGTCTGATCCTGCGTCTGTTGGCCAGTGACTGCTGCTCCTGTGCCCAAGTCCCGCCCATGTGTTTGGTTCCCTGCTATGTTATTTTCGGGATTGACACGGGGCAGAGTAGGGCAGCTATCATCATTTAACAGAATAGGCAGCTATTATTATTACACTATTGATGAAGTATTAACAAAGTCTACTATGTCAAATTTACATTTTTTTAAAAACAATCTCATGATTTTTATGCTAATCTCATGATTTTAGCAGCCAGACCCATTAATAAATTAATACATTCTGCCTGTTTGCACACTACTGCACTGTGTTCATCCAGAACATAGCAGAGCCAGTGTGATATAGTGGTTACGAACACAGTACTGGGACCAGGTTGTAGGGGAGGTTCTGGTTCAAGACTTGCCTTAGCCATAAACTGACTGGGTGACCTTGTGCTCGTCACAGATCTCTTAGTCTAAGCTACCTCACAGGGTGGTTGTGAGGGTTACTCAATGAGTTAATTAGTTTATGTTAAAGTTAATAAGGTGAAATATGAGCCAGCCTAAGGGAGAGGGTGGAATACGAATCAAAATAAATAAATAAAACTGAGCACAGTGGCCATAATCCCAAACGGGATCTGCGTAGGATCCGCATGGCGTAACGCAATCCCTTGGAGATGCATGAGGTTTGCACACACATGCAGGATGCGCGCAGTGTGAGCAGGGCATGGGATCGCCTCCAGTGGGACTAACTTGCTGATTGTAAAGTGCTATTCAACATGAGTTGGAGAAAAGGCTCACAGCCCCTCTCTCGCTTGCTCTGAGCCTGAGCACCTCCAGTAGGGTTGCCACCTATGCAAATTTTTAAGGAACACGTATGAAAAATACATGTTGTAGGGCCTGCGTTGGCACCTGATGGGACATGGCTTCCTGCAACATGTATTTTTCATAAGTGTTCCTTAAAAATTTGCATAGGTGGCAACGCTAACGTCCAGTGGTGTAAGGGCTGGACTCATGTCATGTCTCAGTTATGGGACCCTCTAAGGGCAAAAGGGTCGGGTCCTCCTAAGTAGTGGTCCTTCCGAAGGGTGCTGTTCTCCCCCAAAGTTGTGCTGGCTGCTCTCACTCCCTGTGAGCTCCACGAATGGCAACAACCCCACCAGGAAGGAGTAGCTCAGCCTAGAATCCAGGGTTCAGATTCAACTGAGCCCCCTTGCTCTATGGTAGCCCCATCTCTGAGCCTCTCCCACTTCTCTCTCTGTAAATCAGGAATAACACTTTTCTACCTTGTAGGGGTGTTGAGGAGCAATCCATTAATGTATGTGAGGTTCCCAGATGAACTGAATCGAGTGCCATGGAAAAGCCTATTGATAAATACAAATAAGGTAAAAATTTTAAATGGCTCTTGTATCATTATAAGCAAAAATGTTCCTGCTCTCTGCTCCCATTATGATCAGCAGGGCTCACGCATGTATCCAAGAGCAAAACTGGGCCCTAAGCATTTATCGGAGCTGCATCTTTGATGCATTCAAGAACTTCATATCATGTAAGATTAACTCCCACAAGCAGGAGCTATGTGTGGGAATCGACTAGGGAATGAAACTAAAGAGCAGTCTAAGAACTGCCAAACTGTGCTTTGTTAGCACGGTGTCCTCTTCCCTGAAAGGAATCTCCGATTTCATCTCTGCAGAGAAGTTTGTCTGAAATAAGTTTCTAAATAGAGACTCTCTTGATTCCAAGCCTTTCTATCCCAAACTCTTTGAACTTTAGCAAAATTTGCATCTGGCCATATCCACTGACTCCCATCCTGACAAAGGGGTTTGGGGGGGTGGGGGACATTTTAAAAGCATAGAATTTTGAAACAGTTTAGCTTGGATTCTAAACTTTGTAGCTGGTGCACACACATAGTTCAGTTATAAACTGCCTTCCTATTGCCCTAGGACAAAGGTTCTCAACCAGTTGGTTGGGACCCACCTGTATGGCTTGGGGTGGAGGATATGTGCAGAGTTTGGCCACTCTGAAAGCCCCCCCACATGGCTTTGCTGGCAAACACCCGCAGAGATACAGAGCAGGAAATCTTGCTCTGTATCTCTACGGGTGTTTGCTGGCAAAGTCACGTGGGGGGTGGAGGGGGGGGCTTTCAGACCGGTTGAACCCCGTGCATATCCTGGCTATGCATACCCTCCTGCAGCCAGAATATGCATTGGGGGAGGGGAGAAGGCTTGAAAGTGGCCTAGCTCCTTGCTGCTGGTGCTGCTCCTGGGATAAGCCCTTCTCCCGTCCTCTGCCTGTCATTGCCAGCCACTCCTGGCTCTGGATTTTTTTTTAAGTGGGTTGTGGATTTTTAAATTAAATATTTTGGTAGGTTTCACCCACAAAAAGATTGAGAAACAGTGGCCTAGGAACCAATACAAATGCAAGTTCGCTGTTGTTTAACATGAAGAGACTTCAAGTGCTGTCACATTTCTGGTAGGGAATGTAGGTGTCTAACTAGTAAACTCATAAAAACATAAGTAGTGCCATACTGAGTCAGGCCAATGGTCCATCAAGTCCAGCATCCTGTCTCCAACAGTGGCCAATCTCTGTCTCTTGGGAGAAGTACCCAACAGGTCACAATGGGCACTCCATTCCATTTCAGGCCCTCAACAGTAAGAGGTTACATCCCCAAAACCTACTTGGCTAATAGTCATTAATGGACCTATCCTCCAAGAACCCATCCAATTCCCTTTTAAAACTAACTACACTACTGGCCGTGACCACTTTCTCTATAAGAACATAACTGTCTGTCACCTGTTACTACTACCAGCCTGGCATAGCACTTATGGAAGCTGGTCTTCTATTTTGCAAGAGAAGTGTGGGTGTGAGGGAGATAGAGGAAGATGAGGTGTCATTTCATGAAAATTTGTAGGTGGGGAGCCAACCAAGCACTATGTAATGAAGCTGCTAACAGCGCTTAACTAAGAATAACAGATTCTTAGAGTTGGAAGGGACCTCCGAGGTCAGCTTCTTGTCAAACAAACAAACAAACCTGCCCTGGAGCTTCTGCCTCTTGACTCCAGAAGTATGTGGGATATTCAAAGGGGCCAGTGGAGATATGCTGCCTGCCAGCCTCCCTACTCCTGACTCCACCAGTCCCTGTTCCTGCTCTTACTTTGCCAGCCCTTGCTCAGGGCCAGGGGTAGCCTTGCTGCCACCAACCAGCTCTTTGGTATTACCGGCAATCAGCCCCAAGCCTGTCAGGGGGGGAAACTGGGGCTGAAGTTCAGCTGATGCTTCTGCATCTAGCCGTTGGTGAGGTCTTGCAGAGTAGCAACAGTGGCAGGGTCTGGAAGAAGCACTGTGACTTACTAGGAATGTAGATAGCTGGGTTACTGGTGGCTGTGAGGACCGCATAGTAACATGCCTGCCTGGTACGAAGGTAGCGGACCTCACACGACACATAGATAGAATCCTAGAGAGTGCTGGGGAGGAACCTGTTGTCGTGGTCCATGTTGGTACCAATGACATAGGTAGATGTAGGACGGCGGTTCTGGAGGCCAAATTTAGGTTTCTAGGTAGTAGACTCAAGTCCAGAACCTCCAGGCTAGCGTTCTCTGAAGTGCTGCCTGTTCCACGCGCAGGACCCCAGAGGCAGGCTGAGCTCCGACATATCAATGTGTGGATGAGACCATGGTGCAAGGAGGAAGGCTTTAGATGTATCAGGAACTTGGCAGCCTTCTGTGGAGGGGGGAGCCTATACAGACAGGAAGGGCTCCACCATAACCAGAATGGAACCCAGCTCCTAGCACTAAAAATTAAAAATGTGATAGAGCAGTTTTTAAACTAGAACCTGGGGGGAAGCTGATAGGCACTGTGGAGTGCACAGTTCGGACTGTGGCATCTATGCAGGATGATGTTAGCTTAGGGGATTTAGAGTTGCTTAAGAATGAGGAAGGGATAAAAATTAAGGGACTTCAGGTGGAATTCACTGGAGAACAGATAAATAACAATTCCAGGATGCCTGATACAGTCCCCTATAATGACACAGTAAGAAGAATAAAAAGAATACACATAAATGTCTCTATGCAAATGCTGGAAGCCTAAAAAGTAAGATAGGAGAATTAGAGTGTACGGCACTAAATTAAGATCTAGACATTATAGGCATCACAGAGACATGGTGGAATGAGGATAACCAATGGGATACTGTAATATCAGGGTACAAAATATATCGGAATGACAGAGTAGATAGAGTTGGTGGTGGGGTGGCTCTATATGTAAAAGACAACATTGAGTCAAGTACAATTAAAATTTTAAAGGATGCAAACAGTTCCCTAGAATCTCTATGGATAGACATTCCAGGTATAAAGGGGAAGAGTATCGCAGTAGGGCTATACTATCATCCCCCTGGCCAGGATGGAGAGACTGATAAAGCAATGCTAAAAGACATTAGACAGGCTAGGCTACTAAAGTCGGCAACATAATAATAGTGGGTGACTTCAATTACCCTAATATTGATTGGGGGAATGTTTCCTCGGGGCAGGACATGGAGGTCAAATTTCTGCATGCCGTAAATGACTGCTTCCTAGAACAGCTGGTTCTGGAACCAATGAGAGGAGGAGCTATTCTAGATCTAGTCCTGAGTGGCACTCAGGACCTGGTGCAAGGAGTAACTGTGGCGGAGTCACTAGGCAACAGTGATCATAATATTATCACATTTGACATAATTTCTGGAGTGAGAAAGACAAACAAAAGTACAATGCTAGCATTTAACTTTAAAAAGGGAGACTATGACAAAATGAGGAAACTAGTTTAAAAGAAACTAAAAAGCCCAGTTGCAAGGGCTACAAGTTTACAAGAGGCGTGGAGGCTGTTTAAAAGCACCCTTCTGGAAGCCCAGATTAAATGCATCCTGCAAGTTTAAAAAGGAAGCAGGAAGACCAAAAATCTTCCACTATGGCTAAATGGAGAGGTGAAGGAGGCTATTAGAGCCCAAAAGGCATCCTTTAAGAAATGGAAGGCTAGTCTCAATGAAAATAATATGAAAGAGCATAAACACTGGTAGTGTAAATGTAAAGTGTTACTAAGACAGGCCAAGAGAGATTTTGAAGGGAGGCTTGCTAAAGAGGCAAAAACAAGGAACAAAAACTTTTAAAAATACATCAGAAGCAAGAAGCCTGCTAGGGAGTCAGTTGGGCTATTAGATGACAAGGGAGTAAAAGGGGCGCTCAGGGAGGATAAGGACATTGCAGAGAAGCTGAATGAGTTCTCTGCATCGGTCTTCACTGCAGAGGATTTTGGGGAGGTACCCAAGCCAGATCCTTGCTTTCTGGGTGAGGAATTGGAAGAGCTGTTACAAATCAGTGTGATGTTAGAGAATGTTCTAGGACAAATTGACAAACTGAATACTAACAAGTCACCAGGGACAGATGGCATTCACCCCAGAGTTCTGAAGGAACTCCAATATGAAATCGCAGACCTACTGCGAGAGTTTGAGGGGGATCTTCACAGCCCTGCACCTAGGGGCCCCACTGCACTCTCTGGACTGCCCCCACTTTTGGACTGCTCCTTCTCCCTCCTGCCATGGGGGAGGGGGTGGGGCTTGGATCCATACACTTTGGAAGCTGGCTTCATTGAGCCAGCTTAAAATATTATTGCTGGAAGGGCTGTAGGCGCGTGCATTTGTAGCAGAGCCTCTTGGAGATGTGTTTTGTAGGATGAAATAGGTGGGACTGGGATAGGGAGGGGGGAGGTCCCTAGGGCAGCCCCAGGTGTGAGGGGGGTGCAGCGCAAGAGTTGAGGCTGCCTGGTGAGAGCAAGCAGCAGGGAATGGATTGGGGTGGGGATCAGGGTTTGGGGCGGGAGGGGGGTTTGGTTTGTATATTTGCTTTCAAGTGAACTGCTATTGGGTTGATGTTTGATATATGTTTAGATTATGTATTGTTTAGATAATGTATTTTTATATTATGTACTATTTATTATGTATTTATATTGTATTTCATTTGTGAATGTAAGCCACTACGAGACACCTGTGGTGTAGTCTGCAGGGTACAAAATTTAAATGAAATGAAAATGAAATACTGTTAGTAATTTGTAACCGGTTACTAAAATCTGCCACTGTACCCGAGGATAACCCCGATATTTTAAAAGGGATCCAGAGGCGATCCTGGAAACCACAGACCAGTAAGCTTGACATCTATGCCAGGCAAAATGGTGGAAACCATCATTAAGGACAGAATTACAGGGCATGTTGACAAACGTGGCTTAATGGGGAAGAGTCAACATGGATTTAGTAAAGGTAAGCCATGCCTTGCTAACCTGTTGGAATTCTTTGAGGGTGTAAATAAGCATGTGGACAAGGGAGACTCAGTAGATAGTGCACCTGAATTTCCGGAAAGCATTATATAAGGTCCCTCATGAGAGACTCTTGAGAAAATTAAAAAGTCATGGGATAGGAGGTAGTGTCTTACTATGGATCAGAAACTGGTTAAAGATAGAAAGGTAAGTCATGCCTCACTAACCTGTTGGAATTCTTTGAGGGTGTAAATAAGCATGTGGACAAGAGAGACCCAGATATAGTGTACCTGAATTTCCGGAAAGCATTTGATAAGGTCCCTCATGAGAGACTCTTGAGAAAATTAAAAAGTCATGGGATAGGAGATAGTGTCTTACTATGGATCAGAAACTAGTTTAAAGACAGAAAGCAAAGGGTAGGACTAAATGGTCAGTTTTCACAATGGAAAGATGTAAAAAGTGGTGTGCTTCAGGGATCTGTATTGGAACTGGGGCTGTTTAATGTATTCATTAATGATTTGGAAAAGGGTGGTAAGAGTGAGGTGATCAAATTTGCAGACGACACCAAGTTATTCAAGGTAGCTAAAACAGGAGCAGAGTGTGAGGAACTGCAATGGGATCTTACGACACTGGGTGCCTGGGCATCTAAATGGCAAATGAGATTTAATGTGGACAAGTGAAAAGTGATGCACGTAGGGAAAAATAATCCAAACTATGCGTACACGATGCTGGGTACTAAGCTAGGAGTTATCACTCAGGAAAAGGATCTGGGGGTGGTTGAAATACAATACAATGAAAATACAATGAAATCCACAGCGCAGTGCGCAGCAGCAGTCAAAAAAGAAAACAGAATGTTAGGAATTATTTGGAAGGGGATAGAGAATGAAACTGAGGATGTTGTAATGCCTCTATATAAATCAATGATGCGACCGCATCTCAAATATTGTGTGCAGTTCTGGTCACCCCATCTCAAAAAAGACATAGCTGGACTAGAAAAGGTACAGAGAAGGGCAACAAAAATGATCGAGGGGATGGAAGGGCTCCCATATGAGGAGAGTCTTGGTAGGTTGGGGTTGTTCAGCTTGGAGAAGAGATGACTGAGAGGAGATATGATAGAGATCTATCAAATCATGAGTGGGGTGGAAATCATAAACAAGGAACAGTTTATTTACCCTCTCAGCTAGTTCTAGAACTAGGGGACACTCCATGAAACTCATGGGTGGCAAGTTTAAAACAAATAAAAGAAAATATTGTTTCACTCGGCGTATAATTGGGTTGTGGAATCTACTCCCAGAGGCTGTGCAAAGGGCCAGTACATAACTGAGTTTAAAAGAGGTTTGGACAAGTTTCTGGAAGATAGGTCCATTAGCAGCTATTAGCAGACAGGATCAGGGAATATTACGGGAGCTGGGGGAAAACAACAGGGAATGGATCATGACCTGTTGGGTGCTTCTCCCAAGCCAGCGTGATTGGCCGCTGTTGGAGACTGGTTGCTGGGTTAGATGAACCATTGGTCTGACCCAGTATGGCACTTCTTATATTCTTATGTTCTTATTCTTTTGATTTCCATCTCCTGTTCAAAATTGTACTTCCTATTCACATCCAGTTCAGTACATCTATGGATTTCCCAGTGTGGAGATAGTCCTACTGAGCAGGACACAAAACTAAAGGTAAGGAAGATACTGTACAAAAATAAAAGATATACATCTACAGCATGACAAATTTGGAGAACTACTAGAGAGAGACAATTTTGTGCAACTTTCCTATTGTACACTCATACAAGGCAGTTTTAGATAATTTCTCTCTGCCTTTAGAAAATTTACAGAAATTCTATAAATCACTCAAGACCCAGAAGACGCTCAGCCACAAATCAGACAGTGAAAATGAAAAAATAAAAAAAAGTTCCATCAGATGAAGAGAGATTCAATTTTATTGTCAACACAAGGGTATTGCTTTAGAAAGAGTCTTAAGAGCACCAGAGGCATGCATCAAATCTTTAATCCAGCGACCGACTTTGACGCTGGATTACGGGCAGTAGGGGAAGAGCGCGAGGTGGCGGAGGTCCCGTCTGGTCCAGTTTTGTGGGGGGAGTTTCAGGAAGTGACGCCAGCCAACACGNACTGGGTGCCTGGGCATCTAAATGGCAAATGAGATTTAATGTGGACAAGTGCAAAGTGATACACATAGGGAAAAATAATCCAAACTATGCGTACACAATGCTGGGTACTAAGTTAGGAGTTACCACTCAGGAAAAGGATTTGGGGGGTGGTTGTGGACAATGTTAGGAATTATTCGGAAGGGGACAGAAAATAAAACTGAGGATGTCATAATGCCTCTATGCAAATCAATAGTGCAACCGCACCTCGAATATTGTATGCAGTTCTGGTCGCCCCATCTCAAAAAAGACATAGCTGAACTAGAAAAGGTACATAAAAGGGCAACAAAAATGATCAAGGGCATGGAAGGGCATCAACCCTCTCCTGTATGAGGAGAGGGTTGGTAGGTTGGGGCTTTTCAGTTTGGAGAAGAGACGACTGAGAGGAGATATGATAGAGGTCTATAAAATCATGAGTGGTGTGGAACTAATAAACAAGGAGCAGTTATTTCCCCTCTCAGCTAGTACTAGAACTAGAGGACACTCCATGAAATTCATGGGTGGCAAGTTTAAAACAAATAAAAGAAAATATTTTTTCACTCAGTGTATAATGGGGCTGTGGACTCTACTGCCAGAGGCTGTGGTAAGGGCCAGTACTATAGCTGAGTTTAAAAGAGGTTTGGACAAGTTTCTGGAAGATAGGTTGTCTTAAAATTGTTTGTTCTTTTGGATCAGTTCAGTGATGACTCAGACGAAATGGTGTCAAGAAAGCTATTTTATTAAATACAAAGCATAAAGATAAATACAAAGCGTCTCACATCCCTTTCTGCAAGCCGGGGATCACCAACAACGGCTGCAAGATGATCCCTGAGTGGGCCTCAAGTTCTGCCGCGCCCCTCAGCACCTCTGCGCAGTGGTCAGCAGTGAAGTTCCAATGTGGGTTTCCGGTTTCTCTGTCTTTATAGTCTAACTTCACAAACCCACTATGCAAACACTGTACATGCGCTAACAATTAACTATTGAAGATGTGCCTCCCCGTGGCATGAGTCATCCGACTCCCAACTAAGAAACCTTTCTCTCGGTATCACGCTCAGTTACTGATAACGAAGCTTCTCAAAACATTACAGTTCTAACTGACCTTGGCACTCTGCAAAACAATCATTATGGGATACAAAACAAGCTGCCAAAAAGGCAGGCATAAAGCTTATGACAAGCAAGATGGATTCTACAGCAAGAGCAGGCCAAATAAGACATATAAGTGTTCTAACTGGCTCCACCGGTGTACATAAGTCTTCCGCAATCTTTCACTACATAGGTCCAGAGCAGCTATTAGCCATACGGGATCAGGGAACATGACAGGAGCTGGGGGAAAACAACAGTGAATGGATCCCCCATTGTGACCTGTTGGGTGCTTCTCCCAAGTCACTGGGTGTTTTTAGACACACATTTCTCCTGGATGTTTGCTGTAACGTCCAGAACTTTCTGTGTGTCTAAATCACTCACCTAGATCTTAAACATCCGGATCTTTGAACTTCTGTGTGAAACTTCTCCCAGAACATTTGTGTGTAAAAGGTTCTCCTGGTAAACTGCTTTGCTCCAGGCAGCCATGGTCACTTGGTTTCCATGGCAGCCTGTCACGTTTACAGCTGCGGTTACTTTAGGATGCCTCAGGGCAGTGTTTGTGTGAAGAATGCATCCAGGAACTGCCTCAGGGCAGTGTGTGTGTGTGAAAAATGAATCCGGAACTTACTTGGGGACTGGTAAACCCAGAAGACTGAAACATCCAGAACTTTAACGTGTGTCTAAAAATGCCCACTGTGATTGGCCACTGTCGGAGACAAGATGTTGGGCTAGATGGACCATTGGTCTGACCCAGTATGGTACTTCTTATGTTCTTATGACTGAGCCCTGGCACAAATTAAGCTTTGGCTGCTAGTGTAAGCAGCAGTATGGGCCCCAGTGGGGGTGTAGCTGCAGAGGGGGTGGGAGGGGGCTGAGATTGGCCAACAGGGTGACTGCTGAAAGTTGTCTCTGATGGAAAGAGGGACTTGGAGTAGCAGATGGGCTCATAGGCAGAAAGCACATATGTGACATAAACAGCAATGGAGATTCCACCGCTTCCAGGAACAGACAAGAGAGCAGGAACAGTAAATACAAGCTGGTCTTCTTATGGGGCAACAATACAGGGGAAGAGCTAGGGGGTGGGCAGTTGCTCCCTTCTGTCCTTAACAAATGATGCCCCTGATGAGAAGGTTCATGACTTCATAGTGCAAGGTGGCAAGGAGGAAGCTGTCAGTCAGCAATATATCTGTTTATCACTATTTTTCCATCTCTCAAATATACTCAGATATATACACAAAGGCACACACCTGGAAAGGGCAGCCAGTAATCATACTACCCTTCTCCATGAATGTACAAGGTGGAAAAGAATAAATAAGTTTTGACGCCTTTCTGTAAAACAGAATTCCTTTCTAAAGAGAACAGGATGGATTAGAGTTAATTTCTGTGAAGCAGAGGCAAGCAGAGGTTAATCTCCACCTTTTTTTTAAATGGACCTCAGAGTTTATCGGAAAGCAGGAGCTGGATCCAGGCAAGTGCAGTTGATGCAACCATACAGGGCCCCATATACTGTGGGGGTGGAGAGAGAGGGGACTCTACAAAGGCCTGCAATATATGGGGTCTATTAATAAATTTGAAATGACAACATGAGTTTCAGAAGCACTGGTGTAAAATATGGACCCACAGAGCCTCAAATGTGGCCGATGGAGTTTCCATGATCATTCAGGAGGTTCTTCCCCACCCCCCCAACATATGGGTCCCATGAGTAAACAAGAAATATCAACATAAGTGTTACATCTGAGCTTGCAATGCAGGCGCTTGATGGGGATGTAATGTTTAACTGATCAAAAAATTAACAACAATAACATTTTCCTTTATCTAATGGGTGAGTCAGCGCATATCTGTCAAACAGTCCTATGCTAAAAGGGGATCAACAGTACCATTTAATACACGGCCACCCCAGCTTCCCTGATCTGGCACTGAAGGGAAGTTTCTGAAGGGTATTTGCTGCTAGCAGGTAAGGCTGTGAAGCACAATGTGCTGTAACTTTGGCTGGTTGCCCATGTTACCTTCACCGCCAATTCTCCGAGTGGCAAAACTACTGGCCGGGATTCTAATCTCCGGGCGAGCTCTACACGTGGGTGCAGGGTTAAAAGTGGAATCAGTCACATCATGCGGCTTTTTTTCTTACAAATGACAAGGCTAAAAAAATCCAGCCCTGTCATTCGTAAGAAAAAAATCTGCAAGATGCAGCTGATTACACTTTTAACCCCATGCCCACATGCAGAGCTCACCAGGAGATTCCCAACTGTGAGATTTGCCACTGGGAGAATCACCACTGAAGGTAACATGGGCAAGCAGCCTTTGTTGTACAACAGCAACATTTGGATAGAGATGTTCTTCGTGTCACCAAACAGTTACAAAAGCTAGGAAGCTAGATGTATGTGTGATGTTTTACCAGGATTCAGGGCTCTGCTGGGTGCTGAACAGCCATAACCATGCAAAAAGGGATTTAGCAGGATGAAATCAGTTATAAGAAGCAGTAAAAGAATAATCAGGAGATTATGTGTTTTCCCAAGAGACATACAGGCTAATTCAGTTAAAAGGCTGTGGCATAAGGAAGAATCTTGTCAATTTGATGATACACGTAGACTCCATGAATTCAAAGAATATTTCCAAATGTAAGGAACTTATTTTTTCCCCATTTCTAACTGTTTTAATTGACACGCTTTTAATAAGAACCTGTGAAAAATACAATGGGTATTTTCAGACGTTACGAGATCATGCTCAACCACAGTGAACCACGCTCAAACCCGCGGTGGGGCCAAAGGGCCCTGAACGTCTGTTCGGCGCGCGCCAGATGTTCATCACGCTCAATACGCACATGGGGCAAATTTCAACCACGCTTCCCTGGCTAGCCGGGGGAAGGTCCCGGGAAGCGTGGTCAAACGGACCCCCACCGGGAACCAACCAAAAGTAACATCTGGATGCCAATCCCCGGGCGGAACCAAACGAAACGAGCCCCAGCCGGGGACGAGGCACGCAGCATCACTGCCCGGCAACCAGCAACAACACAACCACCGGAGGGAGATTTAAAGCGAACTCGGCAGCAAGCAAGCGTGGCGGGATGGAGTGAGGAGGGAGGCGGAAGAGAGTGGAGGCACAGACAGCGACAGTGGCGGGGCAGGAGCCGGAGGAGGTGCAGGCAGGCTCAGCGATGCAGGTGGAGGGGGCACAGGCAGAGAAAGGGGGCCCACGGGTGCACCCAACCAGGGAGGCGGCCCAGGCACAACGCCCACAGCTGCAGCCGGGTCACGACACCCCGTGGACAGCGGCCGGGACGGGCCCGGAGCAGGCACCCAGGAAAAGGGTAAGGGGGGGAAACAGGGGGCACGGGAGACCCCCCCTGGGGGGGGCCGGCAGGGCAACCCCGGGGGACCGGGAGGGGGG
>QEPC01003117.1:5324317-5339144 GCA_003113815.1 Sphenodon punctatus
TGCGTGTGCGTGTGCGTGTGCGTGTGCGTGTGCGTGTGCGTGTGCGTGTGCGTGCGTGCGTGCGTGCGTGCGTGTGCTGTGTGTGTCGGCTGTCAGCCTGTTCTCCCTCTTCCTCCCTCCCTTCCCATTTCCCTTGTGTGGGCGTTCCCTTGTGTGCCTTGTGGCTTCGTTTGCCCTCAGGCAGCCATGTCTGTGTCCCGCCCCTGCCCTGTGCCTTGTGGGAGTTTTGCGCCCGGCAGGGGTTCGGCTGCACGTCTGTTGTGCTGACCCGGTCCGCGATGGTTCGGCCCAGTTCCCGGCTGTGGTCCCGGTCCCGTCACGTCTGTTTGGGTCGTTTTTCCACCCCGGGCCGCGGTTGTGCTATTCACCCCCCTTTGGGGGTTCGCTGTGGTGAACCGCCCGCCCGTAACGTCTGAAAAAAACCATTGTTGGTATTTTGGGGTAGATTTCTACCCTGGACAATATTACTTGGGATATAAATGTAAATGTACTCCAATCAAATTTTATTTTATGTGACAACAGAAGTTAGTATGTGTCACAATACACACTTACCATCCCCTGCAAATACACACATACAAAATAGCTAGAGTGAATCTTGTAGGGTACGTTTGCATCCCATATGCACATTCAATAAACAATGACAATTGTGTTCCTTTATAAAACTAATAATTTTATAAAGACAATAATTGCTATAAATCTCTTCAGATTCATTGTTGCCTGGAAATATGGACAGCCTGATTATGAATCCCACATTTTATGCAGGACTTCTTTATTTGCATGATACACGCCAGCCAGAATTAGGAGTCCAATACTATACAGTGGCGGCAGCCGCTATATAGTTGAGGTGTGTTGCATGCCCCAAAGCCCCAAACATTTGATTCATTCTAAAATTGAAATGAAAGTTAGGATCATGAAATTTGTAGTGGAGGATCCCTGGGGGACTAGGTAAATTTCAGCAGAATTGGCTGGAGAACAGCTGGTTACTGCAGTTTGAAAACTGCATTTTGAAGTGTGTTTTTTCGACCAGTCTGACCATATTGAACTGACCGGGGTAGAGGGGAAATTGCAAGTTAAGGCTCCTGCCTTAACTTCCATGCCATGTAAGCAGTAAAGACGTTGTACCGTCTTACATATTGTGCTCGCTTACAGCTTAGGCTCCATGCACCCACATTTTGCCTTCGTCTTTCAGCCCCAATCCTCTTCCTCTGCAGGTTGGGGGCAACGGGACAGGAGGGTGTGAACTGGCCCCTCACCCCCTCCTTTCCTTCTGTCCTTTCATTTGGTTTGGAGAGAATGGGACAGCTGAGTAATGGCTCACAACTCTCCCTTTTAACCAGTAGTCCCACTGCCCTCCCAGACAACTTAGGAGTTGTGGCTCCCACTCCCTCTACCCATCTAACCTACTAGGTCACCAAACAGTCCTGGTTCCCAGTCTGATCTAGTCTCCCCTTCTCTCAACCTTGTAACAGACAACCCAGGAGTCCTGGGTCCAAGTTGCCCCTTCTAACCCTCTAGCCGCCACTCCCCTCACAGCGAACCCCAAAGTCCTGGAAAATATGTCTATCTGTATGTCTCATATGGAACAGGAGTAAAGTTGTGTGTGTGGAATGACAAAAAACAAACAGGACAGGAAGTGGAATACCAGGGAGCGAGGCTATAGGGAGTCATAGGATAGGGAGCCAGTTGTGTTAAAGGCTGAAATGATACAAGTGCTCCCACAGGTATCCCATCAGTCTTCTGAATGATTTATTTCAGTCAGAACTTTGTAAACATTTCTAATTCCTCTTGTCATTCCACCCACTTGCTTCCTCCTGCACACTCTTTGTATTTTTTTCCTCTCATTCCCACTATTTCACTTAGTTCATCTGGCACCTATTGTAGAGTTAACTTTCTGTTGAATAACACACAGCAGAAGTTTCTTCAAAACAGAACTTTACTAAGATCTCAGAAGACATGCTTCCTTACTGTACAGACTGCATGGGACAAGATGGAGGACAGATAGAGGAGAAGAGAGGAGACAAGGAGAAAAAAACGCTGACCCTCCCCCTACTGGACAAGCCCCATATTAAGCTTGCAGGGCTTGCAATGGGCTTTTACTTGTGACTGTTGCACAATCCAACACCCCTTCTCAACAGTCACTAGTCAAACCCACTAGGTTCATTCTTCTTAATAGCTTGCGCTGGCGTTCCCCTGCTAGTGGCTTCTTGAACACATCCGCTGTCATATCCTCTGTAGGTCAGTATTGCAGATCTATGAGTCCTTGTTCCTGTGTGTCTTTCAGGAAATGGTATTTTACGTCAATGTGCTTGGTTCTGGGGTTGATTCGTTCTGTTTGCACCAGCGCTATACATCCTTGGTTGTCTTCCAAGATCGGCATGGGTCTATCCAATTTTTGCCTCAGATCATTCAGAAGCTGTCGCAACCAGATAACTTCTTGACTGGTGTGTGCCGCTGCCACATACTCTGCCTTCATAGAGGAAAGTGTGACAGAGGCTTGTTTCCTACTGCACCAGCTGATGGGTCCTCCACCAAGCAAGAATAGGTACCCACTGGTAGATTTTTGGTCCGAATGGTCTCCAGCCCAATCTGCGTCCACGTACCCTATCAGATCTGACACAGAAGTTGCTGGAAGCCGTAGCTTGAGGTGCACAGTCCCTTTCAGGTACCATAAGACCCTCTTCACTGCATTCCGATCCCTTTGGGTTGGGGCTGAGACTTGTCTACACAGTATACCTGTTGCCACCGCAATGTCAGGCCTTGTGATTGTGGCAATGTACAAGGGTTTTCCTATCGCCTTTCTGTATTGCCTATTGTCTGGCAGCAATAAGCTCGGTTCTTTGATCTCCTTTGGGTAGCTGGTTTCCATAGGGGTATTTGCTGCCTTCGCACCCCCCATACCGAAACTTTCTGTCATCTCTTCTATTGCCTGTCTTTGGTTGAGAAGATAGCTTCCATCATCTTCTCTTTCAATTTGCATTCCAAGGTAGTGCGTTATGTAGCCCAGGTCCTTAGTTTAAAAGTCCTGATTTAGAGCTCTCATTGATTCGCACTCATCCCCTTCTTGGTCAAAGCATACAATAAGGTCATCAACATAAATTAATACAAAGATCCACCTGCCCCTTAGTCCTGCTCCTTGCAAACATGATGGCTCCATAGAGTCCAGTCTGTAAACAGCTCTGGCAGCAGGCTATTCTGTCTGTCTGAGTTCCCAAGTGGTATTTGCCTACTGAGTCATTGAAGGGGATGGGGGTTGTGTGTTAGGTGCTTAAAGGTACTTGGGAGTGGTTATGGGCAGTTAAAGTTACTTTAAAGGTCATTTACTTTGCAAGCTAACATGAAATTTGAGTGGGGTAAATTTTTACCCCTATACATAACATTGGCCGGGGACCAGGTATAAATCAACCCCATATGGCCCCAAGCCTTTTGGTTTTTCGACGACAGTGTAAAACCTGACTGTTCGCCCAGGCCTTTGGGGAGGGGGGGAGGGTTTAGGGTTTTTTATCTCCCCTGCCCTATTAATTATTGATGTTTGTATCCCTGGCCCTGTTTTAATATTTTTGAGAGTGTATTTTTATATGTTTTAAACTGTTTTATTGCTTTTATTGTTGGAAGTCGCCCCGAGCTGTGTTCAGGAGGGGCGGGTTATAAATCAAATAAATAAATAAATAAATATGGTAAAATAAATTGCGTTTGGGGTATTCTTTTACCCCAAGGCTGTTTTTGTTCACAGGGAGGAAATGGTGAATGGTAACTGACTTTTATTTAATTTTATTTCTTTATTTTTGCATTTGTATGCCATCCCCTCCTGCACAAGCAGCTCGGGGCGGCTAACAACATTTAAAAACATATACAATTATAAAATTAACCCCACATTAAAATAACCCCACAACAAAACCCCCACCCTAACCCAACCCACTTTCCTTTGGGGAATATTGTGTACCTGTGTGCAGGTAACAATGAGTGATTTCACATGGACGCGGGGCTGCCCACCACAGAGCTGCTCCGGGGGTGCATTCCTACGTCCGCTCATTCCAGCCCTGCCCGGGTTGGGATCAGATGGACCTGGTGGATTCCCTGGCCTGTGGTCCACCCATGCAGACTCGCCCACACCATAGATTTGCAGGCAATCACCCAACACTCTAAGCTGGCACCCACAACTCTATAAGATTGCCTAGGGGCAATGGCCAGCTGGAAGCAGAACAGTAGCATGGGTCCATACTGCTCTACTTCGGGCCAGTGACCTGGGTTTGACTGGCCTGCTCCTCTGGCAGGGCTCCGGGATGTTCTGGAGTGTCACCAGCAGCACTGCCCCTTTAACATCTGGCAGGTCACCTTTAGATGGACTGGCCACCCAGGAGCAAAGCGGGATGGTATGGCCAGCCCTGGGGCAGCCTGTCTGTCTAAAAACACCCAGTGTCCTAAAAGGGTAAAGTTGGAGAGCCACTACCTTGTGAGTTATTGCAAGAGATGTGCACCCAGGGTGTGAATATACTCCCGAGGGTTCTTATGAGGGTTTTGTTCTAACCTGAGGCCTCTCTCTGTTAACCTGGCCAAAGGTCAAGTAGCTCATTCCATTAGGAGACCACTTTTACTCACCTGAGAGAGTACCTCTGTCTGTCTCAATGTGCATTATTACTTTAATAGCAAAGTGTGATTTCCACCCTGACTGTCCAGTACCCTACTTGCTCAGCGGTCTCATAACTAGCCATCCATTTGCCCATGATAAACATGGCTGCTTCATCTTCTAAATCACCGCCTCTCTACCTTAGACCTTCCAATGGCTGTTTTCAGACAGACAGGGAGCCCGCTGATAGCCTGGAGCTGCTCCATGGACTCACCCTCACAGCCACCATTTACCATACCAGTTCCTCCTGGGGCCACATCAAATGGACCAGTGGTGTCCCCTGGCCATGGTCCACCTGCGTGGTGCCCCACCCCACAGGTCGCTCTAGCAATGCTTTAGGCAGCCGTCTGTGACTTTATAGTGCTGAACGTGGCAACAGACAGATGGGCATGGAGGTGCTCTGTGGGTCCCCCTAGCCAGACAGGCAGCAGCACTACCGTATTTGGACATAGCCCTCGGTTTAGCTGGCCTGCTCAGTGTGGCATGCTCTTGGATCTTGTAGAGCACGCCATGCTGGCCTGCCTCGGAGCAGCCCCAGCTGCTCTGAGTTGCACATCTCACAGGTGCCCTTCACATAGGCCGGTAAACCCAGGGATGATGGGGACATCCATGGGCAAATCCAGAGCTGCTGTCTGTCTGTTTACACCCATTGTCTCAGCTTGCTGCCTCTGCAGATGGCACACCTCATTCCACCTCCCCCACTTCCTTTGAGCCATTTCTCTATTAGATTATATTCCATAATAGGCTAGAGAGAGTTAACAAGGTCAGGGGTCTGTGAATTAGAAAGTAAAGCAGCCTTGTTTGGTGGGGGTTGTACAGACAGGGAATTCTGGAAACCATGGCATAACAGTTGGAGAAATTTTTACATCACTGTTAGATTGAGAAATAACCATTCATGATTAGTCACATCACAAGCCCTGATAGACTAATGACATTGAGCCAGGGCCATACTGTACAGTTCTTAGGAAACACTCTTATTGTTACATGAGACAGACTATCTGGATCAGACAGCAGGGCATTATTAACTGAGAAATAACTAACTAGGACTTGGCAGAGACTTTCCATCTCACTAAGATTCATTCTCCTTACAGAAGATCTAAGCTTTCCAGAGAGAATTCACTCATCACTCCACATCCCTCCTTTGAAAAATATTCAGGAAGCAAATGCTGTAGGCTTCCCTTTCCCATCTTTGTATGTATACAACAACCTTCTCTGGCACAGAGGGGCTACATGTTAAAATAGGGGGAAGCTCTGCATATTGTATTATTAGCTTGGAACTACTGAGTTTTGCTTCTTAAACAAATTTGTTTGTGCTTTTTGGTCCAGTTTTTCTTCCTCTTAAGAAAGGAGATGCTGGATTAACATAGATAAATCTAAAATGAATAATGATATTCATCAATAGATCATTGCCAAAAAATGTTTTTCATCTTTGAAACATTCTGAGGCAAAGTCCATCCTATAAACGATACACACCTTCATTTTAAAGAGATGCGTGCATCCTACCTACTTGGATTCTACGGCCCTAATGAATAACTTGATTCTAGAAGGCAGCATATTTTTTCAGACTCTAAACAGTCAGCTTTGTACTATTTTTCATAACTCCATAGAAGTTTTACACATTCCTCCACATGAATCCAAGTTATCAGTACCCAGGGACCCAGGTTCACTGCATTTTCCTCATTGGCAGCAATGGGAGAAATGCAGCGAACTTGCTCCCTGTCAGTACAGGGACCCTTACACCAACTTGTGACCTTCCGAAAATAACTTCCTTTGCTGATCAACCCCCTTTTCCATTCCTTATCAGCTCCCTGCTTACTACTAATATCCTTTTAGAGGTTCCTATTGATCCACTTGGTCCTGAAGCCCTTCCCTGCAACATTTTCCCTTTGCTTGGGATGAAAATATCAGATAGTTTAACTTTTCGTACTTCAGATTTAAAGAAATTCTAAACCCCCTCGGGATTTAATTTCATGGGTTAGTGCCATTGATCTTGCTAACTAATTTCCATAATTTGCCAAAGCCTGCCTTTTGAAATAAAAGATTATAGTTAATTTTCTGGTTATAATAATCCTTCCGTTCAAGTCAAACTGAATAACCTTTATGATAACCTGATCCAATATTAATTCCAGTGACCAGTTCTTATAGGATATCCTCACTTCTTACCAAAACCAAACCTGGAACATCATCTTGTTGGTTGCATTAATTCTTCACTTTGTACCTGGGAAATTCAAGTCTGCCATGGTAGCACAATTCCCATTAGTATCTTTCTAATAATAATGCATGACTGTCCACATTCAAGCTTAACCCTGTGTGTCTTTAGCAAACACTTAACATTACCTCCGTATAACTTTTTTACCACTCCTTCCCTAAAGTGATTTTGGCCCAAACTGATTCCATTTTTGCTGTGCTGTGTCTTCTTATTTCTTGATGTTCATCTGCATCTTTAATGTTTAAACGTGTACATGCAACCGCTGGGAGAGGTCGTGAGAAAGTTTGCTGGTCAGTGTCATCAATATGCTGATGACACCCAGCTCTACCTCTCCTTTTCATGTGACCCAGACCCCAAAGTCTCGGTGCTTATGATTGGCAGCTGTGGGGGACTGGATGAGGGGGAGCCGACTGAAGCTGAATCCCGACAAGATGGAGGTGATGCTAGTGGGTAAGGCAATGGGTGTGATGTCCCCTGTTATTGATGGAAGTGCTCCTCGATACCCAGCTCCACCTGGATGTCCAGGTGGATGCTGTGGCGAGGAGCACGTTCCACCAATTACTTCTGGTGCGGTGACTTTGGCCATATATTTCAGACTCCGACCTGACTTCTATCATCCATACTTTCATTAGCTTGAGTTTGGACTATTGTCATGCATTCTACATGGGGCTACCCGTGGTGATGATTCAGAAGCTGCAGCTGGTGCAGAATTTTGTTTTATTTTTTATTTTATAAAAGATTTTTATAAAGAATTTGGTGGCCTGGCTCCTTACTGAGATGGGTCGCTGTTAGCACATTACACTGTTGCTCCATTCATTGCACTGGCTGCCTATCGTTTTCCAGGCCCAATTCAAGGTGTTGGTTTTGACCTATAAAGCCCTAAATGGCTTGGGCCCTGTCTACTTGCAGGACCGCCTCATTCCCCGGGCCCTGGAGCAGCCCTTGCGGTCATCTGGGAGCACCTTCCTGGAGGTCCCCCGGGTATCCTGGGGAGCAACTCCGGAGAGTGCGTTTTTGGTGGCTGCACCTAGGCTGAGGAACACCCTCCCAGTAGAGGCCCAGTTGGCTCCGGACCTCCCTTCCTTTCGACAAAGATGCAAGACCTGACTGTTTCACCAGGCATTTGGTGAGGGTGATGGGTGAGTGGGATGGGTTAGGGTGGTGGGGGCTGATTATTCCCTCCACTTTTAGTTGAATTTTAATGTAGTGTTTTAATCTATTTTTATTGGTGTATTTTCTATTTTTTGTTTTTATTGTTAGTTGCCTCGAGCTGCTAGGAGCAGAAAAGGTGGGATATAAATATTTTAATAAATACATACATAAATAAATAATGCTACCCCACCCTCTTTACCTTTAATCCTCTCTTTCCTGAAAAGAATATACAATTGAAGGCCTGTATATACCAGCCTTGACTGCTATGTCATTACACTAGGGCTGATCCAAGTAGAAAAAAAATCACACACGAGTATTTCCAGGTTTTCGAGTGCTGCGTCCACGTGTTCAGCAGCTCCTCAGTAACATGCCTGAAAACTCAGTACTCAGTAATCAGTACTCAGCCGATGCTCGGCACTTGGTAGTTGGTTCTCAGTACTTACTGTGCTGACAAGTGAGACGATATTGTCCATTGGTTGTTTACCGCATTCTGAGCCAATCACTGTGCAAGGCAACACATCCACCCCTTTCTCAACCCCCTCCCCCCTGCACAGCAAAGTATAAAAGCAGAGAGTCCAACTTCTCTTTGTGGGGTTGGAGTTTGAGGAGAGAGGAGGAGGGTGGTGGTGCTGCTGTTTAAAGTCAAAAACACATACATAAAATAGCATACACACACACACACCTTATTCACATATAGGGATAGGTTATAGATAGATATATTAGATAGGGATTAGATATTAAAAATAGGGATATTTTTAGACATAATTAGGTCATGGATTTTAGGATTAGTTATATTAGGAATAGGATTTAGACTTTATTAATAAGATATTAGGATTTTATATTAGGATTATATTATGGTAGGATATTAGAATTTATTAGGGTCTAGGGATAATATCATTTATTAGGGATTAATGATATTAGGTATATTCAAATTCTATTATTATTATTATTATTATTATAGATACTAGGATTTATTAGGATTATATTCAGGTAGGATTAGGATTTATTAGCGATTGGATTTTAGATTGGTTAGGATATTAGAAATAGGATTTTATATAATTAGAGTTTATTAATAGGATATTAGGAATTTATACTAGGATATTAGGATTTTATATTTATATTATAGTGGTATACTGGATTAGGGGACAGAGGACGCCAGGAGCGGAGTGGAGGAGGTTCAGGAGGTGGAGGGAGGCAATGCCCTATGCCATATAGGACTCCCAGGAGGCTTTCAGAAGTCTGGGACCATTTTTTCCATCCCACTGGTACCTCTGCTTCTGTGGTTATTTGCAGGCATTGCCAAGGGGAAGTGTGGTGTAATGGCCAGAGCAGCACCACAGGCCTCCTAAGCCACGTGAGACAGAGACACAATATCATTGTGGGGAGGAGACAGCGGCCAGGTGGCCACCAGCAGCAGGCTCAGTGCCAGCAGGGGAGAGAAGAAAGGGGAAGGAGGAGTCAGAGTCCCTCCTTTTCTCCATCATCAGTGTCCCCAGATGATGAGGAGGAGCCCCCTGAGCTGCAGGTGCTCAGCGATGACCAGGAGGCTGGCCAGAAGAGCCTGCAAAGCCTTGTCGTATATGGGACTCTCTGAGGGAGCAGTTCCAGGTCCTGGCACAGAGGTGACACAAGGACATGGCCTACAGCCGGTACATGAGGCAGCAGCGGGTGGCAATTAGGGTCTAGTGGATCGCTGTGATAGAAGGGGTTTGCCCATGGTATCGCTGCTGCCACAGCTGGAGGGGTCGATTTGCGGCATCTATCCCCTCTCCCAACCCACCCATCAAGGCTGGCACTGTACCCCCAGGTTCCCATGGGAACATGCACCTGACCCTCCAAGGGACTTTCCTGGTCTGAGTCATGATGCCGAGGAGGATTCAAGATTCAGAACAGTCTGCCACCTGAAACCCTGCCATTGGACACTGCAACCCCTGCCACTGGGGCACACATGGCAAGCTAAAGTCCTTAGATGCTGCAAGTTGAACTGATGCTGCCAGCGCCAGTCTCTGTCTCTCTCTCCCATAATTGGGTCCATTCCAAACCAATGTTAACCTGGGGAACTCCGTGCTGCTAGCTGACGCCCTGCTACTGGGACACTAGCTGCAAGCTGCACTGTTGAAGAGTCCTGTTACTGGGTGCCATGTACTGCCTGCCTACCGGTGACAATGCCTCCCTCAGTTTCCACCCTTGACTTGCAACACAAATTTAGTGATTTGGTTGAGAAAGGAACACATGCACAAAGAAAAATTGCTGTTTCTCTCCTTTATTTACACTGTTTCTTCAATAGTTTATTTAATGGTAGGCGTCTAAAAGATCCTTCCGAGGAAAGCAAAAAACCACCAATTAGCTGACTAAAAAACCCCCTTTTTTAATGTTAAACTGGAGTCATTTCAAATCAATCATATTTATACTTTTCAACTGATTTAATTGGGGTGTACCATACCCCATAAGCAGGTTAATACAGAAGGTTTTAGAGCATATGTGGGTTAAGTGTTTCTTACAATACATGCAAATAGTGTTGGTTTGGTCATCTTCCTTCAAGCGACAGTGCTCCCACACCAATGACCGCCAACTGGTCAATTTCAGTTTACCGTTTGCTGGGGTGGGAATGGGAAGAGTTGCAGGGATTTCAGTTTCTGTGTTTGTATCGTGCTGCTAAGGCATGGCAGGTGTCCCAGGAGAATGCCTTTTATGCACGTAAGATCAGGGCCGGCCCCAGGCACGTACCTGTCATTTCCTCCAACTGTTGATGTTGCTGGCGTTTCACAGACCTTGTCCCATGGACTTTTGTGTTTATTATCACCTGTGATGTCCTGTTGCCTTCAGTGCTAGTCACCCACTTCACCACATCTTACACTGGGCCGGCCCCAGGCATGTGCCCCGTGAGTGGCCGCACATGGCCCCGCGCCCTGATCTTACAATGATAACACCACGTGGCACAGGCCTCTCACACAAGGAGAAAAGGCATGTTTCTTGGTAGTTCTCTTCATGATTGTTGTGACGCTACCAGTCAATTAAACCAAGAGGAAAATATTATAGCAAGAATAACAGTACTGCTTGTTTCAGTAAAAAAAAGTCACTTCTCCCACCCTCCCACCTTCTTTGCCAGGCCTCCTCCTCCTACACTGTCTCTTACTTTCTGAGATGCAGCAACCATTTAATTGCAAGCAATTAACCATTTCTGACCTGTATTAAATTGTAATTAGGCACACCTTAAATTTTCTAAACTATTATTCACTATCAACACTCCCTGGTCTTGCTCCAGATATCATTTCCTTGAGCTGCTTTGTGATGCTTGAATCGCCCACAAGGAGTCAGTAGACCCTCCACTGTCTGAAAGCAGAATTAATCAGGATAAACTGAACTCTGTAACTCACCATGGAGTCAAGAATGTGGTTTACCGAGACTGAATCTGTGTCCTTCAGGAAGCCTGTGCTCCAGTTGCTGCAGGGATGTCTTTTTAAAGACACAGCCAGAAAAAAATAATCAAATTTGTGTTTAACTTTGAGCGACAAAACAAATAAACGATGCTGAGAAAGTAACATTGGCCCGCCGTCGAGTGGCCAGGTTTCGAGCCGGGCACTCGACTGTGGACCATTGTTACACCTTATGGCATCTGGTAGAGAAATATTTTAAGTTTAGAAAAGGCAGGTTAATTATGACCTTCCTGGACTTGCGATTCGCCTTTGATTTAGTGAACAGGAACATATTGTGGGACAGATTGTACAGGACAAATATGGATCAAAGACTGGTTTTCTTGGTCCATGCTTTATATAGCGAGCGAAACCACTCTTAGAGTTAGGGCGGGGTGTAGTCGCTATATCTCTAACCTGATTCCTGTATCTAATGGGGTTAAACAGGGCTGTGTCCTTGCCCCTTTTTTATTTAATTTTTTTGTTAATGGGATCATTGCCTCTCTCAAAGAGGATTTTTTTTTCTCCCAGCCAAGGTTGGAGCTAGATCCGTACCTATTCTTTTATATGCAGACGACATGGTGCTTTTATCACCTTCGGCACTAGGGATGGATAGGATGTTAGTGTCTGCAGGTTTGTTCTGCAAGGATTCCCAACTATCAATAAACCACAACAAATTTAAAGTGGTGGTTGTGGGCAGATGCTACTCCAGTCATAAGTGGTTACTTGATGGGATAAGATTGGAACAAGTATCTTCATATCGATATCTGGGGTTACTTTTTAACATCTCTGCATCCTGGCAATCCCATATTGAGGCTGCTAGCCTCAAAATGAAACAGGCAGTTATGGGCCTTCTGAGGTTCTGGTGGCTTTATGGGGGCTGTTCCTCCAGCCTTGAAACTCTTTGATCTGAAGTACAAACCTGGCACTTTGTTTGGGGCTGAAGTATGGGCTCCCTACGCGTCCGGCATCTTGGATCCCCTTCAGAAGTTTTTGCTTAGATTACTTCTGGGGGTTCCTAAATGTAGCCCAGCTTGTTTATTACGTTTAGAAACAGGGACACTTCCCTTGAGAACTAAGCTGCTTCTTAGCCCCCTAACTTATTTGCTTAAAATAAGTGACATGTCAGAGGATCGTCTGCCACGCCTGTGCTTGGAGGAAGCTCGTTCTTGGCCTATTTCAGAGCTTTGGTTGAGCAGGGTCCTGAACCATTTGCGCAATTTGGGGTTATCATCTGAAATGTTGGAAGCATTACCAACTATCGAGAAAAGGAGGATTATTTGAAAGCAGCTGAAGGACCAAGCCATTCAGTTAGACTTGGGGGCAATTCAGGTGCTTAAATGCGCCCCATTTTATAAACTGTTTAAATAAAAGTGCCTCCAGCTGTGGATTTTATTTGAATTCAATAGATGAACCTGTTTCGCAGGGCTCTGACTCCGCTACGCTTTGACCTTCTCCCCACTAAAGCGCTTTTGGGGAGAAGGAATGGCTTTCCTTTTAGGGAGAGGTTCTATCCTTGTAACCTGGCCTATGTAGAGGATTTATTGCATGTTCTGTTTGTCTGTCCTCTCACTGTGTACTGGAGGGAGCTGTATCTGGCTCCTTGGATTACTACCCGATTGCATTTGCCCCCCGCACAATTGTTACAATTGTGTCTGAGGACTAACACCGCTGCGATGTTAGACAGTTTTGCTAAATGGGCGTATCAACTCAGCACGCGCTGAGTCCACTAGGAAAGAATGACTCCCTTTCAGATTGCCAGATCTGGCAGTATTTAACTACTAGATTTGGAATTATCTTTTTTAATTGTAACGTGACAGATTTTACCTAGAGTGTATTAAATTATATCTGCCACATATTTGTTGTTGTGAGTAAGTGTTCCTGGTTTCTTATGTTATCTTCTTCCTTTATACAGTATGTTTAGATCAAATTTATGTTTATGTTATGACCTACTTGGTAATGTTTTTTGTACTCTTTGGGCATTTATGTTCTATGCTGTATGTATCTGCTATTGTGCAGCTAATGTTTTATTGCAATGACCTTTGGTCATGCAACATTAATAAATAAACTAAAAAATAGTAAAATCAATCAAGTAAAAAATTTAATTTTCATCTGCCCACTCCAAGGTGTTTTTTTGGGGGGGCGGGGCAGCCAAGGATTGGGGATGGGGTACACACAGCACAGGGGAGAGATCAATTTCTCCCATGCCATTCCCTGTGCCCCTGTGTATCTTTTCCAGCCATGGATGGACCATTATCTCCTTCAGGCCAGTCTCTCAGCACACCCCCTCCAGAAGGGGAAGGGACCAGTTAGGACGGTCCGCCCTCGGAGGCTGATAGAACCCCAGCGGTTCTAAGAGGTCCTGAGGGAGTTAACCTTGGACCTGGACAGTCACTCTGTCGATGAGCTGGTCCAGCGTTGAAACAGCTTGCTGGAGGAGGCCATTGACAGGGTGGCTCCAAGACGCCCTCTGCCTCGGTCTCATCACCGCAGGGTCCCTTGGTTTACCGAGGGGCTGCGGTGTATGAAACGAGTAGGCAGGAGGCTGGAGCGATGCTGGCGTCGGACTCGATCTGACTCCGAACAACTTCCCAATAGGACCCATTTGTGGTCCTATGTTGAGGCTGTGAGGACAGCGAAGAAGGAATTCCTTGCTGTCCACATAGCATCTGCAAAGTCACGCCTGGTGGAGCTGTTTCGGGTGGTGCGGGGGCTAGCCATTCCAGCCTTCCTCTGCCTGGACGGGGACTTGTCCCAGGCCCGCTGTGAGGAGTTTGTCATCTACTTCGCAGACAAGATCGCTCGGATTAAGAGCGACTTTGATGCTGGATTAGGGGCAGTAGGGGGAGAGCCCGAGGTGATAGAGGCCCCGTCTGGTCCAGCTTTGTGGGGGGAGTTTCAGGAAGTGATGCCAGCCAATGCGGCGGATGTCTTGGGGTCTGTGAGGGCCACCTGTTGCGAACTCGATCCATGCCTGTCCTGGTTGGTGAAAGCCTCCAGGGAGATGGTGGGGACGGTGCTGGTGAGGGTAGTGAATGCGTTCTTGCAGCAGGGGAGGTTGCCGCCCAGCCTCAAGGAGGCTGTGGTGCGCCCCCTGCTGAAGAAACCATCTTTGGACGTGGATGCACTTGCCAGTTACCAACCTGTCTCTAACCTTCCCTTTTTAGGGAAGGTTATTGAGCAGGCGGTGGCACTCCAGCTCCAGGTGCACCTAGATAGCATCGGTTTCCTGGACCCGTTTCAATCTGGGTTCCGCCCTGGATATGGCACTGAGACGGCATTGGTGGCTTTGGTCGATGACCTCCGCCAGGAGATGGATGCAGGATGTTCAACATTTCTCATCCTGCTAGATCTCTCGGCCGCTTTTGATACCGTGGACCATGGGCTGCTGTTGAGACAGCTGCGTAACCTGGGGGGTCTGGATGGGAC
>QEPC01003117.1:5339199-5352265 GCA_003113815.1 Sphenodon punctatus
TTCCATTCTGTCTCCATTATTGTTTAATGTATATATGCAGCCCTTGGGGGAGGTCGTGAGAGGGTTCGGGGTGCGATGTCACCAATATGCTGATGATACTCAGCTGTACCTCTCTTTTTCAACTGACCCAGACCCTGCTGTCTCGTTGCTATCCCAGAGTTTGGAGGCCGTGGCGGAATGGATGTGGCAGAGCAGACTGAAGCTCAAACCCGATAAGATGGAGGTGATGTTGGTGGGGAGAGTGAGGGAGGTAGTAGCCTCCCTAATTGGGGGGGGGGGTTCGCCCTCCTATAGCTCAGCAGGTCCGGAGTCTGGGGGTGATATTGGACGCGGATCTCCGCCTGGAGCAGCAGGTGGAGGCAGTCGCTAAGGCTGCCTTCCGCCAGTTGCATCTGGTGCATAGGCTGCGTCTGTTCATCTCTGGCCCAGAACTGGCCTCCCTCATCCATGCCTTCATCACCTCAAGGCTGGACTACTGCAACACGCTCTACATGAGGCTTCCCTTGTTCCTGGTTCGGAGGCTGCAGCTAGTGCAGAATGCGGCGACCCGCCTCCTTTTGGAGACGGGCCGTCGGGAGTACATTACACCTGTCCTCCGGACTCTGCACTGGTTGCCAATAGCGTGCCTAGCTAGGTTCAAGGTTTTGGTGTTGATCTACAAGGCCCTTCACAGTCTGGACCCCTCATACCTCAGGGACCGCCTCGCCTTCCGTGCCCCAGAGTGGCTCCTTCGGTCTGCCAGGGGTGCCTTCCTGGAGGTCCCACACGTTAAGCGGGGGGCCACAATGGAGAGGGCATTCTTGGTGGCCGGGTCGCGCCTTTGGAACTCCCTTCCGGAGGAAGCTCGCCTGGCCCAAGCCTGTTGACATTCCAGTGAAGTTGTAAAACCTGACTGTTCGCCCAGGCCTTTTGGGGAAGGGAGGAGGGTGGGTTAGTGGGTTTTTATCTCCCTCCACCCTATTTATTGTTTTAATGTTTTCCTGAGCCCTGTTTTAATACCTTATATTGTATTTTTGATGTGTTTTAAATTGTTTTATATGTATTTTTTGTATATTTTTACTGTTGGAAGCCACCCCAAGCTGTTCTCAGGAGGGGCAGGGTAGAAATCTATAAAATAAATAAATAAATAAATAACCAAAAAAGAAAAAGCATGGAAGTCAGAGAGCAACAAACAATCTTGTTGACATCACCCCAGTCCATTTTGCAGCCCCCAGACAAAGTCATATGCCGCAACAGGCACATGGCTACTTCATCTCACCTGCCAGGACATCACCACCCACCACAAGCAGAATTTGGTCTGATAACCAAACTGTTAAACTCACCCTGAAATTGCGCCAGTAGTTTATTTTATTTTATTTTATTTATTTATTTATTTATTTATTTATTCCATTTATACCCTGCCCCTCCTGAACACAGCTCAGGGCGACTTCCAACAATAAAACACAATAGTATAAACAATTTAAAACACATAAAAATACACTATCAAAAATTACATATAAAGAACAGGGCCCAGGATACATAAAACAATAAATAGAATAGGGGAGATTAAAAAAACAAAAACAAAAACCACTACACCCTTCCCCTCTCCCCAAAGGCCTGGGCAAACAACCAGGGTTTGTATCTTCTCCAGACTATCAAAAGGCTTGGGGCCAGGCAAGCTTCCTCCGGTAGGGAGTTCCAAAGCCACTGCCCGGCCACCGAGAATGCCCTCTCCATTGTGGCCCCCCCGCTTAACATGGGTGACCTCCAAGAAGGCACCCCCGGCAGACCGAAGGAGCCGCTCTGGGGCGCGGAGGGCGAGGCGGTCCCTGAGGTATGAGGGGCTGAGACTGTACAGGGCTTTGTAAATCAATACCAACACCTTGAACCTGGCTCAGCACGCTATCGGCAACCAGTGCAGGAACTGTTTTCTTCAGTTTTCTTCAACCAGGAATCTGTTTTCTTCAGTAAGCAGGTGCTTGAGTCTTGTTGGAACTGTCGTAAGATGAGATGTAAGAATAGACTACCAGAATAATATATGTGTTAACTTTGTGTTTTATAAAAGTGCACAAGAAAGCAAAATGGAGATGCTACGCAAATCAGATAATGTTTTGTAGCTGTTGAAACAGAATATCAGTCTTCTTACATTTGAAGTTTTTTAAAGCCAAAATCCATATTGCTTTGCCCTGTATTGCAAACCCCGCTACCCCATAGCACATGGTTCCAGCAAGTTCTATAAAAAGGACCCATGCCAAGTGCCAATCCAAAACAAAACTGCAAGACCTTTGGGAGTGGCTAACACGGCACAGGGGAGAGAGGAAAAGCCCAAATCCATATTGCTTTGCCCTATGTTGCAACCCACCTGCCTCAAAACACATGGTTCCAGCAAGATCCATAAAAAGGACCTATGCTAAATACCAATCCAAAACTAAACTGCAAGACCTTGGGGAGTGGGTAACACGGCCTGGGGGAGGGAGGGGAGAAAAAAATCAAACCCAGAGAACCCCAAAAGTAAAATGCAATAAATTGCCAAAACCTCTGCCTGCAGAAGCACAAAAAACACAATGGAAACAGTCAAGCAATTAGTTCCTCCAATGCAATCCTGTTTGACCCTATGCCCTATGCCCACTCACGCAGTTTAAAATTTTGTGAGGGAAATGCCGATCAGACACACCAACAAACAAGCAGCGCACAGTGAGATCAGGGTCAGGTCACCAAAGCACTCAGGGTGGTCATCAAAGAAAGACTGAATAATGCCCTGGCACAGACTTTGATTTGCCCCTGGCAACCAATCAAAACATGACCTGTACTTGTCCTTCCCCCTCACCTGTCCCCTCCTCCTCCTCTGCTCCTGTGAACCAAATAAGAAAGAAAAAAAACAGGCTCAGTGAAGGTAAGGTGCTGCTTGGCGGTCGGAGCAGGGGCGCAATTGTGAACAGCTGCGCGATATCCTCAGACATTACTGGATCGAGGCATTACCGAGCACTGAGTGAGTATTGGACCTAATTTTTGGAAATTCGGTACTCGGAAAAACCAAGTCAAAAGCCATTTTCCTTGGAAGATTCCGAGAAAAACAGAGTTCCGATTTCCAGCCCTACATTACGCTTCTGTTAAAGGCAGAATCCTACCCATATTCAATTTGAATAATTAACGTTTTCTAGACATAAAAAAAGCCTCACACCCAATTTATTTTATTGCACACAGTGGCACAGCAAGGCCGTAATGCCCTGGGTTCATGTCCCAATGATGGCCCCCTTAATGTCAAGGAGGTGGTGTCTCCGAGTGAGAGTAGGGCTTACCTGTGAAGCTAGTGCTGCCCCAACCCAGCCAGGACGGAGGTTTTAATAGTGAGAGGATGTGGGGCCAGCACTCACCCCCCACCCCCAGCCTTCTCTGGTTGGGCCCTTTGCAAGCTGTCTGAAACCGCATCCACACAACTGACAGTGGCGCAGCGGCAGAACACCCTTGAGCCAAAGACACAGCGGGGGGAGGAGGAAGAAGCTGGAAATACTGCCAGTGCGAACGAGATTCTGCCACAACTTTACTCGTGGTTGTCAAGGCTCAAAATTCAGCCTAAGTGCCACTGGGAAGTTTTCAATGCGAGAGGGCAATGTGCTGGCCTTGTTCCCCCTCTGAAAAGTTTTAGTGACATTTAGGTTGCTTGCAAAGGGCCCTTCAAAGTCCAGAACCTGGGCTCAACTGAGCCCCATCGCCCCATGGTAGCTGTGCCCCTGACTCTGCACTACACCCACATTATGCCTATGATACACACCTCTACGTCATTGCTAATCTAGCCTAGAAAAAATGTATATTTTCATGGTTTTCTCTGTTAATCAAGGGCAGTATGTCTAATTTTGTTAAATTCCAATATGCACCTTACCTCTAGATGCAATTGTCAAGGCTGCAATATGTCACAATTAAGGGCTGTGCATGAGCTCAAGTATCTGTTATCTGTTTTTGGTTTTTTTGGTTTTAGTATTTTCATTTATGTGTATTTGTATCTCTGCCTGTGTTCACTGCATTTTCCCCATTATTGCCAAAGCGGAAAACACAGTGAACATGGGTCTCTGCAGATGGCTTATTTTGGCACAGAAGTGTAGTGCGGCTCTGTCAGTTTGACAGGCCTACAAGGAAAGGAAAATGCAGTCAAAAATTGCTGCTAAGTCTGCTACCAGGGGAGCACTGGATTAGGGGAGGTTGTGTTAGCCTGGGGAGAGTGGAATGGACCATGGGTCTAGTTCAGAGGGATCGCTGGATTGAGGGAGAGTGAGACATGCAGCTGGTTTGGGAGGGGGGAGAATGGAACATGGAACTGGCTTGAATGGGGATTTGCTGGCGTGGGGATGGGGGGAATGGAGCATGGGCCTGGTATGGGAGGTGTCACTGTCTTGGGGGAGTAGTCACTAGCTTGGTAGGAAATTATACATGGTACTACGCTATGGGGAGGTTGCTGCCTTGGGGTGTTGGAAAGGTACACGGGGATGGCTTGGGGTGGGGGAATACAGCATGGTTTTGGCTTAGGGTCATGGTTTGTGGCTCAGAGGGCTCGGGTGTCACTGGCTTGTGGAAAGTTGGATCTCTAGGAGACTTGGGGGTGGAGTCACTGGCTTTGGGAGGGGAAGAATGAAGTTGCCAAGGGGTCACCATTTCTTCCTGGCTGGGCTGGGCCTGCCTGCAGTGCTGGAGACTGCAGTTCTGAGACAGCCCCTGCAGGTGTGGAGGGTTCACATCACTAAAAGCTCTACAAGCAAGTAGCTACGCTGAGAGTTAAGAGAGCAGCCCAGCTCCAAGCAGGATATGTGCTTCAGTTTTGGGGGTCCAGTTTGAGATCTTGAATATTACATTTTTGGGGAAATGTTGGGTTTCCTCAAAACCCGAATACCCAGACCTAGTGCTCGGATTTCAAATATGGAACCCCAGAAAGTCTTTTTGCATTTATTTGTATTTTGTCAAAATCTGAATGCACAGTCCTAATTAATACCAAAATGAAAGCGAGTGAAACAGGAACTATAGTCTTTAATACCAAGTTAGAAATTAGGAAGAATTTAACTAGTCTGAAGTGCTAGTACTTACATTTTGCTAGTCCAGGTGAAGCCTGTACTTTTCCATTTAATTCTGGCCAACCGAAGGAGATTCTGTGGTAGTCTTAGGCTTGATTGGAAACCAGTACATTTCCCATGAAAAAGGCAATTTCAGAAAAAGATATTTTTTTTAAATCTGTGCTAGAGCCAGTTCTGATCTTCAGAACAGATTAGAGCTATGTTATCTGATAGGCTAACCAGCCACTCAAATCTCCAAGTTCCCTTTTGGATTATAGTTGCATCATAAATGTCTCTTGGGAATAGAGCATGATTATCTTTATGCAGAAATAAGAGACTGAACTGAGGATAGGGAGAAGCTCTCAAAAAGCCTAACATATTCATACGTTTTACAGACTTGCTTTTTGAAAGCGAAAAGAACCCCTAGCTTTGAATAATGTGTAACCACAGACACAGCCTTCGATGCCTGTCTATACTGGAAAAGAAAAGCATGTCAGTGAACAGCAATGGAACATTCTTTTGGGGTGTTTTTAAACGAGACTCTTCCACGCATGGCCCCCACCGTCCACACGTACAACTGCCTGTTTGAAGTTGGTGCATGGGGAGGTGCCAGGTGCGCTCCCATGGCCACACACGGAGCACTCCTGAAAAATCTGGAGTGCCCTATGTGGGACAGGGCAGCCACCTCTGTGGACAGGGCAGCTGATGCCAGGAGCTGCCCATGTGAAGCGCTCCCCACACACTTCCCATGTGTGGGCACCCCGCTGCCATCCCACGCACCAACCACAGGGCCCCCACCTCCTGCTGTGCTCTCATTTAAAAACACCCCTTGTTAGCGATCTGGCTGAGTTATATTGTGTATCTGTTGGTGGGAAAATAGGATTAGAGCTGTGCATTCAGGTTTTGACAAAATACAAATAAATGTAAAAAAAGACATTTTGAGGTTCTGGACTTCAGTCTCCTACCTAGTAGCTAAAATTGAGCCTCCTGAACCTCTCTCCTACATCTTCCTATGTTATTGGCACCCACATGTAGCACAACACAGCTCTCTCTAAAATTCTGTCTCGGTAATACGTGAGGTCCACAACCAGGCAGACAATGTATTTATTTATTTCATGATTTATATCCCGCACTCTCCTGCTAACATGCAGTCCTTACGGCCATCAGAAACCCACCTATCTACATTTCTAATAATCAAATCACCAACTACCACGGCCATCCTATTCCCACCCTGCTGGACCCACCCCCACCCCCCCGGAGATGTATCCTTTGTGCAAGAAGATAATACATTGTCTGGAAGGCAGGTCCCAGTGGTGGGATCACTTCCCACCATTCCAGTCTGATGCTCTTCTTCCTGGAGGCCTTGCTCCTCCAAAGCAGCACAGAGGCTGCCAGAGCGGAGGTACAACCACTCTACTATGTCCCTGAAGGACTCCTCTATGTATCTCTCTGCCTACCTCAGCAACTCCAGCTCTGCCATTCTAGCCTCCAGAGACTGTACATGTTCTCTGAGAGCAAGGAGCTTTTTGTACTGGGTGCACATGTACGACCTCTCCCAAACAGGAAGATAATCATACATGTTATAGTCGGCGCAAAAGACCGGATTAGCCCCCATCCCGCTGCTGGACTGCTGTCTGTCTGTCTGTCTCTCTCTCTCCTTTAAAGAGGGGAATGCTCAAACCTAGTTTTGTACCTAATTAGGACAGAAAAGAGCTAATCTTCCTGAGCTGCTAAACTCCAGGGCCTTTTAGGTTAGGGATTTAGTGAACAGGGGTTTCGTCTTTTGGGTTAAGGATTTAGGTAAGGAATTAAGTCAGCTGCGGCTTAGTATTTGCATTCAGTTGTATTTGTATCTTTGCCTGTATCTTTGTATTGTTGCCAATGTGGAAAATGTAGTTTTTGGAGGATAGGTCCATTAGCAACTATTAGCCAGGTAGGTTTGGGGAATGTGACCTCTTACTGTCGGGAGCTGGGAGTGAACAACAGGAAATGGATCACCCCATTATGACCTGTTGGATACTTTTTCCAAGCGACCTAGATTGACCAATGTTGAAGACCGGTGCTGAGCTTGAAGAACCATTGGTCTGACCCAGTATGGCACTACTTATGTTCTTAACCACAAATACAGGTAGAAATATTTGACCCTATGCACACTCCTAAATAGAATAAATCAGGCAGAGTAGATTTGTGATTTATTGTTTTAGAATAGGGGCAGGGAATCTGTGACCTGAGGGCTAAACCTGGCTCGTGGGGCTTACATCAACTCTGTTGCCAAATCCTGTTGCTTCTCCTTCCATAACATTGCTAAGATTTGCCCTTTTCTCTCTGTCTCCTCTGCCAAAACCCTTGTTCACACCTTCATCATCTCTCGCCTCGATTACTGTAACCTCCTTCTCACTGCCCCCCCCTCAATATTTTTCTCCCCTTATCTCTGTCAAAAACTCTGCTGCCAGGGTCATCCATCTTGCTCATCGCTTCGCCCACATGCAGCCCCTCCTCTCCTCTCTTCACTGGCTCCCCCTTCCTGAACGAATCCTGCAAATGCTCCTAGTCTTCACCTATAAAGCTCTTCACATCCTTGCTCCCCCCTATCTCTCTGCACTAATTTCCCTCCGTACTCCAGTCCGTGAACTCCGGTCCCTCTCTGTCCCTTCTCTCGCCCTCCCATGCCTCCCCTGTTCCCCTAACCGCCTTTGTCCCGGCTTCTCCCTAGCTGCCCCTCAAGCCTGGAACTCCCTCCCTGCCCACATCCGCCTGGCCCCCTCCCTTTGTACCTTCAAATCCCTCCTCAAGACTCACCTCTTCTGCTCTGCCCTCCCTGACTCCTCACTCCCCTCACCTAACTCCTGCTGATACCTTCCATTCAGTACAATCTGTTACCTGAGGTCTGTGTACTCATATCCTCACCACACGAACCAGTCAGCCATCATTCTCAACGTAACCAAACCAAGCACATGCACCTGAGACCTCACATCTTCGTGAATGCTACACCCCTTGTCTCTCCCTCTGTTCCCCTTCCTTCGTCTCCCCACCCCATCTCTCAGATTGTAAACCCTAGGACAGGGACTGTGTCTATTCCATTACTTTGTAAAGCGCCAGGTACATTGCTTGTGCTATATAAATGCTTGCTAATAATTAATAACTAATACTTTGTCCCCTTTCAAATTTCAGAATCTGGTGGTCTATGGATCTAGTTCCTACCCTTAAGTCCTGAAAGAATGAGCTCAGGGGAAAGATGCAAAGAGGAGCCCATGCACTCAACAACAGGGGATAGATCCATGCATAGATCCATAACCTGAACCTTTAGATTCTAAATAAGTGGACAAAGATATCTTTTCCTTAAATCAATCGTTAAATTAATCGTTTTCCATAGACAATGAGTCAGATCTTCCACCTCACCTAAATCACGTATACACAATCTTTCCTTAAAGGGAATCTTGTTCCAAGCACCTATTTGTGCTTGAGTACCTATCTGATTGCATCAAAGCTTTGTAATCAACATCCTATTAGGGGGGAAAACAATCATGGACAAATAAGTTGGTACTCTTGTTTCGTCCATGAAATATATATACATAGGTGTTGTGGCCCACAGAGCTTGTACTAGTTTTCAAAATGGCCCATGCAAGGATAAAGGCTCTCCACCCATGAGTTAGAAAGTTGGCACTCAGTAATTTTTGTTAGGGAAATGTCCGTGGGCAAAAGCTGTAGTTCCAACGACTGTCATTGCTATTAATAATGTCAGGCTGAACTTTTAACGCATTGGAATTAATGGTTAATGCAAATTTTAAAAATGGTTAAATAATACTTCTGTGCATCATTCATTCCCCCACCCCCCAATGTGCTACACATACAAGTACCCATTTCATTGTTTTAATATCTCTGCTGATACTTTAAAAGACATTTGTTTTATTATTTTACTCCTTAGGTCTCTGTACTCATCATCATTTCATTTAGAGAGGTATATTTTTGTCAGCAGTAAATACAATGGAGAGACAGCAACCTATCTTTAAGATGCTTATGTCACTGAATGCTTTAGAGACTCTTGGGAAAGTTAGGAGAATATTTGCAACCATAGCCCCTTTCTCCTGAGCCATTTTTTTTTCTGGAGGCTTCCCTGCTTTCCCTGTTGTTCTATCGTGTATCAGGAAGACTCGGGCATCTCTCTTGCTTTGTTGGAACTAGTGAAATCCCATTGGTTTGTATCTGTGCGTGAATTGCAGAAATAGCTCTATACCTCCAGAATCCTGACTCCTTGTCTTATGGTACTTCTGGAATGTGCGCTAAAGAACTTTAGAATTAAGATGTTTTAAAAAGAAGTTTTAAAAAAGAAATCTGCTAGAGATTGCTCCTCCCTCCAAGCCCCCAGTCTACCATATGGGTTGCCAGTACCAGGAGTGCTGGTTCCTTCTACTGTGCCCTAACTAGAGGTGTGCACCAAGGACCCATGTTGTTTTTCATTTTCATTTTTGTTATTTAAATCTGGCATTTTCGTTTTCATAATTATCAAAATTTTGTTTATGTTTTTACTTTCATTTTCCATTGGTTTCAATGGAAAACACATTTTTGGCTGTACCTTTTTTGTTTTTCATTATATTTGGATGTAACATAGGGGAATTGTACCTTGACCTGAAGGCATTATGTGTACCAAATTCCAGAAAGGGTGGATAAAGGAATCAGATTTTATAAGCAGTTGAATTATGCTATTTTGCAAAAATATGCATATACATTCCTGACTGTAACATCTTTGAGACAGAGAGAGTGTATTTGCCGTGTTGGTTCCCAAAATAGGTTGTAGAGACAAAGTAGTGTAGAGATATCTTTTATTGGACCAACTTAGATTGGTGGAGGTTTGCAAGCTTTCGGACCTCACAGGATCCGTCGTCAGGCAAGTCAGAAATCCAAGCTGTACACTGAGCAAAGCGAGGCACGGGGGTTATATGCAGAGGCTGGGGGGCATTACATCATGGGGGGGTTAGGACAGAGAGGGGTGGGGGAAGAAATATGCATTTGTAAGGGAGTAGGTGTGGTATATAATGGGGCAAGTCATTGAGAGGGTGCCTGGAAAGGGGAGTGGAAGGGAGTAAGGTGCCTGTGACTGTGAGATGATAGTGTAGAGGATGTGGGGTGGGGCAAATCCAATTAGCACAGGTGGGTGAGTAATTGAGAGGGTGCCTGGAATGGGGAGTGGAGGGGTTAAAGGTGCCTGTGATAGTATAAGTGGTGGGCCGCAAATGGACAGGTTTAAGCTTGTACATTTCTGTAGTGGCTTGTGAAGCCAATGTCCTGGTTAAGTCCATTGTTTCTTGTATCCAGCAGGCTGATGAATTTTTGTTCCCCGGCACGCCGCTGCCTTTCAGGACTAGGATGGAGAGATCAGAGATGGAGTGGTCATCCTGGGAGAAATGGATGCCAACAGTAGAGTCTGTGTTTTGGTCCATAATCATCTTCCTGTGGGAATTCATGCGTTTGTGTAGGGGTTGGTGGGTTTCCCCTACGTAGTTCCCATGGGGGCATTTGGTGCACTGAATGAGGTAGACCAGGTCGTTGCACTTGCAGTTGTAGCTTCCTTGTATTTGGAGTGGTTTACCACAGGGTGTTGGGATGTTGTTAGCAGCAGACGTGTGCGCAGGTCTTGCATCTTTTGTTTCGGCAAAGAGATGTGTGCGCAGGTCTTGCATCTTTTGTTCCGGCATTGTTTTGTTCCTGTGGGGCTGTGCTCAGTGTTGGGTAGTTTGCTGCGGATGATAAATTGGGTGAGGTTGGGTGGTTGTTTGAAGGCCAGAAGAGGGGGGTCAACTCGGGAAAAGTCTCTTTTAGGGTGGGGTCCTCATCAAGAATGGGTTGAAGTTGTTTTATGATGTCACGTATGGGTTCTAGTTTAGGGTGGTAGGTGAGGACTAGAGGAGTGCGGTTGGAGGGTTCCTTCTTCTTGTATTGTAGTAGGTTGTTACGGGGTATTTGGATGGTCCGTTCTATTATGCGGCTGTATCACACACTTTCGGGATCATCTCTGCCAAATATCAGAGAATGAGCTTATGCCAGAAATTCTCTTACATGTCACTGTGGTATAAGATCTGCTTGTGATGCCAATTGGCCAGCAGAAATGTCAACCAAATATCCTTATTCTGTGCTGTGACCATCCCAACTTTTCGCCCCCACTCGTTACTAGGAAATCGGAAGCATTTGTTTAGGAAAGAGCCAACAGAGATTCTCTTATGTCCTGTGTCACAGTGCTGCAGGATGTGATTGTAATGATAATTGGCCAGCCTGGATGTGTAAACTCTGGCCACTTTCAGACATGCCCCCTCCCCCCCCCCGGTGCATATTCGGGGGGGGGGAATGCACAGCCAGGATATGCAAGAGGATTGGCTGGACTGAAAAACGCCCCCCCCCTCCCATATGTGACTTTGCCAGCAGAGACATGTAGGGATGCAGAGCAGGAAATAAAGCTCTGTATTCCTGCACATCTCTGCCGGCAAAGCCATGCAGTCAGGGGGGCGGAGGGGGGGGCTTTCAGACCAGCCAATCCCTGTGTATAGCCTGGCTGCGTATTTCCCCCTGCAGCCAGAATATGCGTGGGGGGGTGGGGGAAGTGTATGTCTGAAAGTGGCCTGTGTCTCCTGATTGCTGGGATGCTATCCCAAAGTCCCAGTTATGTCCCTTCTATGCCCGCCTGAGGGCCACCCCCTATGCTTGCCTTGAAGCCACGATTGGTCCTGTAAAACTGGAATCATGCAGTAACAGGACAGTGAATGTGTCTGTCAGTCTGTTGGGTTACTCCCCATCCTCCCTCCTGCAGCCTCCCTCCCCCTGCCATGCCAGGTGCCTGCCTCTGACTGGCACTGCATGTGCTGCTATTTATCTGAATAATGGTCTTCAAGGGAACAACTTCAACTGCTTATAAAATTGGGTCCCTTTATCAAATTGTCCTGTAATTTGGCAGAGATGAAAGGGAAGGTGAGGAATAATTTTCTTCTAAATTTACTTGTAAACAGGATGGAATATATAAATGTTACAGACAGAAATGTATTTTCAAGTGAATAGCTTATAACATCAGAAAAATTTATACAATCTTTTCAAAACTGGGCAGAATTAGTAACCTTGGGAAGTGAGATAATCTTCCTAGGTTTCATGTAAATTGGATGGGAGATTAAAAGAGGTGTACCCAGGAATGTGTATGGAGCTTTTCTTAAAATCACAACATTCAATTGCTTCTATAATTGGTCCACTTTAAGCAAGCTTTTCAAAATTTGGTACACATAGTGCCCTCTATTGGGGGTACAATATCTCCAGATTTCATCAGAATTGAATAAGAAACAAAAAGTTTATAGCCAGAAATATATTTTTCAGTGTTTTCTCATTATTTCAAAAACAAAAAATTGTTTTTGTTTTTGTTTTCATTATTATTATTTTTTCGTTTTTGTTACTACAATAATTAAAATGAAAATCAATATTTTCAGTTTGTTATCATAATAACAAAAATGGAATGCACGCCCCTAGCCCTAAAAGAACAAAGGAAACACTTGACTGGGAGATATGGTGTGGGCAGAGCTTAAGTGTGAAGCAGGCCTGTAGCCAAACTAAGTGGAGCGTGGCAAATAGTAAATACGATACTAGGGATGGGCAAACAGATCGCGGTTCGGGTTCGGCCATTCGGTTTGGCTGCGTTTGTTTCATCCGTTCGGTTTGGCCATTCGGTTCGGCTGCATTCAGTTCGGCCGTTCGGTTCAGCAGTTCGGCTAGTTCGCCGATTTCGGGTTCGGCTGTTCAGTTCGGCTGTTCAGTTCGGCCGTTTGGTTAGGCTGTTCAACTGTTTGGTTCGGTCATTCGGGAAATGTTGTTATGGGTGTTTTTTTGTTTTTTATGTTTTTTTTGTTTTTATTGGGTTTTATATGGTTTTCTTTTGTTTTTTATTTGGTTTTTTTGTTTTTATATGGTTTTTTTTATTTTATTTTTTTATCTAATATTATATCTATCTATCTACACTAAATCTAACTGCTATTAACTATTCTAAATGCTATGAACTAAATGGATTATCTAATAAGTAC
>QEPC01003117.1:5352508-5368670 GCA_003113815.1 Sphenodon punctatus
AGTCTGTACAGTGAAATGCATAACACAAGGTTTCAGTTTAAGGTTTAAGTTTCATTTCAGTACAAAACTGAAATGAAACTTAAAGCAATCTAAAAATCCTACTCAACGCCTGCTGTTCAGGAACAGTGACTAGCTCAGAAGGTGTTGAGAAGGGGGGAGGCAGATAATTAGTTTCGTTTCTTGCAAGCCTCTCCACCCCTGGTGCCTGGAAGTCTGTCCTCAGTGACTGACACCTCCCTGTCATGTTTGACCTTCCAGTGAACCTTTTTTTGCCACCCAAACGCGATCTGAACTGACCGAACTGTTCGGCATTTTGCCGTTCGGTGTTCGGTTTGTTCGGTATGTTCGCGTTTGGGTTCGTGTTCATGTTCAGTCGTCCGAACGGGCCGAGTTCGGGCCGACCTCCGAACTTCCGAACCGTGTTCGCCCATCCCTATACGATACAAATGTGACATAAAGGCAGTCAATCAGCTATACAGTAAAATATGACCTGTGCAGTTTAGGGGCAGCCTTATCCATGTGTCTGTAGACTCTTTGTGTCAAGCTCCTTTATTTTAGACAACTTATGAATTATGTAGTGGTGAAGTCTGAGCCCCTCAGGGTCCCTTGGCTACAGGCTTGGTACAAGGTCAGGATTTGGAATGAGGTGCACATTGGAAAGGAGGGCTTTCGGAGTGGGGTGCAGTGGAGATGCGCCTGTGTGCATGAGGGGCTCAGTGGGATCAGAGAAGCAATAGGGAGTGTGGCACTGGGAGGAGCTAGCATGAAAGTGGGGCTGCTTTGAGCCAAACCATGGATACAGCACTCTGGGCATGTGCCAAGAATGCCATACCTGAGTACCAGGCCTGGCCAACAAAAGAAGGGAGTAAAAGAACATTTTAAACTCCTATTTGGAAATAATAGGAAGGTAGACAATGGGTCTATATCAGTTTATATCAGCTGAGGGAGATATGCTTGCCTGGCCTATCCTGGTAGAAATAGCAGAAAGCTTTCAATAAGTCAGCTAATGCCACCCTCTCACTAAACCATGCTGTGTCTCTAATCAAAAGGTGCACAAAATCCTACTTAATTAATGCTTTCTCTGGGTATGCTATTAAGCCTAGCAGCCTATCATTTTTGGCTTTGTGTCCCTTTGTGAAGCGTAGCTTGTGGAGCTGTTTGCACAAGACCTTTTGTTTTATAGAGCACAATGTTCAAAGAAAAGGTTTAGGAACCTCAACAAGTACAACCCTAGAAAAATGCACTCTACAATGAATAGGATGAAATTCTTTGATGTCTGGCATAGTTCAATTAAAAAAACAAACAGATTCAGAGACAACCTCCACTCCCCTTTCTCCACTCTTCTCAGTGAATGGCATGAAATCCTATGATGACTGGGATAACTCAATTAAGACAACAGGTACAGCCACTTGAGCCCAGGCAGGACCAATCCCCATGTACTGCAGGATGAATAATTGCGGCCGTTGAAGAGAACATGACACACGGTCCACCCTTCATGGAGAAACCAGATGAGCTGCTGTTGGACATCATGCCACACTCCCAGGCAGGGTGAGGTGTCGACCACATGTGGGTACCCGGCCCTACTCTGCCCACAATTGCCCACCCAGCATCCCACCCCCAGCCATGATGTGGAGATGCTGGAATGGTGTGCCTTGCCACAGTGAGGGGCAGCATGGGGCCTGGGAACAGGAACAGCTCCTTGGTAACCTGAATTGGGCAGCCTTACCCCACTTTGGGTAAGGTTACTATGCGCTGTGTCCCCGGCCTTTTTTAGGGGATGCAACATGTAGCAGCCAGCTGTCCACCCCACTGTGCAGTGGGGTAAGCAGCTGGTGGCTGTGAACATCCGGTGGCCATGAACATCTGGCAGGGTGAACAAACTGCATCACATGACAACAGTGCCCAAATTTGGGGAAGGCTGCTCAAATCAGGTTACCGTATTGTGTAGCTGTACCCAACATAACAGATTCAGAGACATGACATCCCCCCCACTCCCTCTGTCTCATCTATATTATTTCCATTGTCATAAAGCTACACCAAAGACCCTTACTACACAGCATCCCTATTCTTAACCATATTTGAATAGATGCTTTCCCACTGTGATATCTTTTCTTTTCCAATCTGCCCTGACTGAAATCTGGGTCCTGTTTTGTGTGTGTGTGTGTGTGTGTGTGTGTGTGTATGTGTGTGTGTGTGTATTGCACAATATAAAATGCAGAGGCGGAGTTGTTATTTCACTCAAGCAAACAATGAAGTAACAACACATGGTGGTTTATACTGCAGAAGAGATAGCATCAGCAAGAATCAGATAAAAGATCCAAGAGCCAGCAAACGACAATAGCTAAGGCATGCACTTGAGATTGTCGAGCACTAATTTTCATTATGCTGTTCTCACCGTGAGCTTCCTGACACTGACCTATATGCACTCAGGCTGCCGTCACACCTGCGTGAACAGGTCCATAGAAGGTCAGGAGAGGGCATGCGCATACAAATCAGGTGCATCTTTGATCAGGAGTGGATGGCCCAAGGTGGGCGATTGAAGCTTTTATGCGCTATTACAAGGGCGATTGACAGAGTTGGATTTCACAGCTCTATCAGTTGCCTTTGTAAACATGCATAAAATCTTGAATCACCTGCCTTGGGGTATTCCAATTCCTCCCTTAACCCCCTTCAATCGGGCTTCCACCCTCTCCACTCAACTGAGACTGCCCTTGCTACAGTCCTCCACACTGCTCCCTCTCTCTGTGGGAGTTCCTCAAGGCTCTGTCCTGGGCCCTCTTCTCCCTTTACACTCTTTCCCTAGGCAAACTCATTGAATCTCACAGCTTCCAGTATCACCTGTATGCTGATGACACTCAGCTCTAACTTTCTGTCCCTTTGCTCTTCCCGTCCATCTAGTCTTGTATTGCAGACTGTCTCGCTGACATCTCTCCTTGGCTCTCACTGCTCACTGCATCTCTCACTGCTGAACTAAAGCCTCATATGGGCCAAGACTGAACTCCTCATCTTTTCCCCAAAACATTCCCCCTACTTCCCTCTCAATTTACATTAAGGGTGTCACCATCCAGCCTGTCCCTCAGGCATGTAGCCTGGATTGTATCGTTGATTCCTCCCTTCACCATACAGAGCCCATGAATACGTTGATGTAAGGACCAGGCTTGAACTGGCACCCTTGGGGCCCTGAGCACTAGGGCTGAAATGAGAAGCAAATTTTTTTCTTGTGGAAATATCACAAGAATCTAGAATTGTTATTGAGATCTTGGTACAATCTTGGTAACAGATCGAGATCTTGGTCAAGAATATTTTCTGAAATACTGTTTACTGCTACCGTTTATCACAATTTGCCATTTACCTTATACCAATTGACTGTGTACCGCTTACCATGTACCACCTTCATTCCAGTAATGCACATGCGAAAAATGCAAAAAGTCCACTTTGTACATGCGCATTACCGGGATGTACACGGTATGCAGTTAGCGGTACATGGTAACATGGTATATTGTAAAAGGCAAATTGCAGTAAATGGTAATGATAAATTGCAGTAAATGGTAATGGTAAATGATATTTTGAGAAATAATTATTGGCTGAAAAATGTCGAGAATCGATATTTTCTCTATTATCGTTTCTTGCTTAAAACAAATCGAGAACAGTCATTCCTGACAATAACTGAGAAAACCTCGAGATTGAGTTTCAGTCCTCCAGCAATTCTGGTTCCTAACAGGGCCCAGTATTGGTCATAAGATTTCCCCCAGAACCGATCAGGCTGTATCCTGACCTTGTTCTGGCCTCGTTCCATGACCCCAGCTTCCTGGTTGGCTGCTGACCTGTATATAAGGCCAGCCAGTAGTCACAGTAAGCTTACTGGATCATCTGTCACTTCCTGGTATTTGTCTTGCCTGTGTGTTTCCACAGTCTGTGTGCCTTGTGTCTCCATGCACCATGGACCACCTCTATACTCTTTGAACCTAGTGTGTGCTTTGGGCCAGCTGGAGGCTGGCACATCTGATCTTCCCTTTTGGAACCAAGTCCTTTCTTGTGAGTCTGGCCGTCCTGATAGCGTGGCTTGTCTGATCATCTGTCACTTCCTGGTATTTGTCTTGCCTGTGTGTTTCCACAGTCTGTGTGCCTTGTGTCTCCATGCACCACGGACCAGCTCTATTCTCTCTGAACCTAGTGTGCGTTGACTTTGACGGGACCTGGCATCTGCTTGATGCACCCCCTCCATTACTGCTTAAAGAAGAGCGTCCTTTGTGACTGCTTTCAGAACCCACTCCCACTGTGTCAGTCTATCCTGCCTCTTCTGTCCAGTCCATCCTGCCCCCTTGGTCTGTGTGACCCCCATTATGATCATTGAACCCTGCACACAATCCTGCACCATGTTTGGAACTTTGACCCTGATTCTACACTTCTTGACCTGATCCTGCATGAATTCTCCCTCATGTCTCCTTGGACCTCCTCCTGAACCTACTCTCTGTGCCCCATCCCCTGACACTTGGGGGCCCCTTTCTGCGCCCTCCATAGGCTTGGACTCCCCAGGTTTGCGGTTCTGCGAGCCTGTATTTTACACCAGTACATCCCATCCACATGATGTCATTTCAAGTTTATTCGAGAACTCCATGTATTGAATCCCCTCAATGTATGGGGGCTCTGTCCAGTAGTTTCCTGGCTCCACAAATCATATAGTACAGTAGTTTAGTTTTGTTTTTTAAGCATTAAGGGTGCAATATTCCACCCATTAACATGCTAGAGCATATTGAATACAAAAGCTCAACTCCTCCCACTGACTTCAACAGCGTTTGGATCAGAACAAGGGTTGAAATGCAAACTCAATTTTCTCTCAATTCTCACCAAGAATCATGGTTCTCAACTCATTTTTAGTGAGAATCAATATTTGAGAAAATCCCCAGTTCTTGATACTTTCTCAGTTGAGACTTTTTCTTGATTTGCTGTGATTTATCATGTACCCTTTACTGTTTACTATGGTTTTCCATGTACCAGACACCGATTTACTGTGTACTGTTTACCATGTACCACATTCATCCCAGTAATGCGCATGTGCAAAATGGTGGTGACATTGCGGGCGCCATCTTGGAAGAGGACTGCACATGCACAGAACAGCTGCAGTGGCCGTTTTGTGCATGCACATTACTGGGACAAACACGGTAAGCGGTACACAGTAAATTGGTATACAGTACATGGTAAATCACAATAAACGGTACACGGTAAATCTGGACAAGATTCTCACTGAGACCTCGAACCATTACCAATACCGCTCAAGGGCGGCCTGACTCCTCCAGGCCACAAAGACCTTTTTTTCTTGTGGAAATATCACAAGAATCTAGAATTGTTAATGAGATCTTGGTACAATCTTGGTAACAGATCGAGATCTCGGTCAAGAATATTTTCTGAAATACTGTTTACTGCTACCGTTTACCACAATTTACCATTTATCTTATACCAATTGACTGTGTACCGCTTACCATGTACCACCTTCATTCCAGTAATGCGCATGTGAAAAATGCAAAAAGTCCACTTTGTGCATGCGCCCACCATGCCTCCTCCTGCTCTGGCAATCACCTTTTCTCTAGCCCTCACACTAAATTGAGGGTGGGGTTATGCAAATTGGGGGCGGGGCACATGAAGCCCAGAGTTGGGTCCAAACCAAATTTTCCAGTCCTCAGCATGAATCAAGTTGAGCACCCCTGATAGTCCTAAGATCTCAGTAACAATTCTCGATTCTCACAAGATTTTTGCAAGAAACAAATTGATTCTTGTTTCTGTTGCAGGGTAATAACTGATTCACAATCAGTAAGGACAAATGCAGCTGAAGGTTTAAAAACAGAACTTTACTTAAGCTTTCTCAGGCACAGATCCTTAGTTGCATCTAACTAGTAGTAAGACAAAATGGAGACTGAGACAATGAGAGAGAAGGGAAGAAGGAGTGGTTACACAAAGGAATTCAACTGCAAAACCCCATCTCCCTTCCATGTACACATAAACTTAGCAGCGCCATCTGGTGGCTCTATAGTCAATTACTGTTCTTAATACAGCAGGCATTAACTTATGGATGTTGCATATACCAACACCCCTTCTCAACAGACAGAAGTTAACCTACTAAACCCATTTTACTTAGTAGCTTTCGGTGGCGCTCTCCTGCTAAAGGTTTTGTCAGGGCATCTGCTACCATGTCTTCTGTAGGACAATATTGCATGTCTATAAGTCCTTGTTCTTGCGAGTCTCTTAGGAAATGATATTTCACGTCTATATGTTTGGTCCTCGGGTTTACTCTTTCCATTTGTGCGAGTACAATACAGCCTTGGTTGTCTTCCAAAATTTGTATAGGACTGTTCAGTTCTTTTCCCAAGTCTGTGAGCAATTGCCGTAGCCAAATTACCTCTTGACTAGCCTGCGTGGCTGCAACATACTCAGCTTCTGTTGAGGAGAGTGCTACTTTGGTCTGTTTCTTGCTAGACCAACTGATGGGTCCCCTCCTAGCAGAAATAGCCAACCACTGGTGGAGTTTCTGTCAGAGCTGTCCCCAGCCCAATCTGCATCTACATATCCTGTCAGGTTACATCCAGAAGTTGCAGGTAGCTGCAGTTTAAGGTGTGTGGTTCTCTTCAGGTAGCGCATGACCCTCTTTACTGCATTCCAGTCTTTCTGACTTGGTGCTGATACTTTCCTGCATAGGATTCCTATTGCTGCTGCAATGTCTGGTCTAGTGATGGTGGCGATATACAATAGTTTCCCAATTGCGCTTCTGTATTGTCAGTTGTCTGACAGTTGCATGCTTTGCTCTTCAGTCTCCTTCAGGTAGTTAGTTTCCATGGGAGTGCTTACTGCCTTGGCATCTTTCATTCCGAAGCTTTCGAGCAACATCTGCGGGTGATTGGGTTTGTTCCTGCATCTCAGTTGAGCTTGTGCTGATTTCAACTGTTTGTTCCTTGGTTGCACTCAAGTGATACAGGTGTCCATTTGCATAGGCTCTGGCTAGGACCCTTGTCCCCTTTTGGATTGTGCATTCATTACCCCGGAACTTGACGGTGAGCCCTTTCTCTGCTGGACGTTTAACAGATAGGAGTCCTCCCTCTAAGCCAGGTACATACAGCACATCCTTTACCGGTATTGCTAGTGTGCCTCCGTGTAGCTTGTTGTAACTTAGAATTCCTTCGCCAATACCTTCTGCAGTGATGCTGCTTCCATCAGCGAGCTATATCTCTTCTTTGTTTCTTGGGTCCAGAACCATGAAAAAGCTCTTGTTGCTGGTCATGTGACTCATGGCTCCCAAGTCAACACACCAGTCCTGTGATGAGTTGGCCTGTATTGCTCTAAAACATCCTCTCCATTGTTCTGTGGTTGTGTCACTGGTTGTGGCCTTGGCCCTTTGCTTAGACACTTGTGGAGATTTCTTTTGTTGTTCTGCCTTCCATATGGAGCAGTCTTTCTTTAGGTGTCCTTCTTTCTTGCACTGAAAACATGCCCTTGTTTCCTTCTTGTGCAATCTGTTATCTGCAGTTCTCAGGGCAGTTTCCTTATCCTGCTCCTGATTGTCTTGCGTGATATCTTTCCTGCGCTGGAATTCATCCATGAGTCTCCCTTTTACAAATTTCAGTGTTAGTTCTGCCTCAGGCCTTGTCTCTAGGGTGTTTATGAGGGCGCTGTATGATTCAAGCAGGCTGCAGAGAAGTAAGGCCGCCACATGGTTGTCTTTTATCTCTTCACCGATGCCTCGCAGTTGTGCTACCACTTCCATCATTGAATTTATGTGATCCTGCATAAATTTGCATCTGGTACAATTTCCTTAGGAGAAACAGCTTACTGTTCAAGCTGGTTCTTTCATGCAGCTTCTGCAATGCATTCCACATGCCCTTTGCTGTGGCCTCCTCCCTTATGTGGATTAACTGGTCATTTTCTACTAGCAGGCTTATGGTTGCCTTTGCCTATCTCTTCTTTCTGGCCCATACCTCAGGGTTTGCTGCAGGTCTGTCTGTGGTGATCACCTCCCACTGGTCATCTTTGGATAGGAGCATTTCTATTTTGAATTTCCACAATTGTTAGTTTGTGTTATTCAGCTTGCAGACTGAAAGCTTTAATTCAGAGCTGATGGCCATGCTTGCTTCCCTCCCCTCAGTTTGGGATTCTGGTTCTTCTGCTCACTTACTGTTAGTAGGCCATCTCTGGGAGTTTCCTTTGGGCCTTTTTTCCTTTCAGCTCACTTCCGGTCTTTAGAGTTGTTCTGAGCTGTTCTGAAGAGGTCTGGGCCCATAACCTGTTGCAGAGTAACAACTGATTTGCAATCAGTAAGGACAAATGCAGCTGAAGGTTTAAAAACAGAACTTTACTTAAGCTTTCTCAGGCACAGATCCTTAGTTGCATCTAACTAGTAAGAAGACAAAATGGAGACTGAGACAAAGAGAGAGAAGGGAAGAAGGAGTGGTTACACAAAGGAATTCAACTGTAAAACCCCATCTCCCTTCCATGTACACATAAACTTAGCAGCACCATCTGGTGGCTCTATAGTCAATTACTGTTCTTAATATAGCAGGCATTAACTTGTGGATGTTGAATATACCAACAGTTTCAAGCATCATGCACAGAGGATGTGACTTTTTTTTTTTTTTGTGGTCATGCTGTTTTAAGTCTAGCTTCCCATGGTAAGAAGGGTGATGAGATCAGTCTGTGTGTACACACCTTAACTTTTGTTCGCCTCTCTCTGATTTCATCAAAATTTTGTAAAGGGACAGAAAGCCCAACAGTAAATAGGGATTCAAAAAATTCATAATTATCAGTGCATCTGGAGGAGAGATATGGCCCCTTCTGTAGCTTGAAAAACTCATTGAGCATTGTTCCATTACACTGAGCATTGTCTACTCTCTTCCTTCACCATACACACATCAAAGCCAGGCTTCGTTGGCACAAGCATTTGCTGTATGGTGGGTGTTTTAGACACACATTTCTCCTGGATGTTTGCAGTAACATCCAGAACTTTCTATGTGTGTCTAAATCACTCATCCAGATCTTAAACATTCAGGTCTTTGAAGTTCTGCATTAAACTTCTCCCAGAACTTTTGTGTGTAAAACGTTCTCCTGGTAAACTGCTTTGCTCCAGGCAGCTGTGGTCACTTGGTTTCCATGGCAGCCTGTCACATTTACAGCTGTGGCTACTTCAGGCTGCCTCAGGGCAGTGTTTGTGTGAAGAATGCATCCAGGAACTGCCTCAGGGCAGTGTGTGTGAGAAGAATACATCCGGAACTTACTTGGGGACTTGTAAACCCAGAAGATTGAAACACCTGGAACTTTAACGTGTGTCTAAAAATGCCCTATGAGTCTTTAAATAGATAAACACATATATACAGTTCCAGTACAGCAGAAGTTTCGCTTTGCTTGGGTGTGCCATGCTGAAAGTCCACGAGGCAGTCCATGACCAAACTCTTGCCCAGCAGTTGGTTTTACCTGACAGGCTCATCTGCACTGCTGTTCTCTACCTGACATGGTTAGTCTTCCTACGCATGACTAGGGTTATCGCCCACCTTCTGGGCTTTCACCCAGAGGGTGGGCCATGTCAGCAGGGCAAAGCAGCTGTCATGCCTCTTTCTGACACAACCCCACCCCCTACTGAAGCATTGTTATCTCATGATTCTCCACAGGATATGAAGTCATGTTGGAAAGGGGACGGGACAAAAGAGATGCCATGGCCCTTTCTGCCATAACTTTACCCCTTACAGAGCATCATGATGCCCCATAGAAACAGGGTCACATCAAAAAGGAGGCGAGAAAGTCCCCATGGCCTGCTCCCTATCTGACATGGCCACCCACGGCCACATTGCTCAGATTGACAGTCCTTATAAATATGAGGCAGGGCGCTGTCGGTGATTAACCATTCTCTATGAATTGGCTTCACTCCACCCAGAACCAGTCGTAGAATTTGCAAGACCCAGGGTGAAAATAAAATGCAGAGCCCCAGTGACCCCACACTCTCTAGCCCAACCCCTTTAGCTTCTTCCTGAAGGGTCCTGAGTCCCCATCCTAGTAGGTGAGGTGAGGGAGGGAAGGGTCCCCTCAGGAAGTAGCCACTCCAGGGGCTGAGAGTCGCAGGCAGGGGGAGAAGGCTGGATTCCCTTCACTCCCTTGGCTTTTGTGGCTCTGTCCATAACTGGTTCTCCTCCTACCTCTCTGACCGCTCCTTTAATGTGTCTCTCTCCAACTCCGCCTCCTCCTCCTTCCCCCTCTCAGTTGGTGTTCCTCAAGGCTCTGTTCTTGGCCCTCTCCTCTTCTCGATCTATACCTCATCCTTAGGCAAACTCATTGCCTCCCATGGCTTCCAATACCACCTCTATGCTGATGACACTCAACTCTATCTCTCTACTCCCTCTCTCTCTCCCTCTGTTCAAGCTCGTCTCATCAACTGTCTCTCTGACATCTCTACCTGGATGTCTCAACGTCAACTCAAACTCAACATGGCTAAAACTGAACTCCTTATCTTCCCCCCTCATCCTTCCTCTCCTTCCTCACTGTCAATAACTATTGATGGAGTCACCATCCTGCCTGTCCCCCAAGCCCGTAGCCTAGGCTTCATCTTTGACTCAGCCCTTTCTTTTAAACCCTACATTGACTCTGTTGCTAAATCCTGTCGCTTCTCCCTCCATAACATTGCTAAGATTCGCCCTTTTCTCTCTGTCTCGTCTGCCAAAACTCTTGTTCATGCTCTGGTCATCTCTCGCCTCGATTACTGTAACCTCCTTCTCACTGGCCTTCCCCGGTCTCACCTTTCTCCCCTCATCTCTGTCCAAAACTCTGCTGCCAGGGTCATCTACCTCGCCAGTCGCTTCGACCATGTGCAGCCCCTCCTCTCTTCGCTTCACTGGCTTCCCCTTCCTGAACGAATCCTGCACAAGCTCCTAGTCTTCACCTATAAAGCTCTTCACAACCTTGCTCCCCCCTACCTCTCTGCACTTATCGCCCTCCATACTCCAGCCCGTGCACTTCGCTCCTCCTCTGTCCCTTCTCTCACCCTTCCACGCCTTCCCTGCTCCCCTAAGCGCCTTCGTCCCTTCTCACTTGCTGCCCCCCATGCCTGGAACTCCCTCCCTGTCCACATCCGCCTTGCCCCCTCCCTTCATACCTTCAAATCTCTCCTTAAAACTCACCTCTTTCGCTCTGCTCTGTCTGACTCTTTATCCTGCTGAGCCACTATTCCTATACCTACGATCTGTTTACCCTTATCCTTGCCACATGGACCTGCCTGCTGTCATTCTCATCGTAACCAAGCCAAGTACGTGCACTTGAGACCTCGCATCTTCATGAATGTTAGACCCCTTGTCTCTCCCTCTGTTCCCCTTCCTATGTCTCTCCCCCAGCTCCTGTCGCTCAGATTGTAAGCCCTAGGGGCAGGGACCGTGTCTATTTTATTACTTTGTAAAGTGCCATGTACACTGCTGGCGCTATATAAATGTTTGTTAATAATAAATAATAAAGGCCCTGGAGAAATAGCTCATCCCAGGGCCTCAAGAGCACTGAGACCCCCCCTTCAACCACAGGGTCTGGGCCATGACCCCTACTAGCCCTGCTTAAGGTCAGTCCTGACTCCACCCTTTCAGTAGGACCTGATGTATATTCAAGGACAGGTTTAGAGCCTGTTGTTTACTCACAGTTTTCCTAAAGGACTAGTTTAAGGACTGATCCAAAGTTTTTTTTGGGGGGGTGACTTTCCATCACTTTGGATCATGTTGAAAATTAGGTCTACATATTTACTATACTTTAAATGAAGTGAGGGGCAGAAAGGGAAGTGGGTGTTTGTGTGTGTAATTAACACAATACATATAGATGTATTGTTGAAGGTCTGGCTTTTTAAAATGTTTATGTGCACCCCAAGATGTATAGTGGATTCACAGTGGAGAAAATAACTAATAAAGCTGGTGATATTCTTTTAGTTGCACTGTGAACAGGAGATGGGGGGGGGGGGGGTGGGAGTTTGCCTGAGATTGCCTCAAACCACTTACCCCAGAGAAATCCCATTGATTTTAGTGGGAGTAATCATCAGTAAATTGTTTGAGGATTGTGGCCGTTATGAGATTATACTTAATACTGCCATTTTTACTGACTTGGACTATTGGGCTCCAAAGGCGCAAGTGCATTTACAATCACAACCTTGATCTCAAACACTTGATTACCTTCTCTCAGAAACTTCCTCACATCAGCCTTGATTCTAAAATTAAGTCGTATACATCTAAGCTCAGTTGACTATAGTGTTGATGCTTGTTAATTTCTCCAATTTGCCTTTTCCAGAATCAATATTTGTTGCGGATTGGTCATTTGAACTATGGTTTGTGATGCTGTCCCTCTGATGCATGTCACTCCAAGCACATTTTAAAAACATTGTGGGTGGTATGGAGTGATTTTACCATAAGAAGAAAAGTATAACTGAGGAATGGCGGGGGAGCAAATTACATCTTGTATATATAGTATTAAATGCTTCCATTAGTTGCCATAGGGATGGGCAGAAGTTGGTCTTAAATGACAGATCTTCTGATGCTTTGGATGTGTTAAAAAAGAAAACGTTGTAGGGAATTTCTTATTGCTCTTGATGATTTTTTAAATGGGTAGGGAGGAAAAAATTGAAGCAATATTTATCTAGCCAACCAAAGAGGTGATTTTAGCAGAGCCATCAGCAGCAGCTTCAATTCTTCTTAGAGACACTGACCTCTTCAAAGCATTCATTTCTACAGCTCCTGAGCCTACAATCCATTTTGCAATGCCCTCAGTTGAGCAACATAATACTTTGTCATGCCAGCCCTTTTCTCCCTTGACCTCCCCAGGAGCACCTTTGAAACCAGCAGTGATAGTAACTGTAACAAATAGTAATGCCTTCCTTGCAACTACCGTTGTATTCTAGTCAAATAAAACCGACCTGTTAAGACCTGCTTTACAAGGAAACTGGTTTTTATATTTAGTTATTAGAAATATTAAATTAATATGAGACAATTTCCTATTTTACAGCCATCCCATTAATCCTTAGTAGGATCATTTCAAAAGCCTATGATATAAGTGACATACCACAGTATGCAATCCAGGCCTGAGGCTATCAGAGGTTGGGAGCATTGTTCCAGTCGAGCGCAGGAGCGAAAAGGACTCCAGCTGTACTCTTTGCCGGCATCCTGTCCCTTGGAGAATTGGTGTTTAGAACGCTTGACATGAGACGACTTGATGGCTTTGCTAATGAGAAAGTAGGTGTTTAAATTATGAGTACTCTATGAGGTGCAAATAGGAAGTAACAAGTGGTTTGATCCTGCATATTATTCTTTTCCCAAGAGTTTCAAATGGAGCAGAATCTGACTCATAAGGAGCAAAACTGGAATTAAAAAATTTGCCCATTAAAGTCTCTTTGAGTTGGATCTTAAACCTATTGAAGTCAATAGATTTTCCACTGATTTCAGTGGGTTTTAGTTTGACATCTTAAACCAAAGAAAAAGCATCCAGGTTAAATGTGTTATTCTTTTTCTCCTCAAATAATTAACAGAGGGGATTTAGGATTCTTAGCAGTGGGAGAAACTTGAGGCAGAAACTTTGAAATGTTTTGACATGGACATTTTTTTGTATTTTGTTTTAGTATTATCCAATTTTAATATTTGCCTGTGCCAAAGTAAAATATCAAAACTTTTGTGGAAATGAAATTGCCACAAATCTTCATTTTATTTCATTTTTCATTATTTCAAATTTGTACCACCCCCCCCTCTAAAAAAGTGGCATTACTCTCTTTAACTAGTACTACTTCTCCTTATTTGGCATACCTCACCAATGATAATCAAATCCTCAATATATTGTTGCCACAGATTATGGCACAAATCTTAGAAGTTGGAAGGGAGGGACCTTGAGGGTCATTTCCACTTGTTTCTGTGGAGAGAGTGATAGCCAGTAGCTCTTCCTTGGGAAGTTCTGAAAATTAAGATCTGTGGCCCCTCAGCACTCCTAGCCTCTTCTGGGTCCCTGTTAGAGTTTCTCTGCTGGCACCCCAGAAGGAATGGCCTCCTTTTGTTGAGCAGAGAAAGTGATGGAGCAGAGGTTCATCTTCCTTCTGTAACACTACCCATGGCTAACTGCACTGGTTTCCTGTCAATAAACTAAGATACTTTAAGGCCAGCAAAGACCCCTCTGACAAGGAAGAAGGAAATTTTACTGAACACCCCCAAGCCCTCCAACTTGTGGGGATGAGCTAGGTGAATATTGTGGAACTGTCTGTCCCTGGCCTCAAGCCCTCTCTTGCAGATTTCACCATGGAAGAAAGTTATTCGGCCTTGTAATAATGCTGAAGAGCCCACTGAATTCAAAGGAAACTCTGTGTGAATTAAGGCTGTGGGATATGGTTTGTTAGTCCAGTGTGCTCTATACGAATTCCAACAAAGAGCTATTTATTAGGTATACGTCTGTACAGCCACAGTTTCTGAACATAAAAATATTACTTTTTAAAATAATCATCGTAGCCTCAGGCTGGGAGCCCTCTCATGAAATTCATCCCAACTCGCATCCTTGCATTCCTCATCTCAGATATTTTAAGATCTCCTATATTGGTAGCTGCTGTGTCATTTCCGGCGGGGGGGGGGGGGGTAGGCCTGTCTGTTTTTGCTTAATGTTATGTTGCATTTAGTTTCCCTGCTTATTAAAGATAGAATATAGGGCTGACCCCAAGGGCCATCTAGTCGGAGCCCCTGATCCCAGGCAGAATGCCCTATAGCTACAGTAACGCAGACAGATATTTGCCCTCCCGCCCTGTTTGTGAAAACATCCAAGGAGATTCCACAACCTCCACAGACAACCTGTTAAACTGCCAACTGTTCTTACAGCTAGGAAGTTTTTTTTCCTACTATTTATCTTAAGTCTACACTGCAGCAGTTTAAAAGCATTCCCTCTTGTTCTGTCATCTTTGGCAGCAGAGAGCAATTGTCCTCTGTTGTTGTGGCAACCTTTTAGATATTTGAAAATTGCTATGATATTTCCCCTTAATTTTCTAGCCTAAGCATACCCAGTTTCTTCTGCTTTTCCTCTTATAGGATATAAGGAGCTGCTTGAGTCAGACCAATGGTCCATCTTAGCCCAGTATTGTGACAACATGACACGGCTGCAGGGTTTCAAATCCGGCTCTCCAGGGTCTCCGGCAGAAGCCTCACCCCAGGAGTGCTACCAGAGATCCTGAATCGGAGATGCCGGGGATTGAACTTGGGACCTTATACATGTAAAGCACGTGCTCTCCCACCTGACCACAGCCCACCCCTACTTACATTCTAAATCCTTTATCATCTTGAGGTATTTTCAGACATTACGAGATGACGCTCAACCACGGGGAATTCCCACATGGTGATCGTGGTCCCGTAATGTCTGTCGGGGTGAACAGAAGCCACCCGCCAGATGAACACCTCCGTGAATCACGGGGGGAATCACATTCACCACGCAAATGGAGGTCCTGCCTGGACCATCTCCGTTTGCGTGTTCAATGTGATTCCCGCCCATGATCAAGGGGATCATCTTGTCTGCCCCCCGACCATGGCCCGGAATCAGCGGTGGGATTCCGGGCCGTGGTCAATGCCCCGGGGGAGGCGGGCGGTCGCTGCGGTCGCATTGGCCATGGTGCCTGCCCGTCTTCCCAGAGGGCGGGACTAGGGACTGTGGGGGGCAGGGCTGTGCGGCCGCACGTTGCACTGCGCAGCTCCGCCCCCCCAATTCCCCGCCGGGATCAGCCGGCACGTCTGTTGGACGTGCCGATTTGATCCCGGCGGGGGATCAATGGGTGATTCCGTGACGGGGTCAATACAGGCCCTGTCACGTCTGAAAATATTTATTTATTTATTTAATACATTTCTATCCCGCCCCTCCTGCGAACAGCTCGGGGCGGCTTACAACAATAAAAACAGAAATATAATACATAAAAACAATTTAATACCATCAACAATAATAACAATCATATAAAATTATTAAAACAGGGCCCAGGCTTCAATTTAAATAAGGTATGGGAGCTAAAAACCCTTACCCCACCCTCCCCAAAGGCCTGGGCGAACAGCCAGGTTTTACAACTTCACTGAAATGTCAACAGGCTTGGGGCCAGGCAGGCTTCCTCCGGAAGGGAGTTCCAAAGGCGCGGCGCGGCCACCGAGAATGCCCTCTCCATTGTGGC
>QEPC01003117.1:5380380-5406303 GCA_003113815.1 Sphenodon punctatus
GTGTTCTGTGTTTCCCTGTGTTTTGGATTTATACATTATTTATTTTAAGCTTGATGTGCATGTAGACTGTGTTTTCTTCCATCCGATGTTAACCCTGGGAGCTCCTGGGTTGTGCCAGGGTTTTGCCACTGTTTCCCTTTTAAGCTTGAAGTGCATTTTAGACTGGGTTTTCTTCCATCTAATGTTAACCCTGGGAACTCCTGGCTGCTGGGTTATGCCCTGACTCCGCCTACCGTTGCCCTGGCTCCACCTACCATTGCCCTGGCTCCGCCTACCATTGCCCTGGCTCCGCCCACCAGCTCGCCGGGGGCCGGACAGCCTTACTGCTCCTCCAAACTAAAAAGCCACCAGCCGCCCCTGCTCCGGGTGTGTGTGCATGTGCTTCCCACAGGCTCCTGCTCGCCTCCATCCCCAGCTGTGCTTCTGCATCAACAAGGGAAATCCTTGCCGTCTGGACCTGCCTCGGACCACTTCGGTGCCTTCCCCAACTTGTATGCCCTCCCCCTGTGACCCTGCTCCGTCCCTGTGGGGACCTCTCCCCTGTGACTTGGGCTGTATGTGTTGCTATTGGGTGGCCCGTGCTGCTTGTGCTGTCAGTGGGGTTCTGGGTGCCATTCATCATGTCCTGGCCTGTTCCCGGCCCGGTCCCCTCCCCTTCCTTGGCCTGGGGCTCTCCCACTCCATGTCCGTGATGCTCAGTGTGTTGACCTTCCCGGTGCGCTCCCCCATTCCTTCCTTTCCTGTTGGGGTGTGTTTGTGCCCAGGCATGTGTTTGTGGTCTGTGTTCTGCTGTGTCCTTAACTTCCCTGTGCCTGTTGTGTGTGCGGCCTCTGTCGCTCTTCTCCCTCCTCCCCCTCCCTTCCCATTTCCCTTGTGTGGGTGTTGCCTTCTGGTGCTCTTGGCTTCCTTTGCCCTCAGTCGGCCATGTCTGCCTCCTGCCCCACCCTGGTGGCTTCTGAGTGTTCTGACCATGGTCCAGAATCGGCGTAATGTCTGTTGCACTGCCCGGGGCCGTGGTCTGTCTGGCCGTTTCCTTGCCGTGGTCCCACTCCTGTCACATCTTTTGGGGGCTTTCCTTGACCATGGGCGGGGGTTAGCCAGCTCACCATGGTTGGGGAGCCACTGTGGTGACCCGGGAGCACGTAACGTCTGAAATTACCCTGAGAGTCCTGCCCTGTGTGGATGGCTCCTTGGCTGACCTGTGGCATGGAGGGACTTGTGATGGCAGACCATGCCCAGATTCCCCAAGGGGACTCCGGTCATTTGGACTGCCCTCCTCATTGGTCCAAAGTGCGGCAGCTGCAGTGGCCCTTCCCAAGACAGGTAGGGGAGTTTTCACCCACAGTCAATCACTCACTATCTTTGTCCGGTCCCACAAGGTGCTGAGATCCCTCACCTTGTCCTGAAGTCAACAGGATAAAGGGTGTTTGAAGGAAACCAGGAAATCACTGAACGTAGAGAAAGTTGTAGAGAATGTTGAGTGTTTTAGCCTCCAGCAATTGACTGCCTCTCAAAGTGGACATTTTCATTGTATTTCATAATTCAGTTCTCCTTACCTGATAGGCCAAATTAAATGCCTGCTTCTTAGATCTGTACCGTGAGTCAAAACTGAATTCCCTTTGAAGACAACTGGACAAGGATTTGAATCAAAAGACAAAAATAAAAATGGCCTGTGAAAGCCATTGCCACACAAGTTTAAACACATTCTTTAGGAAGCCATGGCTGCAGGCCACAAACCACTTGCTCCAAAGTAGTCCCATTGAAGCCCAGTCTGGAGTAGGTGGTTTGTGGACCATGGCCCCTGTTTTCAAAAGGGCAGAACACAAACTTGGTGGAAGTAATGAGTAGGCACTTAGAAAGTGATAGGTACCTGGTAAGAGTCAGGCTGAGGGACATCATCATAACTTCCTTATCTCTTTGGACATACCGAGAAAAATGGCAGCCTTTCTTCAGCTGTCAGAACAGTTGCATTATGATGAAAAGTTAAGTTTCAACCAAGCCTTAAGGGGGGAAAAGGAACCTGGTGCCAAAATCAATAGATATGATAATTCTGGGTAATTTCAGACGTGACGGGCCGTTCAACCTGCCACGCTGATCCACAGTCCGGGATCTGTTTTGGATCCTGGACAGGAATCAGTCCGGCCGTCCTTTAGCCATGCTAGCCTGATTCCTAGAGAGGATCGGGGAGGGGGAGGGGCTGCGCGGTGCAACATGCAGCTGCACAGCCCCACCATCACCCCCGCGCTCCCCCGGCCGCCCGCCCTCCGGGAGACGGGCGGGTGCAGCGGCCAATCCAGCCACTGCAGTCTGGGTCATGATCAGGGATGGCCCAGCATAACAGACGTTATGTTTGGCCAATCCCGGATCGTGGTCCAGCTAACTACAATTTTGGACCTCCGGGTGGCCGGAGGTCCAGAATCGTGGTCAATGTGATTCCTGCCAGAGGTTCACTGTGGTGACCCTCTGGCAGAACTCACATCAGATGTTATGGGACAAACAGCCACCACAGGGGATTCACTGTGGTTGACCATGGTCTCGTAATGTCTGAAATAACCCTTTAAAGACCATACCCATTGTAATACATGGCAGAATTCTCCATGCATTGAAGTCAATGGTAAAACTTTTATTGGTTTTTATGATGGAGGGTGAGGATAATCCTGCCCATGTGGCTGATGAGAGAGAAGTTTGTGAAGATAACAAAGAGGTTAAGGAAGATGTTAAAGATTCAGGAGCTTGTGTGATGAGATGTTTCTTTTCAGAAGGAACAGGCTGAGTGTCTTCCCCTAGTGTTAGAGTCCGCCATCTTTGTTTACAATCCTGCTGCAAGTGAAGTATTTAGAAAGAGTCCTACCAGATCTGGCCAGTGGTTCATCTGGCCCAGGCTTCAGCATTTGACAACAGCTAGTTCTAGATGCTTCAGATGAAGGTGTAGCAAATCCCGGAGTGGAATAACTGTCCATGGAAAAAGTTCCTTCTAACTTCCATCAGTCTGTCATTGGCTTATGCCCTAGCATCAGGGTTTACAACTTTTCTAATTCTGTTCAATCTTATCAAATGTAATTGGGGGCTTTCATAATCCAGGTATAGGGGGATCATTTATTCATCTGATTATTTTGCATTTATTCCTGCACGTAATGGTCAAATGAACAAATAATCACCCTGTAGGTGATTTTAAAATCTCCCCCTCCCCCCAGTCCGAAGCCTGCTTTCTGGATATCTGTGATAGAGTGTAGCAATTGGGATATGATAGAAATATGCAAAAATGAGTGATGTGGAACAAGTGAAAAGGGTGTTTCTTGAAATAATAAAACTAGAAGGCACTCTATGAAACTAACTGACTGCAGATTTAAAACAAATAAAAGGAAGCACTCTTTCCACGTACAATTAACCTGTGGAACTCACTGCCAGAGGATATTGTGAAGGCCAGTAACATAGCTGGGTTCAAAAAAATGATTGAATAAGTTCTTACAGGATAGGTCCATCAATCAATATTAGTTAAGTTGGTCAGGGGATGAGACCACTGTCCGGGGCTAGGAGTGGATAGTAGGAAATGGATCACTTCATTATGATCTACTGTGAACTTCTCTGAATCAACCAAAGGTGGTCACTGTTGGAGAAAGGAAGTTAGGCTAAAGGGACCATTGATCCGTTTATGTACCTTCAATCTTCTTAATGAGTTGCCCCCTTCTCCACATCAGACTGCAACAAGGTGGTAGCTGAATTTCACTGGCAGAGTAAGGGTCATCAGTCACACCTTCCTCTCCAATACATCTGAAGAAATAAGATGACACCAAACCAAACTATCTTGTAAGAATTGATGTCCTGACTCAGGTTTGGGCCCCAAACCAGGGGAAGTTCAATGGCATACCATTGTCACTCCTTGGTTTTATTGGAACTGGTTACGACCAAAACATATTTGTTGTATCACAGCTCTTTTAAATATCCAAGCACATTTCAAAAGCAGAAGTAGCATATATTAGTTAAAATTCCTACAGTTGCAAAAAGACATTTAGGATGTCAGCCTCCACTCATGGAAGTCAATGGCACACCTCCCATTGAATTTAATGGTGGAGGATTGTCTGTTAGTTTCCAGTACATATGGATTTGGATGCTAAAGATATCGAAAAAGTAAACAGTGCCATTTGCTTTGATTGTTGCTTTTCTTCTCTATTGAAATTTTGACTGAGCAGCTTTGTTGCCATGCATTGCTAAATGGAAAGGGGGAATCAGAAAATGCATTAGACAACCACTCTGTATTTCATTCTAGAAAATAACTAGCAATTATAATTACTCACCATGTTTTCTAGCTCAGAATAAAAGTGGTGTTGCACAAAACCATACTGAACACTTGTCGTGATTAGAAAAATGCTCCACACCTTGGAGAGCAGTGGAGACATAAGAATAATTTTAAATGCAAATTAAATTGAGGGGGTAGCAGGGGGGGTGGGGGAGAGAACAGATAAAGACAGTAAAACAAAGCCTCTCGATTTTTCCTTAAATTAGCAGGCTAATGTATTATGAAAGGTAGTTCCACTCAGATCTGTACTAAGAGGGCTCGCTTCATCATAATATAAAACAGCAGATCCGTCACCTTTCTCTACTCCCTTCTCTTGATTTCGAGGTTGAAGTGAAAATTAGAAGCTGTTCGTTCTGACTCACAGAGCTTGTTTCATTGCTTAGTCTTACTTCATACCACACAGTGGAATGGAAAGAGGTCAGTAATGCTGGTAAGTATCTATCAGCACTGGTACCTATCAGTACCAATTTTTAAAATTATTTTGTACCGTGCCTCTGTTCCTAGTCAATTTTATATGCATTGGAAAAGCTTTATTCTCTGTGTGTGCGCGTATGGTCACTGGGTTGGTTTTTTTGTGTTTTTTTTGTGATGATTCCTAGCAAATGCTATATCTGAGGTTATAGTTAATGGATTACCAAAAAAAAAAGTAGGAATGTCATAGCATGAGATGCTTCTGAATAATCTGTGCATAAAAGGGCATCACTGGAAAATTTAGTGCACAGCCTCTCTGGGCTGCACCAAACCCCAACAATCAGCAATAGATAAGAACAGGGCTGACCACTGAACCATTGTATTCCATTGTTGTTCACATTACATTTAATGTAAAATACTTTTTAGCCTCATTACTCTAGTTGTAAATAGTGAAGGGGCTCCAGGTCAGCAGAAGCAAATTATTAGCCAAAACAAAATGCTTGAGCTAATCATTGCAATATACTTGGGCTTGTCTGAGTGCACCAAGCAGGATTAGAGTGGAAAACAAATTCATAATGGAATTAAATATGGAATTTTTTTTTCTTTTTCCCTGGGAAAGTTTTATCATACTGAGAGCCTAGTGGCGTATCCATTCAGAGTGAAGGGCGAGTGGGAGTGGGAAAGAGGAGGGTAGTGTCACCTTCTGTTGCCTAGTAACATCTCCTAGTCAATTTTATCGGATAAAAGAGGTCCAGTTGACGTTATGCATTATTCATCTGAATTCCAATCAAACAATCAAAACTTGTTTGCTTACACTGGGGGATATTTAATAGGATCAAAGAAGCCCTCCTGAAACTACTGGAGTTTCCATTACTGGCAGGCAGCTCTTGATATTTTGCAGTAAGTATCATTTGTTCAGATTGCTGCAGCAAACAGGCTGAAGAATTTAAGACAAACTTTTTCCATTAATGTAAGTTTGTAAATTTTAAAAATGATTGTCTGTTGATTGACCAAAACAAATAGGTGTATTTTTTGGAACTCTGATTTAATGATTCTGCTTCGTGAATCCTAAATGAGATACTCTAAAAGGGGAAGGACTATTGATCCATTGAAAATCAAGGCTACCAGTGAGATTTATGTAATTGGTTTTTTACATCTATGGATGTGGGATGTGAAAGATGCAATAAAATGCTGGTACGTATATTACACTCTTTAAATGCTGCTGGACTGTAATATACAATATAAATTGAGTGATGAGGAAGAAAATGCAGAGCAATAGAAGTAAGGAATGGTCCCGATGACTGATAAGAAACATGTCGGTACTTAATGCACAAGGAACATTGTAGATCACAGTGGAGTCTCACTATCTGTGCACTGTAGATGGATTCCAAAGAATGGTTCAGTTGCGAGCCTAGCCTAAGAACATCACTGTCAGTATGTTAATGATACCTCTTAGGAAACATACTTTAAAAGCCAGTGGTATGAAGTTTTACTGTTCTTTCCAGACAACAGAAAGCAGCAAATCTGGTTGTGAAAAGGACTCATTTGCGAGAGTGTAAGCTATTACTGTCATGTCCAGTGAGATGTTTCAAAGTTTCTGCCATAGCTACAGGTGTAGTTATCTTTTGTATTACAATAGAGTTCTGGGGAGGTAGAATTCTGTAGTGTTAGACATAGAGCAGAAGACAGTGACTGCAGTCATTGCATCACTTATGTCATTTGAAGACATCTGGAATAGTTTCATTGAAGTTAATGAGACTACTGTAGAGTAAGTGATTTGAAGATCGAAGCTAGTCCCTTCCACAGTCTGAGCTGAAGACATGAGGGAGAAGGTAGGTAAAGGTGTGTTGCCAGCATGGGCTGACAGAGTAAACAATCTTAGGAGCTCTTTGTGTGCAATATTTTTATTTTCCTCAACTGTTCTTCAGGTGGTATTGGAAAGAATATAATATGAAACCCTAAATATTTGCTTAATTCAATTCATGATGGTCTAAGTGTTTTGCCTTTAGGCACTATCGTACAACCCAAGTAAGGATGCATCAATAAATACTACATATGGAATTCTTTATTCAAACAAAATTCTGTACTTTGTAATCTTTTTGACATTTTAATTCCCTCCCTCCCCAGGAATTTGAGTGATTGCATCACTTTGAAAAGAAAGGAATACTGATAACGTAAACTTCCGCCAAGATGGACTACTTGTTGGATGTCGATGCTGCTTATAGACTGTTTTACAGTCAAGGAGCACAAGGTAATGACATTTGAGGAAATCAGGAAAATGCAATTGTGTTATACACACAAAGGGCCAAAGTATGTCTGCCCTCTTGTGGCTAAGCGTGACTTGCTTTTTCCAGCAGAGCTGCATAACTGGTGTTGGACATAGAACAGGGACTGTTTTCTCTCCTTGAGACAGATCCGATTCCCACTGAATCCAGTGGGAAGGTCTCCTCTGACATCAATAGGCTTTAGTTCTGTCTCCCTAAGCATGAAAGAGAGGCACAAAAGCTGCTGGAAGCACAGCAGACCGTGTCTCAACAGGCCGAGGCATGGCCAGAGACCTGCCTCTGCATACAGGGTAGAGAGAAGGCAGAGATGATGTGAGTGCTGGTTCGCTTTTTGTGTGGCTGCAACAACTCTTGCTGTTAAATGTGCTTCCCCTGGAGCTATGAATAATGCTTCCCTTCACTTGTTGCTTAGGCATGGCAAACGCTGCTTTTGTCCTTGCCTTCCTGCTCCAGCACTCCACTGGTTGTGAGTCATCATCTGACCTCTCGAAAAATTCAATCCCCCACAGCACAGTGACAGTATAGGAGAGACAGGAGAAGAAATAAGTGTGATTCAAAATGCTGGAAAGCAAGTAATGCAGATGGAAGATTGCACTTTTAATAGAGCTGGCTTAAATTTTTAAACAAACTTCTTTTTCTATTAAAAATTACTTATTTTGAACAGAAGTCCATGTTGTAACTTAAAATCCTCTGGGCAGTGGTACAAAATTTGGGCAGAATGTGGCTCTACTCCAGGATGCCTTGTCCCTGACACTCTCCCCTCTCCTCCCCCACACCTCAGTGCCCCAGGTCAGCCATGTCATCCACCGCAATCTGGGACATACACCTGTAGGTTTTCCAGCTCCTCCCCAGCAGCAGCTGAAGAGTAACGGGGAATAGGAATATTTCCCATTCCTTGCGGTATCCTGGTACTCCCCCTCTGCCCTCTGATAGGACTGTGCCACTTCCATACACAGAGTGGCTGCTCCAAGTTTCCATTTCACTTAACTTCCCTGCTAGGACACTGTGGTGTGGGTGTTCACTCTCCTTTTCTCTTCCCCACCCTTTGGAGGCAATGGGTATGTCACTGGTACATCAAGGTGCTTCCTTTATATTGGCCATTATCAGTGATAAAAATGAAGGTTCACTGAGGGTGTTTTCAAACATGACAATACCACAGGTGACCATACTTTGACCCGCGTGGCCACCCATCGTCCTGTCACATTTGAAAGGGCCCACCAGACATTTCCCCAGGCAGAATCTGGGGTTTGCTTGGGCTGTGACTCAGACCCATCGCCGAGTCACAGCCCATGTGATGCAACTCTGGACCGGGGTAGAGAAGGCTATCATGTTTGATGGCCTGCTCTACCGAACCCTGGTCCAGGTTTGGGGCTGTTCTGGGCAGGCACAGCGGTCTTATAGGCCACCATGTCTACCCATCGGGGAGGAGGGCAGGCCATACTCTGCAGAGCGGGGGGCAGGGCCATGCGGACCTACATCTACATGTCACCCCACCTTCTCCCTGGGCCGCTGACATGTCTGTTTTGTGACCAGGCTAAATCCTGCCTGCAGTGAGGGCCCTCAACCTGGGCAGAATCAAAGTGTAACGGCACACTGCATCATCATGTCTGAAAATATCCTGAAACAACCAAAATGTGAAACACCTGCATTTGATTTCTCCCACCATCATCTATAATGGGTAGCCCAAAGCTCCTGGCGCGGTCCCAAGAGCTGCCTAACCAAATCTTCATATAGCTGAGAGCCACAAGACACATACATGGACATGCACACACATACCTTTCCTGCTTCATGATTGTCTAGAGTCAGTGTTCTGTGTCCTGGCTGCTGAGAGTCTGAGGAGCAGCTGTGATTCAGCTGCTGAGACTCGGGAGCAATGAAGCAAGATACAGAACTGTTAAGGCAGTGCAGGGGCCACACCCACCCTGGCTCAGAGCTGCAGTTGGACTGCCCAATGCCTGCATGCAGCTCCTGAGTCATGGTTAGCCACCCTTGATCTATATAATTATAAATGTTTAATAGGTGCTTTCCTGATTGTACAAAAACAATTCACCATTTGATAACTTCCCTTACCATGACCCATACTTGAACGCTGGATCTTGAGGCCCCCATGCATCCCTATCACCTCTGCTATTGGAGCAACTGCTAGTCATGTTTCAGTGCGGCCTCTAGAGGAGCTGACACACACTTCCTCAGTGGAAGCTAACAGATATGTCTGATCACTTGCAACTTGAACTTTTCTCACAACCACACTCCACATAAGTACAGCCATGGTTGTCAGGGCAGTCAAGGCCTCCAAATCAGTCTGTGGCCTCCAAAAGTGGTCACTGAAACAACCAAAATCATGTGAAATGCCGGCATTTGACTATGAATGCGCTAAACATAGAAGCAGACTATGCTGGTTCTGTGCTGGCTGGTGACTTGTTCACAAAGGGACAGGATTAAAGAAGAGAATGTGGCCATGTTGGTGATTCTGTTGAATATGTGTTTGAATTTGAACCCTGAATAGGTACACTCTCAATAAAATGTTAAACGAAAACACCAGATTCATCAACTTTTAACCTTTGATGTATCTGAAATCCATATCCAGGTCTAAACTTTAGTGTTTCAGTGTTTCAATAGTTTATTGGGTTAAATGCATGGAAAAGGTATGGAGATTATTTTAAAAACGCCATCTTGAAAGTGCAGATTAAATGTATTCCGCAAATAAAAAAAGGTAGCAGGGGGACCAAACCTCTGCCAGTGTGGTTAAATGGGGAGGTGGCAGAAGCATTTAGAGCAAAAAAGGCATCCTTTAAAAAATGGAAAGCTAGTCCTAATGAAGAGAATAGGAAAAAGCATAAACATTGCCAAATTAGATGTAAAACATTCATAAGACAGGCCAAGAGGGAATTTGAGGAACAACTCGCTAAAGATGAAAAAAATAATAATAAAACCTTTTTCAAGTTCATCAGAAGCAAGAAGCCTGCCCAGAGAGTCAGTTGGGCCATTAGATGACCAGGAGCTGAAAGGGGCGCTCAGGGAGGATAAGGACATTGCAGAGAAGCTGAATTCATTCTTGCTTCTGTCTTCACCACTGAGGATGTTGAAGAGATACCCATGCCAGACTGAGTCTTTGTAGGCAATGAATCGGAAGAACTGTCCCAAATAAGTGTGAATCTTGAGGAGGTTCTGGAGCAAATTGACAAACCGAATAGTATCAAATCACCAGGTCCAGAAGCGATTAATCTCAGAGTTCTGAAGGAACTCAAATATTAAGTTGCAGACCTATTATTGGTAATTTGTAACCTATCACTTAAATCTGTCACTGGATCAGAGGATGGGAGGGTGGCGAATGTAACACCAATATTTAAAAAGGGCTCCAGAGGTGATCCTGGAAACTACAGACCGGTGAGCCTGATGTTGGTGCCGGGCAAACTGGTGAAAACAGTTAAGAACAAAATTACTGAGCATATTGATAAACATAACTTAATGGGGAAGAGTCAACATGGATTTAGGAAAAGGAACTCATGCCTCACTAACCTGCTGGAATTCCTTGAAGGTGTAAATAAGCATGTGGATAGGGGTGAGCCAGTTGATCTGGACTTTCAGAAGGCATTCATTAAGATCTCTCATGAGAGACTCTTGAGGAAATTAAAGAGTCATGGGATAAGAGGCAGCATTCTATTGTGGATCGGCAAATGGTTTAGAACCAATAGATAGGAAGCAAAGAATAGGACTAAATGGTCAGTTACCACAGTGGAGAAAAGTAACTAGTGAAGTGACCCAGAGATCTGTACTAGGACTGGTGTTGTTTAATATCTTCATCAGTGATCTGGAAAAAGGAGTAAAGAGTGAGGTGATCAAATTTGCAGATGACACAAAGTTATTCAAGGTAACTGTGAAGAACTGCAGGAGATTCTTCTTCTTCTTCTTCTAAACATTTATATAGCGCCAGACATGTGACCTGGTGCTATACAAAACATAGAAACAGACGTGGTCCCTGCTTGTGGCTTACAATCTAAAAGACAAGGAGGGGGAGACAGGGAGAGGAGACAGGGGAGACCGGGTGACCGGGCATTCAAATGGCATTTAAACTTGGTGACCGGGCATTCAAATGGCAGATAAGATTTAATGTGGACAAGTACAAAGTGATGCACATAGGGAAAAATAACCCACATTATATGTATACAATGTTGGGTTCTAAACTAGGACTTACCACTCAGGAAAGGGACCTTGACATTTTATATATTTTATATATTGTGGTTATAATGATTTTATTATGATGATTGTATTGTGTTCTTATGCTGTTCACAACCCCGAGCTGCCGAGTTGCAGGAGGGTGCGAGATAGAAATGTTTTGTAAAAAATAATATATATATATATTTTTAAAAGTCTTTGTGGACAATACACTGAAATCTCTAGCTCAGTGTGCAGTGGAGGTCAAAAAAGCAAACAGAATGTTAGAAATCATTCAGAAAGGGATAGAGAATAAAACTGAAAACATCATAATGCCTCTATGGTATGCTCATACCTGGAGTATCATGTGCAGTTCTGGTCGCCCCATCTCAAAAAAGACATAGTAGAACTCGAAAAGGACAGAGAAGGGCAACAAAAATGATCAAGGGCATGGAAGGGCTCCCATATGAGGAGAGGCTTGATAGGTTAGGGCTTTTCAGCTTGGAGAAGAGACAACGGAGAAGGGATATGACAGAAGTTTATAAAATCATGAGTGGTGTGGAACATGTAAATAGGGAGTGGTTATTTAGCCTCTCTAAGAGTACTAGAACAAAGGGACACTCCAGGAAATTAACTGGTGGCAGAGTTAAAACAAATAAGATAAAGTATTTTTTCACTCATTGCATAATTAACTCGTGGAACTTACTGCCAGAGGAACTGGTCATGGCCAGTAGTGTAGCTAGTTTTAAAAGGGGATTGGATAAGTTCTTGGAGGATAGGTCGAAGCCAAATAGGTTTTGGGAACGTAACCTCTTCCTGTTAGGGGCTGGAACAACAGGGAATGGATTGCAGACACACTTTCTTGAAGTCTGGGTTCAGCTCTCTTTTATATATATAAAACTGTGTATACATGTAAAACCATCCAGGAGTAAGATTTTGGTTGATGAGCAGATCATCTGTATCGTCGTTCAGTCATTTTCTTCGTTTAAACCCATGTATAGTGCTTGAAATGTGTTCATTAAGATCTGCTGAAATGTCTTGGTTAAGGAGTTTGTAGGTCTTGTCATCCTTAAGTTGTCTCAGGCCTTCAGATATGTCTTCTTTTTTAAGCACCATGACAGCACCTCCTAGCAGGTTTAAATAACAATATCACTTCTCATCTGAAGATTTCTTAGGGCTGTTCTTTCTTCTTTGGAAAGGTTGTCAAAAGTAGGTGGGGGCATGGATGAGCCTGCTAACTAACAGAAGAAATGTTGTGAGAGTTGAACCCAGACTTCAGAAAGAGTATCATCTGTCTGTCTTCAATGTTTTACTTGTTTACTTCCATTATTGTCTAATTCCTTTTAAAAGACAATTCTTTATTATCCGTCAACTGACAGCAGGTTTGTTGGATTCTTTCCCCACAAACTAAAACAAGGATAAATGGTAATGTAAAATAGATTTGTAAAGAATACGATTGCATATATTCTTATATGTACATTATATTAATATTTTATATATACACATTTTTAAAGAATATATATATTCTTATATAAATATATTATTTCATTTTGTGTATATATATTCTGATAAAGAATATATTGCGGCCACTCTCTTGGTTCAGCTATAATTAAATATGCACAAGCAACCTCTCAGACAGAGCGCTGACCACTTATATATAAAGGGTTCAGTCCAACAGGCCACGTACACGGCACGTACACGGCCCAGGCAGTGGGCGCACCTTTGTGCATGTGCTCGCCCTGCGCAGCCAGCTGCTCAGTGCAACAGGGCGCTCCTGCCGATACGACCCCCACCCCGAGCCCACACACCCCGTAGCCCAAGGCATGGAGCAGACACGCCTCCTGCTCATCTGCATACAGACTACTGCTCATACAGCTAATCTGTTCATCATCCCAAATTCTACTCCTGGACGGTTTTACAGGTTAGATAAATCCATAAAACTAATAACCCAGGATGGCCCATTGTCTCAGGCAACAACACAGCTACTGAAAGGATATCTCTGTATATTGACTTGTACTTACAAAATCTAGTTAAAAACCTCCCATCCTACATCAAAGACACCAACAATTTCTTACTTAAGATTGAATCCTTGAATAAACAGCAGCAATTTGATAATAATACCATACTAGCAACATTTGGTGTCACTTCTCTTTACACCAATATACCACATAATGATGGTATTCAGACTCTCAAGGTTTTTTTTTAAATAGCAGAATTTCTAAAGAACCTTCTACAGAAATTATCACCACATTAGCTACACTGGTCCTCACTTGCTACAACTTTACCTTTAACGATAAACACTACAGACAAATACAAGATACAGTTATGGGCACCCCATGACTCTGTCTTATGTCATTTGTTATTTATGGGTAAACTCAAACAAGTTATCCTTGAAGAATCTACCCACATACTTCTGCTATGACAGTGATACATTAATGACATCTTTATAATCTGGACTAGTGACAAGGACAGTTTTGAACAATTTAAGGGCTATATCAATTCTATCCATCCCACTACAAAATTCACATGTAATAGCACCGTTGATAATTCTTACATCCCCTTTCTTGATGTCCTCCTTAATAATGAACAAAACAGAACAATCACAGATCTGTACAGTAAACCCACTGATGCTCATCTTTAGTTAAACTGGAGTTCTTCCCATCCTAGAAACATTAAAAAGAACACATCATTTATAGCTTGACTCTTAGGATTAGACGTATCCGCAGCAATGTAAATTACCTCCAATGAACCAAAGAACTCAAAGAGCATCTTCTAAACTGGGGATATCCTCCACATGTCAGTGATTATAACATCCTCTGGGGATCTATCCAAACTAAGGAATTTCTCCTCCACAAAGATGAGACAAATACTTACAAGGAACATCACATCCCTTTTGTGGTAGACTTTCATCCAGCATCTCCTAAGTATCACCTGGCAATTAAGGGGAGCTACCCCTTAGTAGCTAATTCACTATGTCTTTAAAAAGCTGTCAGCCTGAGCCATCCTCCTTTGGTTGCTTTTCATCAACCTCCAAATCTATGTAAACTACTTGTCAGACCTGAACTAAAATTGCCTGTTAGCAACCCTGGATCACATCACTGTGAATCCAAATATTGCATCACCTGTCCATCTGAAAGAAATGGCCAAGTTCAAAAACAGAAGTGGTAGGACCTATTACATCAAATAGAATATCACCTGCAAGTCTAGCAATGTAATATATGTGATAGAATGCAAATACTCAGGACACCACATGCACCTCTGTACCCGGTTCAGAAACTACAAATCGGCTATTGTGACAAAGGGTGAAAACAGAGGATGTTTTCAGACGTTACGGGCGGCCGGTTCACCACAGTGGATTCCCGGTGGGGGTGAACCAAACCACCACCTCCCAGCGCAAATAAAGGCCCTGAACAGACGTGACGGAACCGGGACCACGGCCGGGAATCAGGCCGCCAGATCACGGACCGGGGCAGCGCAACAGACGTGATGCCGATTCCCAGCCATGGTCAAAACACCCAGAATCCACCGGGCAGGAGCGGGACACAGACATGGCTGCCTGAGGGCAAACAAAGCCAAAAGGCACAAAAGGGAATGCCCACACAAGGGAAATGGGAAGGGAGGAGGGAGGGGGGAGAGGGAGAAGAGTCGGATGGGTACCACACACAGCAGGCACACAGGCACACAATGGGGGCACGGGGGCACACACAGCACGAGCACACGCCCACCCACACACTCCCCCACACACGCAGGTATGGAAGAAAGGAAAGGAAGGGAAGGGGGGGACACGGGCACAGGGGCAAGGCAGGGCACCGCCAACAGGTACAACAAACCCCACAGCGGAACAGTCCCCATGGGCACCCCCACAGCAAAACACACAGTCCCAGAATGGGGGGCCCCTGCAGCTCGGGAGCAAGGCACAGCGAGAGCCCGCAAGGCACAGCGCGCCGGCTGGGAAGGGTCCAGGAGGCACATGCAGACACCGCACCCCAGCGCGGGGCCACTGGAAGGCAGGCAGGAGAGGCAGTCCAGCACAGCAGGTTCAAGGATGGGTGCCCCCCCCCTTGTAGGAGGTTGGGAGGGGCAGTCTGGGCGGGGGGCCCGGAACCGCGGGGTCACACAAGTAACCAGGGGTGAGGGGTGCGGCCCAGAGGTGGGCTGATTCCACAGCCGGGGCAGCAGCACTCTGGGAAGCAGGCATCACAGCTGCACAGCAGTGACATCAGGGAGGGGGCAGCCACCGGGGTCCAGCCCCCTGGGCAGGCCCGGAAGCCCACACGGGCCAGGACACAGGGGTGCAGGGAGGTACACAGGGGCTCACAGGCAGCTGTTGGGGGCAGCTCGGGGCCCAGGCCCAGGGTGCCCAGCCCAATGAACCAGGTGGGGCCAATGGATCATGCCCCGGCGGTATCCCAACACGGACATGTGGTGGGCAATCAGGTAGTAAGCCTCAAAGGGGTCATGCACTGAGAGCCCCAACTGGACATCAGGATGGGACCAGACCCGCGCCAGGGCCAGCAGCTCCGCCGAGGAAGGCTCCGATACACAGCAGGCAGCAGCAGGGGGCCGATGAAGATGCCCCAGCCCCAGAAGCCGGTGATACACTGCCACATGGGTGCGCTGGTACCCACGCGCCCCGTGAACGCAGCCAAAGTAGGACACGGCCAAGGCTGGTCCCCCCTCAGCAAGACACAGCAAGTAGGCGCCCAGGCTGCACACCCACAGCGCACTCACGGTCTCAGCTCCTGACCAGGGCACATGCGAACACTTATTCTCTGGAACGCGCCCATCAGGGAAGCGGACAAGCCCCAGGGTCTCGGCATGCAGTCGGCAATCACAAGCGCTCACCTCATAGCCGAGGTAGCGGAGTCCAGAGCTCACGCTCGTGAAGGTGGCCAAGCGGCTGTCCGGCCTGCCCAGGAGGAGCTGCATGGCAGGGCTACGCCACAGGTCGCATAGGGACATGGTCTCAGTGTAGGTCCAGGGACGGGGGGCCCCATGAGGGCCTGGAAGCGGGAGCCCCGTGGCTGGACATGCAGCCATTGTCCAACCGCTCAGGGAGATGAGCTCCAAGCTCAGGGGGCTCACACACCTTCCGGGGCCAAGGGGCCTCCCGGGGGTCCCAAGGACAGGGAAAGCAGCCACGGGCTGCTACATTGTAGCACAACAGAGCGAGGCATGGGGTGCGGACCCAGCACAACTGCACAACACAATAGCTCTCACATACCAACTAATCAGCCCTCCAAGGCCACGGAGCCTCAAACATTCAGGGGGGGTGTTGATGGCTGATCGCATCCAGCTGCACAAGGAGCATGTGGAGTCGTGCGCCCATGCAGGGGGGGCCCTCCTCCCTGGACCACCCCCTGGGGGTTCCTATGGCTGGTCCCTGCAGGGGCGTGGTTGCCCCACCCCCGTCACCCACATACTGGACCAGGAGCCACTGTACCTACAACACCGTTTATTTCACCCAAGTGTACATTGTCACCCATACCCTCAGACCCGGTTGTGCCCTGTCACCACTCCTGCCCCCCCTACACCACCCTCCCCCCACCCCCACCCCACCCCATCTCCTGGGACAGCCCCATGAGCACCCGGTCTGGGCCATTGAGCTCATAGAGCTCACCTCCCCCCCGCTGTCCGAGCTGGTAGACGTGTCCCTGGCCTCCTGGTCCGGCTGGGGGGGCCCCAGTTGGGGGGAGAGGGGGGCTGGGACCTGCCCCCCTCGTGGCGGCTGCACCCTCCTGGAGCCAGGGGGCACCGGGAGGTGAATGCACGGTCCTGGAGGACGTGGGGGTGGCAGGGGGGGCAGGCCAGGGAGGTGGGGCGCCGAGGGGCCAGGCATGGGGACCTGGCCAGGCAGGGTGCCCGTGGGGGCGCCTGACATCACGTAGGTGCACATGGTGCCGGTGTGCAGAAGCAAAGAGGTCCCAATATCGTGGGACCTGTCCAACTTCTGAGTGCACCTGCAGCATGGCTTCAATGTCCTGCCTCAGCCCCCCGAGCAGCTCCACCTGCCTGCTGTGCTCCCGGCACTCCTGCCTCCACTCCAGGCACACCTCGGCCTGGAGCCTCCTGTCCCGCTCCTCTGCCCACTCCAGGGACCACTCGATGGCCGCCTCCATCCGGTCCATGACTGCGATCATCCTCTCCCCCTGTTCCGACACTGTCTGGACGATCTCCTCTGCCTGCTCCTCCCTGCGCCTGCGGACCCGTGCCTGGTGTTGCCTCATGCGCTCGGCTGGAGCCATGAGCCCAGGGGATGCTGGCTGCTAGGGTTGCCCTGTGGGTAGAGGAGGGTGTGCTATATCGTGTCATGGGCCCTTGGCCCCGGGCCGGGATAGGCCTGGGGCCCCGTGGTCCCCCAGGCATATCAGCCGGCCCCTCCACACCCATGGACCCCTTCCCTTCCCCCCTCCTCGGCATGACCGGAGAGCCCATTTGTGACACCCGGCAGGCCCGCCGTACCTTACCAGATGCCTCACCTGCTCCCTCCGCCTGCTGGGCGGGCTCCTTGGCGGCTGCCTCAGAGGTCTCCTGGGTGCCGTCCCGGGGTGGTCCGTGGCCTGTGGGCAAAGGGGGGGTTGTGTGTGTTGGGGGGTGCGGTTGGGTGACCTGGGGTAGGGCCCCCTCCCGCCGTGCGGCGGGGGACCCGGACCACGGTCTGTGGCTGGCCCTGGCCCTTCCGTTCCCCCCCCCTGGACATTGCCCCCGTGGGCACGAGCCCTCTCCCCTGTGGGGTGGTTACTTACCCTCTGCCTCAGTCACAGAGTCGTCTGAGGCCGGGCCCTTGGTGTGGGAGCACTCCCCCATGGGCCCCCGGCTGTGCGTGCTGCGGGTGCCGGCCTCGGACTCGCCTTGCCCAGCTTGGGGCTGGTGGCTCTCCGGGCTACTGTCCGGGGGTGGGACTGCAGGATCCAGAGGTCCCGAGGCCTTCCTCCTGGGATTTCAGGGCCCTGGAGCTGGAGTCGACCACGGAGGCAGTGACAGGATGGGGTACCTCGACCCGTTCCCTGCCCTGGACCACAGCGCTCCCAACGAGTCGCGGGGCGACTATGGAGCCCTTCATGTGGAGGAAGCGGTCCAGGGCATCATAGTATGGGGCGGTCCGGGCTCCGGGCTCCGACCTATTGTTGTCCCAGATGGCCTTGTACCCCCTCCTCAGCTCTTTGGCCTTTGACCGGCACTGTGCCACTGTCCGGGGGTGCCCCGCCGCCTCCATGTCCCACACGATGTCCCTGTAGACCTGCTCGTTCCTCTGGTTGAGCATGATCTCCAGCTGGTACTCCAGGGTCCCCCATATCCGAATAAAGTCCCGGGTCTCCTGGAGCCCCCACTGGCCCCCTCAGTGGTAGGCCTTCCTCCCTCTTCTCCACGCTTGGGTCGTCTCCCTCCTCCTCCTCCTCCATCCCCTCCTGCTGCTCCTCTGGCCGGGCTGGTCCGGTGTGCTCCGGGGGGTCGACCACCCAGGGTGTTTTCCGTGTCTGCAGGAGGCAGGGGATTACGGTTGGGTCGAGGTCGGGCCCCCCTCGCAGGGTGCCCCCTTCCCCCCCAGGGGGCGGCCTGGCATGCCCCTCGTTCCCCTTGTTGCCCCTTTGCCCCCTGCTCCCCAGCCCTTGCTCCCCCTTACCCGTTTCCGAGGTACCTCCTCCTCCACCGGCCCAGCAGATGTCCCCGGGGCGTCCTGTGCCGGCTGCTGCCGGTGTTCTCTCCCTACTACCTCCATGTTCAGCGTGACCCCTGGCTCCCCCACCTCCGTCTGTGCTTCCTCCCCCTCCACCACCACCACCACTGCCCCTGTCTCCTCCGCCTCCTCCTCGCCCCTCGCTTTCTCCTCTGCCACCGCTCTCTTCCTCCTCCCTCCTTGCTCTATCCCGCCACGTTTGCCTGCAGCAGTTCGCCCTTTAAATCTCCCTCCGGTGGCTGTGTTGATGCTGATTGCCTGGCTGTGCTGTTGCGTGCATTGTCCACGGCTGGGGATCATTTCCTTTGATCCCGGGCGGTGTTTGCCGTTCAGACGTTACGTTTGGTTGATCCCGGGTGGGGATCTCATTGACCATGTGTCCACGGGAATTGGTGCGGGGAGCCCGGGAAGCGTGGTTGAAATTGACCCCGTGTGGGTATTGAGCGTGGTGAACATCTGGCGGCCGCCTAACAGACGTTCAGGGCGCTTTGGCCCCGCCGCGGGATTGAGCATGGTTCACTGTGGTTGAGCGTGATCTCGTAACGTCTGAAAATACCCAGACATGACGCTAACCACCCTTTAACCACCCTTGGTGGTTATTTATGCATGTTGCAGGACTGTATAGGGCACCAATACAGCCCTGCAACATGCTGGCACTGAATATGCTGATATTCATCCGAATAATGATCTTCATGTGGACAACATCAATTGCTTATATAATTGAGGCCCTTTATCAAAATCTCCTGTACATTTGCTGAAATGGCAGGAAAGGTATTTGATACATTCTTGCCAAATATCCTGTAAACAGAATGGAATATCAAAATGTTACAGCTGGAAATGTATTTTCAGGTTAATGTCTTATACTCTTGGGACCCTTTATCCAATCTTTCTGAAAATTGGCAAACTTATTAAGCATATGGAGGGACGTAATATGCAGAAGTTTCATGAAAATGAGATACAATATAAAGATGTTATAGCCAGAAATATGTTTTTCAGTTTTTTCCCTTTATTTCAACAACCAAATGTCATTTTCAGTTCCTGATTGCACCAAACTAAAGACTGAACCGAGCCCGACCGAACCGAATACTGAATCCAAACTCAAATTTCGACCCGAACCACCGAACAGCTGAACATCCAAACCTGGTTCTGTTCGCACATCCCTCCCCTCCCCCTGTGACTGTGCTCCATCCCCATGGGGACCACTGTGACTTGGGCTGCTTGCGTTGCTGTTGGCCGTCCCGAGCTGCCTGTGCTGTCCGTGGGGTTGCGGGTGCCTGTCACTGTCGCCTGGTCTGTTCCCTGGCTGCTCCCCCCTGTGTCCATGGTGCTGTGTGTATCAGCCTTCCCGGTGTGCTCCTTCCATCCTTCCTTCTTTCTTTCCTTTCCTGTTCGGGTGTGTTTGCGCCTGGGCTTGTGTTTGTGCTTTGTTTACTGCTGTGTCTGCAGTTTCCCTGTGCCTCTTGTGTGTGCCGCCTCAGCTGCTCTCCTCCCTCCTCCCCACCCCCTTCCTGTTTCCCTTGTGTGGGCGTTGCCTTTTGGCGCTTTTGGCTTCATTCGCCCTCCATTGGCCATGTCTGCCTCCCGCCCCGGTGTGTTCTGGGTGTTCTGACCATGGTCCGGAATTGGCGTAATGTCTGTTGCTCTGCCCCAGGCCATGGTTCATCCGTTTCCTTGCCATGGTCCCGCTCCCCGTCACATCTGTCTGGGGCTGTCCTGGACCACGGGTGAGGGTTAGCCGGCTCGTCACAGTTGGGAATTCACTATGGTAATCCAGGACCGCGTAATGTCTGACATCACCCATGGTGTCTAAAGTTTAAAACTGTTTTACTTTGAGAGTGGTTGCACTGACTTTACTCATGGAGCAAGTTGATACTCAACATAAGTGTATATTGGAGTCTTCATGCATAGGGTGCAATCCTCCCACTTATTTAAATCAGTTACAAAATTCCCATCAACTTTAATGGTGGAAGATTCATTCATAATGTCTGTTTCCAGTGAATGAGCATAAATTTGAAGAGTTGCATTTCTAGCACAAATCCAACAATATTAATATGTGTGATCTAAAATTCTGCTCCCTGTAAGTATTGTCCAATATTTACCTAATGTTTCTGTGAATCTTCATGATGGCAAATTTGTTTACTAGAATTTTCAAAGATGGCAAACCTAAAAGGGCTGCAAACATGGGAGATTCAGATCACCAGAAGGTTTGAGCAAATATTCAGGGGGAAAAATTACAACATTCACATTCTTTTGTCAGGATGAACACATGCCAGATGCAATGTTTAGACCCAGCAAGGAAAAAAAAAGAATTCCAAGCAAGTCGGCAGAAAAACCCACTTTCCTGTCCTTTTGTTTATAATAAACACAAACTCAAATTTGGGGTAATTTCAGACACGACGGGCCGTTTGGCCCACCACACTGAACCCTTGACCGGGATCCATCTCGGATCCTGGTCCATGATCAGGCTGTCCATTTTTTAGATGTGCCAGCCTGATCCCTACTGGGGATCAGGGAGGGGGTGGGGCTGCACGGCACGACATGCGGTCGCACAGCATTGTCCCCCGCCTGTGCTCCCTCAGCCACCCACCCTTGGGGAGTCAGGCGGGTGCAGCAGCCAATCAGGCTGCTGCGCCCGATCCCGTATCACGATCGGGGCCACGATCCAGGACGACCCAAGGTAACTTTTGGCCCATCCTGGATCATGGCCAATCTAACCACAGTTCTCGAACTCCGGCCAGCCGGAGGTCGATAACCGTGGTTAGCTTTGACCCCCACCAGAGATTCACTGTGGTGAACATCTGGTGGTGGGCAAACAGACGTGCATGGAAACGCCGCCACCACAGAGAATCCACTGGGGTTCACTGTGGTGAAAAGCGTTTTTGTAACGTCTGAAATTACTCATGGACACATCTTTTTTCCACCTTCCTCCAACTCTCAGTATGTTAACTGTAGCAAACATGTTCCCGGTTTCATTCTTATCCATAGGTTCAGTAGGAACTCTTCATGTCCCAATTCTGTAATGTGCAGGATTCACAGAGAATTCAAAGGTGTTCAGCACTATACAGAACTGTACCTAGTATCCTAGGAGTCTTTCAACATTTTGTTCCACCAGAGACCACCAGGATGAATAAAAATCAAATTAGATTTTTAAAAATTAAATCAGATACTTTTGATTTTAAATTGAATTTTTTATTTTAATTATAATTGAGTTTTCATTTTTAAAAATTCAACTGTTTAAAATTAAATTTGAATTTAATATAGCACAGGCTAAGAAATAAACTATCAACTATTAAATAAAAGAATACATTGTGTCCAGATTTCCTATGATCCTCTACTAAAACCTTTGAGTTAAAGACTGTTTTTCTTCTGTTTAAAGAATCAGAGTGAGGAGATACATTTTTTTGGAGGTCACATTTTATAAATATGGGCCATATGGCACAATATGTTAAGTATTAAGTGTTTGACCCTGCAAGGTCTGTGCTACTGGTACATGGGATGAGAAGTCATCACAGAAGTTGGAACGTGGCTCTGATTGACTCCAGAAGACACCTTTTTGTGTGTTTAAAGTCCAGTTACCATCATAATGCAACTTGATACAAATATAAAGAAAAAAGGTTAATCATCTAGTGAGTAGGAAATATATAAAGAACCATTTTAGAACATTAAAATTCAGAAGCTTAAAGTTATAACAGTTATGTTAAGCTATGTCATGTTGTTTTTTTTTAAAAAAATCAAACGTATATCGTTATACTATTCCCTCTAGATAGCAAAAAGAGGTAACAAATCTAATCTTGAGGACATATTAAGTTTAAATGGTTATATCAACTACGGCCCTTTTTACACGGGCTGCAGCATGGTGTGTGTGTGTCGGTGTGCGCCACGGTTGGTGTGCGTTGGGTGGGTGGGAGATTCTGATGGGTGCTCTCACCAGCGCATACCGACCTCCCCCATGGAGCCTCCTCCATTTTTTCCGATGGCTCCGTCGGTCCTGATGATACAGATGGGTGTGCACGCGAGTGTGCACCTCCCCTCCCCCCAGTCGCAGCATGGTTCACATGGGCAGCAAACACCATGAACACCCTATGTTGTACGTCGCCCCGGGATGCCATGGGCATGAGGGGGCGGCTAAGAAGTAAAAATAAAATAAAATAAATAAATAAATAAAATTTCTGGGTGTTTGCCGCCCATGTAAAAAGGGCCTATGTTTCAAAAGTACAAGTGGAAAAATTAATTTAAATCACTGATTTAATTTGGGGCTTTCAATTTTTAATTTAATTTATTATTTTAAATGATCCTTTTCTGGGTGTTCGTGCGTGTTTGCCGCCCATGTAAAAAGGGCCTATGTTTCTTTAAAATTAACAAATGGAACAAAAGAACAAGTGGAAAAATTGATTTAAATCAGTAATTTAATTTGGGGCTTCAATTTTTACATTTAATTTATTATTTAAAACGATCCATTCTGGGTATATTCATGCCTGACCCACGTGATTTTCCAAATACTTTGTAAGAACATGTTCACATGATTAGGTTGGCTACCTCACTTTAAACCTTGCCTGTATTCACACAAACATGGATTTAAAGTGAAAGACGTAATTATCTTTGCAAATAAGTTGTTGATACTGGGGAAGGAGGCTCTTACTCCAGGGTAATGCTTATGTGTATGTTTCAGGGATATTTCCTTTGTTACGGTTTCTCCTGCACCCTCCACTATCCCAGCAAACTTCAGTACTTCCACCTTCCCATGTGTGCTTCACATAGTATCTTCTATGCCTCACTGACTGCTCCAGCCCCCTTTCTGGAAATTCCTTGCATGTTCCAAAGGAGGAAAATCAGAGGTGGGAGGAGTTATTTACCCTTGGTTCCCCCTATTTGTGAGAACTGAGGCGGAGAGAGGCCACTATCTTGGAAGAACTTCTGCAAAGCAGAATCCCCTGAGCTAGCATGCTTGTGATAATATTTAGTGTGACGGTGCAACCTTGAAGTCTCTTACTCCGCAATAGTCCCACTGACTTCCAGGGGTGTTTTTAGACGAGATGCTATCCTGCATGGCCATCCAGGAGCCATGGAGCCCACTGCCTGTCTGAAGGTGGAGTGGGGAATGCGCACTCCTGTGATCCACGGAGCACCAACTCATGTCCACACACGGAGCACTGCCAGGAAATCCAGAGTGCTCCATGTGGGGAAAGTCAAACAGCTCTGTGGCAACAGGCAGCCACAGAGCTCCTGCTTGTATGAACTGGGGTGGCCAGCAACGCCAGCGCTCATAGACACTGTAGACAAGGGAAGCACCATTTGCAAATCACAAGAACTGACCAGGAGTGCTGGGAAGCCCAGGACATGTCAATTGCAAAGGCCAGCCCATGGCTCCCGGCCATGATCTGTGGCAGAGGGAATGCATGGAGGCTTGCCTCTGTGGCTGGGGTAGCCACACTGGGAGCTGCCTGTTTAAATCCCTCCCAACGCACTCCACCTGAGTGGGTGTTCCATGGCAATGCCATTCAGCGGCCACGGACCCCCTCCCCCTGCGGTTTCTTGATTGCGGCCTAAGTATATGATCCTAAATGAAGAACGGGTGCTCTTGAATACATTGTTCTCAGTGCACAGAATAATTCTCTTTTATCCTTGTTACTGTATGTTTCTGTTAAGACTTTGGTAGTTACAATTTACAGTCCACTAGAAATGTTTACTTCACCATAAGCTACATGTTTGAAATTACTAAGTATAGCTCAACTTTTGACGTGGTTTTAACTTAAAATTCCAATGCTAGTTTAAATATTGGCAAAAATGGAAAGAAACTATTTTAAAACATAAGAGCACAGGCTGCTCAGTTTACAGACTCATGTGGCTTATCTAAATAAACAGATCAGTGGTTACTTATGAATATATACTATAGTAGTAGCATTGGTCAAAACTATTTGTTACATGTGCTGACATGGTAAACCTGATAAGTGATGGCCACTTGAGAGTTGTTGATTGACAGGCATTAAAAGGAAACCAATCAGTAGTATGTTTAAGAAAGAAATCCTAGCTTCAGGAATTCATAATTTACCTAAAATTATTAGTTTATCTAAAAATTACCTAAACCTATGCCACAAAACAGGCGGGGAAATGTTATTTTTGTTTCACAGTACAGTAACACTGAGAGAACGGAAGGCTCTGTATGTACATGTAGTAACAGGCACCTATGCCACAGATATATTAGATGCTTCATAGAAAAGAAAGACTAAGGGCAAAAACAGACATGATTTTGGCTCGCTGTGGCCTGGGACCTGGTGGAACATGTAAACATGCACCGCCAGATGTTGGCCCAGAATTGTCCGAGTGTTGGCGGCTAGTCCTGGCTTTGACCGTGGCAAATATCAGAGGTCACAGCCCAGGCTAAAGGCTGCCCATCCGGGCCACAGCGGGCTAGCATGTCTGTTGCAGCGCGCCATGCCTGCCCCAGGCTCAAGGTCACCATGGCCAGCCACCATGGCTGTGCCTCATTCGCCGTAATGGATATTTATTTATTTATTCAATTTATACCCCGCCCCTCTTAAACACAGCTCGGGGCGGCTTCCAACAATAAAAAAACACATACAATATAAAACAATTTAAAACATATAAAAATAAATATCAAATATTAAGAACAGGGCCCGGGATACATTAAACAATAAATAGGGATTGGGAGATAAAAAATCCACTAACCCCCCCCCCCCAAGGCCTGGGCGAACAGCCAGGTTTTACACCTTCGCCGGAATGTCAAAAGGCTTGGGGCCAGGCGAGTTTCCTCCGGTAGGGAGTTCCAAAGACGCGGCCCGGCCCCCGAGAATGCCCTCTCCATTGTGGCCCCCCACTTAACACGGGGGACCTCCAAGAAGGCACCCCCAGCAGACCGAAGGAGTCGCTCTGGGGCGCGGAGGGCGAGGCGGTCCCTGAGGTATGAGGGGCCGAGACCGTGCAGGGCTTTGTAAATCAGACCAACACCTTGAACCTGGCTCGGCACGCTATCGGCAACCAGTGCAGAGCCCGGAGCACAGGTGTTATGTGCTCCCGATGACCCGTCCCCGAAAGAAGGTGGGCCGCCGCATTCTGCACTAGCTGCAGCCTCCGAACCA
>QEPC01003117.1:5409009-5420328 GCA_003113815.1 Sphenodon punctatus
CCCACCCTCTAACCACCCCTCCTACACCCCCCACCCCACCTCCCTAGCCCTGAACAAAAAGAACCCCACCAAACATCCCCCGCCACCCCGTGGCCCTGCAGCCCGTGACCTGTGGCAGGAGACGCTGGCCGCTGGACTTTAAAGCCCCGGCTGCTTCCGGGTGGGGGAATATGTGTCATGGTGGGGCACTGGGAGCAGGGTGCTGGCCGGCTGCACGTTTGCTGTGCTCTGGGCCCTACGAGGGCCGTTTGGCCAGCAGATGGTTCTCTGGACACAGGCATGTTAGTTTGGTGCCTCAGCCTGACCCATGCTGTGTCATCCACGATTTTCCACCCGGGGGCAACCTGGAGAGGAGTCCCGCTGGCTGCACATCTTTTTTTACCCAGAGTCTGGTGGAAAGTGTCACTATTCTCATTTGTACAGGTAGGGAACTGAAGCATAAAAAATGAATTGACTTGGCAAAGGTTACATAGGAAAATATGTAGCAGAGCCAGGAATTGAACTCAGGTTTTCTGAACCCTAGTTTCAATGCTTTAGCTACATCACCATTAATTATATAAATTATTTATTATTATTATCCTTTTGCATATGGAGTGTTTTACAATTTTTATCTCATTCTCCCTCACAACAACCCTGTCAGGTAGGTCATTATTATTCCCATTGTACAGATGGGGGACTGAGACTGAGAAATAGTGACTTGCCAAGTGAGTTCATAGCTAAAACAGGATTTGAAACCTGGTTTTCTAGGTTGAAGTCCAACACCTTCTCCACTAGGCTATACTGATCCCAACTTTCTGCATACAGACAGATCTTATACACACATATTAATTCACTCTAGTGTTGGCTCCAATGCAGCCCTGAAACCTGTATTTCTCATGTGTCCTCTAAAATTTGTATATCTGGTCACACTAGTGTTCATGCATGTTTATGTGTTTCAGTTTCTCTCTATGGAAGTGAAATTTGTAGTGTTCACTTTAACCTATAAAGCCCTAAATGGATTGGGACTGACTATCTGAGACCAACCTCCCTATAGTATACTGCTGATTAGCAGAGGCACTGGAGGGAGCTATCCCTTTGCTCCATAAGGGAAGGGAAGGAGCTTCCAAAGAGCATTTTCTGTGAGGATGCTTGGTTTGGAAAATCTTTTGCAATAATTTAACCATGCTAAAATAATGATGCTTGTCCACAAGGCTGTTGCTGCTGCAACCGTGGAAACTATTCTAACATCTGTCTCAAGGAGCATTCTTTGCAGAGAGGGTGCAGATAGGTGGAGTTAGAGCCAGAGATGCATCATCCAAGGCTATCAAGTTCCACGAAGGGTATTTTCAGATGTTACGATCCCACGCTCAACCACACTGAATACCCACATGGTGAGCAAGGGACCGTAACGTCTGATGGGGGGAACGGAAGTTCCCCCCCAGATGTTCACCCCCGTGAATCATGGGGGGGAAACACATTCACCATGCGAACAGAGGTCCCGGCGGGTCCGGCCCCGATCGTGTGGTGAATGCGATTCCCTGCCGTGATGAAGGGGCCCGTCCCATCTGGATGGCTACCACGGCCCGGAATCGGCGGCAGGATTCCAGGCCATGGTCAATTCGGGCGGGCGCAGCACCCGCCCATCTCCCCAGAGGGGAGGGGGGGGCATGCGGCTGTGCAGCCGCACGTTGTGCTACGCGGCCCCGCCCCCTCCCCGATTCCCTGCCGGGATCCGCCGACACGTCTGTTGGACGTGCCGGTTTGATCCCGGCGGGGGAATCAAAGGGTGATTCCGTGACGGAGCCAATACAGGCCCCGTCACGTCTGCAAATACTCAGTGAGAGGAACAGCAGCAGACCACACTCTGGGAGAGGGACTTCCTTCCTCACAGTGTGCATGGCAACCTGTTGCAAAGGCTTAGCAGGGGGATTAGAAGGAAAGATGGAAAGAGCATGGTAGGAAGGATTTGGGCCTAGGCCCTAGGATTACCAACTGTCTGGGTTTCACCTGGAGACTATGGGTTTAAACCCAGCATCTCTGGGCTCCATGTGAAGCCCAGATTTCTCCGGTTATTCATGAATGCTTGGGCAATCTGAAAAAATTAGAACTTTAGGCAGAAGCAGGGCCATGTCAGAAAGGCACAGGCATAGCGCCCATAGTGTAATGTGGGGTGATTGCCCCAGAGTCCCCATCCCAGCTTTGGGGGATGGAGGGGAATGTGTCTTGCCCCAGGGCCCAAAAATCCTAGTTACGCCACTGCAGAAAGGGGTGGTGCAAAGCGACTCTCCTGCCCTCTTTCTAACATGCCCCCGCCCCCTTCAGAAAATCATGACATCATGGCTCTCCAAAGGGCTTGGCTAAGATGGAAGGGGGTAGGTGTCCTTTTGCCCTACTTCCTTCCAGCATGGTCCCCTTCCCCCTTTGGGTCAAAGCTGTGAGGAAGATGGAATTGCCCTGGGGAGTATTGGTGGTTAGCTTGGGCTGTGATCTTGGCAAATCCGAGGCTGTCAATGTGGGCCAAAGCAGACCAAAGTGGGCTAGCATGTCTGTTGAGGCACACCATACCTGCCCTGGGTCAGGGACACCACGGTCGTGCCTACCCTGTAGGCAGGTCTCCTAGCTTGTGACTTGCAGGAGACGCTGGAAATTACTGATCCTTTAGGACTACAAATGGGATCAAAAAATGAAATTTGGATCTTTCCAAAAGTCAGAAACATTCAGACGGGGAAGGGGGGCAGGTTTGGGCAGTATAATTTTAATTTATACTGCTAAGACCAGATCCAGATCTTTATCTATACTTGAAGTGGGTGCAACCAGTTCAGACTGGAAGTTCTGGCTCACACCCTCAAGTTCTGAAAAAGTGAGCTGAGTTCAGTTTTGTTCCATAGGGGGAGTGGCTCGAGCAGAATATTACTGCATAGGGGTGTGCACCAGGCCCCTGTGTTGTTTTCATTTTTCATTTTCATTATTCAAAAATGTCGTTTTCATTATTGTTATTAACAACAATGTTGTTTTTGTTTTCGCTAGCATTTTTGATATTTTTGTAATCGGTATCGTTTTTGTTATTGGTATTGATATTCGTTATCGTTATTGATAGCAGTATGATATCAAACAAAGATTTTATTTTTGGTATCAGTATCATTATTGATTCCCGTGCACAACTAATATTTATCTAAATCTAAGGGAGACAGGGGAAGCGAAAAGGAAAACTATCTATGATCTAATCAATTATCTATATAACTATTCTAATCTGTATGTCTATAATACATATCTATATCTAATCTATATTACCTATCTGTATATTATGTATGGGGGGAGAAGGGCAGGGAAAAGGAGAAGGTAAAATGTAGAGTATGAGGAAGGAAAGGTATTGGTAGTAATATCTAATAAATAAATAAAATAATACAAGGAGGGCTAGGGAGGATTTTTTATGTGCAAGCAGCACAGTTCTGTAAACACAGCCTTACAAGCAGAGCTCTCACAGAACAGAGAGAAAAAACCTGGCCCTCCCATTATAAAGGGTTGCAGTGCCTTCCCCCAGAGCCCCCCTGAATGGTTGTGGGAGGCAGCAGGCATTGAGCAATCACAGTCCCATGAGACTGCTGGGGCCTGCTTGCGCTGCTTATTGGCCAGCAATACTGCTGAGCTGTGCCTGCTCGCCCCTCCCAACACAGGCACAGTTCAAGAGTTCATCCCTGTTAAGACTCCGAGGTCTGCTTCCTCCTCTCTTCTCCACATTTTCCCTCCAAAACCCAACTGCCACAGCACTAATAATGACAATGATAATGACATTGTCGTTTTAGTTTCTTGTTATCTTTTTTTATTGTTTTTATCATTTTTGTTATTGTTTTTGTTATCGTTTTCAGTATCAATATTGATATCATTGTCGTTACCGTTGTTATTCTCGGTTGTCATTTTCATTATTGCAACAGCGAAAATGAAAACGACAATTTTCGTTATCGTTATTGTAATAATGAAAATGACATGCACACCCTTACTACTGAATAGTGTTCAGGTTTATTTACCTTAAACTTTCTAAATCGTTAGTCAGGCCACCCCAAAATCATGACTGAATTAAAATTCATAAGATTTTAAAATAACAACATTTTGATTCTTCCCAATGGACTTTTTTGCTTCTGTGACTTTAGGGCCTGCTGCAGTCATGCGTACAAGCTTTTTAAACATATATTCATAAAGCACCATGGTAACCCCATTTTCATTACAACCCTCCCCCCCCCTCTTTCTAGCTGTCATGGTCAGTAAAACCTAAAGACTAAAAAAAAAACAACCCAGAAAGCAAATTTAAAGGAAAATCCCCAAATAAATAACTACAAATATAAGTCTCATTATTTAGGGAAATGAGGAGGTACAATTCAAAATTTTTGGGAGGAATGTTAGCAACTCCAAAATGCAACTGGAAGGTGAATTTCTCTTTGGATAAATCATAAATGCCATTGATCAGAATAAAAGAGTTCAGAATACTACACATGAGTATATAAGAGGCAGAACTGTTTGAAGAAAGATGGGTCAAATAGGATGAACCAATAAAACTAACTGCTATAAGTTTTATTAAAAACTATGCTTTATTCCCTTCAATTTTGTATTTCATTTGCGCCTAGAGGCCCTCACTGCGATTAGAGCCCAAATGTGCTTGGAAGAGATAGCAAGAGAGAGTCCCTGCTGTGAGAAGCTTACACTAAAAGTAGAGAAGATAGACAAAAAAGGGTGGGGGGGAAAGTGTATCATTATCCCCATTTTGCAGCTGGGGATCTGATGCACAGAGATTATGTGATTTGCCCAAGGTCACATAGAAAGTGTTCAGCAGAGCAGGGAAATGAGCCCTCATCTCCTGAGTGCCAGTCCACTGCCTTTACCCCAAGACCATCATTGCTGTATAAAATATAAATAAGGGCACATGGTATTTGTAAACTATAAATTGTTCCAGTTCAGTTCAAGAAGTAATATGTATATGCATGTGTGTGTCTACAGGGACTAGTTCATTCTTGTGAACGTGTTCCTACGGTAATGGGAAAGGTTGGTCTTGGTTTTGATTTTCCCAAAATGTAAGTCTTACACATTTGGAATTTTCCAGGAACATCTCATTTTACCAAACCAAGATTCCTATATGATTCTTGCTGGTCCTCACACTGCTGTAAAGTAGCCAAATCAAAATTTCAGAAATAAGGGACACTGCAAAGCTGAGGGATATTGAAATAAGAGATGTCCATTTATGGTCTCTGGAGTTGTGCCAGATATTCAAAATCAGGAATGTCTGTTATGCAAATAAGGGATGTCCAGTATATACAGTGGATGGGCTCTGAAATAAGGGATGCTCCATGAAATTAAGGAACAACATAAGGGGTACCTGAAAAACATATGCTTTTGCCAAATTTTTTCTTCAGGAAAAACAGAGTGGGAGCAAGTTGCAAACTTTAAAAAGCAAATAAATGAAAGATCATTTGAATTTAACACTGAAACATGAAGGGCTTAATATCAAGAATGAGGACCTCGTGCAATTGCCATGTTTCAAGCATTGCCATGTCACCTCAGCACAGCCTTTGCTGTATCACTGTCCCCTCAGCATTTAAACAGCCATTAGTGCTGTCATCATTCCCTCTTCTAAGACTCCAACATTCCTCAGCTTGCCCATGTGCCCAGGGCAGAAGACTTAAGAGGGAGTCCCTCTCCCCCCCCCAAAAAAAATTAGGCTATAATTTTTTGGTTTTTTAAAAAAGCTCCTTGGTCTCTAAACATAATGGGGATGGGGGGCTAATTCATCATTACCCAGCTGTTCCTGGCTGAAAACAAAGCCCCCTCAGCATTTGGAAGGGCTCTCCATTATGGGGAGCAGAGCCCTACTGAGTGTCTGTCAGAGAAAGGGCAGACAACCTCTTGCCCTGTCTTGGCGCCAGCCCTCATGTGCCTGCCCCAGGGCTGCAGGCAGGGGGGTGGCAGGGCAGGATTTGCTGATCTGTCTGCTCCAGTCCAGAGATCCTTAACGGGTTTTCTTTCTCTCTCTCTCTCTCCCTCCCTCGGTCTCTGTTTCTTTCTCTCTTTTTTTCCTCTTTCCCCTTCCTCCTCTCCCCCTCCCCCTCCTATGTGTGCGCCTTCTCCTCCTCCTCCCTTCTCCTCTTTTCCATCCCCCCCACCCCTCTTCTTTCTCCCTCATCAGCTCGCCGGGCGACCCTGCTCACTGTACCCACATTAATGGCGGCATCTTCCGAGGAGGACATAGACCGGAGACCCATCAGGAGAGTCAGGTCCAAGAGTGACACCCCTTACCTAGCAGAGGCCAGGATCTCCTTCAACCTCGGGGCAGGTAAGCGCGATCCTCCCCCAGGCCCCTTCTCCCCTAGCCTCTCCCCTCCCCAGCCCCAGCCTACAACTGCTGTTGCTGCTGCATTCACTTCACTCTGCTTCTTTGTGTCTGTCTGCTGGGTGCAGGGTGCTGCTGAAGACATGTGCAACCCTGACATGTCCTGCTACTGCCACACCAGTCTGACTCCCTCCTTCTTCCCCTTGGCGCAGTACAAAGCGGGGGAGAGGGGGGCAGGGAAGGAGGGTTAGGCTTGGTGGTGACGGCACTGCATTCCCGGATACCAGCTGCGGGGAGTCATGGTTAATCCCACAAAGTTTGGGATGGGGGAGGAAGGACCCTTCTCGTCCCACAAGCCCCCACCCTCTCCAGCAGTGCAAGTTCCCTCATTTACCACTCCTGCTGCAATAGGGCTCTGAATACTTAACTCTCCCCAAGCATATCCTTCAGCTAGCCTCCTGCCAGATGTACAGGTTCTCCTCTTCCTTCCCTCACCCCCTCGTTCCCCTTCTGAATCCACCTCTCTGCCCCCAAATTCACCAGTCTCTTCTTTGCCCTTTCCCCTCAAAGAGTTTATTTTCCCCTTCCTTCCAAGACTTAATTTTCCTATGTAATTTAGAGTCCCCATTCTCCTTCCAAATCCATATCTTGCCCCCAAACCACCTTCAACTTTCCCTTTGCCCCCTGACTTCTACATTCTCTCCTCCTTTTGCCTAGGTGCCCTCCTCTCTCCACTCCTTTGCCTCCCACACATCCTGTCTCCTGTCCCCAAATCCCTTATTCTGTCTTCTTTTCATGTAAACGTCTCCTCTTTTCCCACACAACATATTTCCCCATCTCTATGCTTCAAACACTCCCCCCCTTTCTGAATATACCCCATATCTCCTCCTCCTCATTTTCCCTTCCATAACGCCATAGTCCCCAGTTTTATTTTATTTTATTTTATTTATTTGTTTATTTATACATATCTCACTCTTACCCTAAGGCTCAGAGAGGGTTACAGCATTAAAAAAAATAGAACTCCAAAACATCTAAAAATCTCCCACCAGCACTAACTCCTATCCCCACTTGCCAAACACTTCAACAAAAAGAAAAGTCTTACATCGTCTCTGTAAAATACCCAGGTTTGGGCATTGATGAATCCCCAGGGGAAAGGAGTCCCACAATATGGGGGCAGCAACAGAGAATGCCTCTTTCCCTGCCCTTGCTGTATGGAGCTGCTGGACAGATGGAAACTGCGAGAGGGCGCTCCTGGCTGACCGCAGGGACTCATGGGGGGGAGGTGTCCCTCTAAAATTGGTCAGGAACTTATGCCTGTTTGATCCCTTCTGTGTCTGCTCCATGAGATCCCTACTCGTCCTCACACTCACCCTGTTATTTCCCTCACCTCACCCTTGCCCTTCAGTTTACTCCTTGTTGCTCTTTCCCCCTCCCCCATTCCTCATGCCATTCCCCAGTTCACCAGATTTGCTCCTCCTCCACTGTTTCCCCAATCTCATCACTTACATTTCTTCACAGAAGTAAACTCCAGCAGGACTTTATTCCAAGCTCCCTCCTCTACAGTCTCTTTTCCACAAGCAGCCCTCCTGTAACTCCCCATATGATACCTCAGCTCTTCTTTTTGCACCTCCCTTCTTTATCCACAAGGTTCCACACACAGCATGTGTCCCCTCCCAGATCCCCATTCACATATCACTTGTTCTCCTGGAGGTCTCCTCATGCCAGGCCTAGACCATCCTTTACCCCACTTAGCCAGTCCCTCCAAGCTCCCTAACTCAAGGTCTTCTCTCCAGTAACTCTCTTTACCTTATCCTAAGAGTGAAGGAAAGCAAAGAAAATGTTTGGTGGCTCAGTCTCTGCCAGACTTCTCCTGTCCACAAGGGAAGGAACAGAGATGGGTTGACCTTGTCTATCGTATTCTTTGTAAAGCACCAGGTACATCGCTGGCGCTGTATAAATGCTAATGCTAGTAATAATAATAATTAATAATAATAGGAGTTTCAGCTGCCCCTTTTGCCTACACAACGATCCCTTCTGGTAGGATCATGCACCTTGCTTCCCCTTAAGCAGCGCCCTTCAGTTCTACATCTGATTGGCTGCCTACAGAGAGGAGAGAAATTTGTTTTAAGGCTGCTGATCAGCATGATGGAATCTCTGTTCCTTTCCTTTCAGTAGATTGAAAGTTTGAGTGAGTGAGCAAGCAAGCAAGGGTGGGTAGGCAAAAATGTTATTCTCTTCCCAGTTACTGAAAGTTGAAGGTTTCTGTTGGCCACTGCTTACTTTGTCCCTCCTGTAAAGCATGCTAACAGGTGAAATGCAAATTGTGTATATCTGTTGACTGACTGATTCATTTGCTTTCTTATTCATTCCTGATTGTTAATTTTTTTAAAAAATATTTGTTAACAAAGAAATGAATCTTTAGGTGAGATGATAGCATTTCAAAACCCAAGTAGGAGGGAACATGATGCCGGATGGCATTGGTTTTGAAGAAATGAGGGTGAAAATAGAGGAGAGAAGGGGGAGATGTATGAGCTTCTGTGTAGGGAGGGATGAGCTGTCAATGAAAGACAGCTGTGCATGGTTACATGATTACTGAAGGAAATTCCATGTGGTGGCCTGTGCTGGCATAGGTAAAATAATGTCATGGAGTTATAAATAGATTACCAGTTGGAAGGAAGGCATCTTTGGGTCACCTACTGCCTCACATCTCTACGCTAGCCTTGCAGTTTTTACTGAGGCAAGTCCCATGAGTTTATGCAGAATGTTGCTCTCTAGATACATTCTATCCTGTGATTGCTGGAAAAAATGGATAAATACGTTTTGTTGACTCCTCCTTTTTCATCTTCTAACTGACATGTTGTAAAGGTCTCTGTCTGTCCCATTTAGGAATGGATTTCCATTCAGTGGAATCATTAAGAGAAATATCCCTGTCCTGAATAGGTTTGGGGAGAGGGGGAAAGACTCAGATGTAAATGTTCAAAAGAGTACAAGTGGATGTTTTCATTAATCCATCTGGTATTGAGTAGTTTGGATTGAAAAATGTGAAATTGCTTAGCAACCAACGTTTAAGTTAATGAGCAAAAAGGGCTATGAAATATGCCAGTGAAGTCCTCTTCAGTTTTCCAATTTTTAGTTTGAGTATTCACTGTTTTTTCAAAATGCATAAACCAAAGGCTCTCAGTTTGAGAAGGACCAGTGTTTGAAAAGGTGGCAAAACAAACTTCTTCTGAAGTGGGTGTTTTGTACAGCAGAGGGTTTGCATTTGAAAAACTTTCATTCATAACAAGTGATCTACTTCTCTATTTTTAGTATTGTTTGTCCAAAAAATATTCCTGGACCTTTGTGGTGAATTATAGATTTCACAAATGTATCTTTTACACATTTTCTTAAGGGTAACTTAAAATATTTACATTATAAGAATTATGAATACTTTTATTGCCATCATTCTAACTTACATGAAACACCACTAGGTATAATTTAGAAAAAGAAACTGAAATCCTAACTGTTCTGAAACTATACTTTATGTACCTATTTTTTATTTAGATTAAGATGTTTATTATTAACTGTAGAAAGTAGATGCTCTTACTATATGTTGTCTGGGTTCTACTTTGAATGTATTTCATATTGAAAAACAGGCTGTTTTCTTTCTGCCAATATGTATGACTTTTCACTTTGGAAAAGTAGAAAGCCTAACTTTCTTCTTATTTAAAGTTAAGTAATTTTCACTATCCTGACTCTAGAGCAGAGGGGGTTAGTGTCAGAGAATGGACTGGAGTTAGCGTGAGTTTAAGGTGCTGTTCATTCCAAGGTGGTGCTGAATAGAATGTCTATAAACGAATGAAATAATCCAGGCTGCTCTTTTACAGTGATTCACTGTTTTAAGTCCCTCTGAGTTTCTCTATGACTGCTGATATGCGTGTGCAAGTATGTGTATATAAATGGGTCTGTGTAAAGGGGCAGGAGGAATGTCATTTGTTCTACTTAACAATGCAGTCAGGACTAAAACAAAGTTTGGGGCACAGGAAACACCTCTTCCTTGCACACTTACAACTGGCCTCCTGGTTAATACATTTTATGGTTACAACTCCTGCTGATGAGCCACTGCTTACAGTGCTGTTTTGCCTGCCAGCTGCTACGAGCAAGGTTGCATCCCCATTTGATCTGGTCATTGTCTTGTCCCAAGATACCAGCTGGGATAAGACTCAGCATGCTGCGGTTATTGCTTTTTCTTTGAATTTGGATCCCATTTTTATTACAGGATCTATATCCCGTTGTGTGATACCTTAGTTTTAAAATGAATTGTAACTACTGGTTAAGAGCCAACAGTCTTGTTTATCTACTTCGAGTATACGTTATAATTATATTATTACAGCTGTTATCTGTGCTGCTGAACAGCTGAGGGATTGCACACCCAGAGTCAATTACTGTACTTAATTTGGGTGTAGCAAAGACTTGGACATTTCCCTCAAAAACAATTAACCAAAGCCAGCCTTTATTGGCCTTCCTAGTAAGCTTCTAATAATTTGTTTATTTCTTGCATTGATTTGTTTGTTTTTCAAGTAAATATTTGTTTTGTTTTTAAACAATGAACAGCTATAATTTTGTAAGCATATCCATCTAGTAGGAGTTTCCAAATGCTGCTCGATTAGTGGATTCCTGCCTAAATTTTTATGTAAGCTTTTCCAAATTGATTTAAAAAGGTGTTTTCCAAAGTATGTATTTATTTATTTATTTATTTATTTATTTAATTATTCACATTTATACCCCGCCCCTCCTGAAACAGCTCGGGGCGGCTTACAAAGGAATATAGAAATATAACTATACAATATTTTAAAACACTCTTAAAATAATAACCATTAAAACAGGACATGGGAACAATAATAAATAACACAATAAATAAAGGGTGGAGGGGGATAAAGAACCCCTAACCCACCCTCCCACCCTCTCCAAAGGCCTGGGCGAACAGCCAGGTTTTGCAAATCCACCGAAATGTTAAAAGGCTTGGGGCCAGGCGAGCTTCCTCC
>QEPC01003117.1:5477542-5498319 GCA_003113815.1 Sphenodon punctatus
AGTGGAAACACCCAGATAAGGCTTTCAAAATGAACAAGACCCAGGATTCCCTGTACTCTTTCTCCAGGAGAAAGGAGCCTTTATTCAAGAGGCCCAAAATAGATGCTGCTGCTGCCTCTTTGGCCCGCCAGATGGTTTTTCCTACCGAGGGGGACTGTCACCCTAGAGATCCAACTGACAGGGGGGTAGACTCCGCTCTAAGGAGGGCAGTCGATTCCACCGCAGCATCACTAAAAGTAAACATTGTGGCATCTTACGTTTCCAGGGCCCTCCTAGCGTGGATGCAGGAGGGCCAACACCCCGAACTATCAGAAAGGAGGTCACAAAAATTATCATCCCGCATTTGCATGACTACTGCCTTTCTGGCAGATGCAACCACAGATGGGCTATCTTGGTCTGCCAGAGCTATGGCCATTGGGATAGTGGCCAGACAAAGGGTATGGCTCCGCTCTTGGCAAGGGGGCACTACAGCCAAGAATCTCCTTACCTCGGCCCCTTACAAGGGATCTAAGCTGTTTGGGGTGTGCCTCGAAAAGGTACTGGAGAAAGCGAATGTGAAGGACAAACCCAAGACCCTGCAGCAGGTGTCTGCTAGAAGGGGATTTTTTCGAGGCCACTCCTTCAGATTCAGAGATTTTGGTGCTAACCCCAGGAGAGGGCACTTTCAGGGCCACAGGGACTTTGCTTCCAACTTTTCCTTCCTTCCTTTCCAAATGGACTTGGGCAGATCAATCAACTGCCTCAAACTCAAGGGCGTCCGTCTATCCTTGCGACAGCTGCTTCCGACGTTTCCATTGCGTCACCTCCTCGTATACATAGACAATGTAACAGCGAAGGCCTATATAAATCACCAGGGGGGATTGAGGTTGAAAGAGCTGCACCGGGAGACAATCAAGCTCTTCGCATGGGCACAGTTGCATCTAGCATCAATAAAAGCTCTACACATCAAAGGCCTGGACAGCAAGTGAGCCAACTGGTTGAGCCACCAGACTCTGGACCTGCACGAGTGGACCCTAGACAGATCCGTGTTTCAGCAGATCGTAGATTGGTTCAGGTTACCTATGATGGACCTATTTGCGACAAAGGAGAACACACAGGTTCCTCGCTTCATGATGCAAGGGAGATGCCCAGAAGTGGAGGGTTTCGATGCGCTGAACCATCTTTGGCCCAGGGGCCTCTTGTACGCTTTCCTTCCAATTCCCTTGATCCAGAGAACCATAGCCAAAGCGATCAGGGAACAGCCTCATCTTTTGTTGATCACTCCGTGTTGGCCCAGGAGACCTTGGTTCTCCGAACTGATAGAACGCAGCCACTCTCAATACCACAGACTCCCACTTATTCCAACGCTAATCACCCAGGGCCCAGTATGCTGCACAGAAATACAGACATTAAAATTAACAATGTGGAACTTGAGCGGGCAGCCCTGAGAAAAAAGGGCTACTCGGAGGCAGTGCTGAATACGATACAGCGTTCTAGAAAGACGGCCACGAGGAGAAGTTACCAAGCCACTTGGAAAACGTTTGCTGCCTGGTCACTCCAGCTAGATAGGGACCCTACCAAGGCAGGGGTCATTCAGGTCCTGGAATTTCTTCAGTTGGGTTTAGAGAAGGGGCTCAGAGCTAACACGTTAGCCAGGCAGGCAGCTGCCATTGACTCAGTTCTTAGAGCAGTGTCAGGCAGGATAGTCTCTTCCCATAAGAATTTGCGGAGATAGCCACAGGTTAAAGTGGCATACAGGATGTACCTCACCCCCTACAAACTGAATAAAAAGAACAAAGACTACCCGCCAGAGTGCTGGCAGGGGTGCGGGGGGGAAGGGAAATGGCTCCATTGCTGGTGGGAATGCCCACATATACAGGACTTTTGGGACAAAGTGTGAAGCCAAATGTATAAAGTGGCAAGATGTGAAATCCCGAAAAAAACGGAAACCGCACTATTGGGCATCTACCCAGACTTACAGATAACTCCAGAAAGGATACTAGCCTGCCAACAATTAAGGCTGACAGCCATACACACAATAGTGTGTAACTGGAAATCAAGGAAAAAGCCTTCATACAAAAAGTGGATACAAAGAATCTGGCACACCATTACCATGGAGCGAGTACAAGCAGAAATCCATCAAGACCTAGAAAGCTTCTATGCCGTATGGACTAATGTATGGAACCTCTTGCAGCAAGAAATCAACATGGACCAACCTAAAATGTCAATCTGTATAACTGAGATTTAAAGAATGTTAAATGTTTAATGTTAAATGAATAATAGATATGGAACAACACACTATAGTATTCTCAGATTGGGACCGCTACTGTAACCTAGGTCCCTAAACAGAATAGGATAATGGTGTGTTGGATGTAAAATTTGAAAAAACATAATAAAAATATTATTTAAAAAAAAAAAAAAAGAATGTGCGAAGATTCCTTAGAGCAGCTAGGATGATTTGCCCCCCAGTAGTGCATAGGGTCCCTTCTTGGGATGTAAACTTGGTCCTAGAAGCCTTGCCTAAGCCTCTGTTTGAGCCCCTAAGACATATATCTTTATATTTTATGAAGTTAAAAGTTATCTTTCTTGTTGCAGTAACTTCAGCAAGACGGGTGCTCTGTCCATGGAGGACAACTTTTGTATTTTCCAAAAGGACTCGATCACCCTAAGACTGGATCAGGCCTTCCTGCCTAAGATTAATACGGTGTTCCATAGATCTCAGGAAGTTATTTTGCCCTCTTTTTGTCCCAGCCCTACCCATCTGAGGGAGAGGGCGTGGCATACCTTAGACCTGAGACGAGCTCTTAAGATTTATTTAACAAGAACCAAGGGGTTCAAGCAATCCTCTGCCCTATTTGTGAATATCAGGCCAGGGTACCAGGGGTGCAAGGCTACTAAAACCCTGATATCGAAATGGTTAAAACAGGGTATCATTGAGGCTTATAAAGCAAAGGGAAAGATTCCCTCCCTTCAAATCTGGGCTCATTCTGTGCGTAGCGCTGCCACTTCGTATGCCTGTAAGGCAAGAGCCTCATGCGAAGAAATCTGCAGGGTGGCTACTTGGACCTCTATCCACACTTTTGTGAGGCACTATAAGATTTATGTATGCCAGTCTGCAGAAGCTGCTTTTGGCAGAAGGGTGTTGCAAGCGGTACTGGAGTCCCCCAGTGCTGTTGGTTCCCACCCTTAACTGATTATCAGGAGTGCTTGGGTACGTCCCAGCAGGAGGAGGATGCAGAGCTACGAGGAGAAAGGAGAATTGGTAACCTACCTTCGGTGAATTCCTTTCTCTCATATGCTCTTCATACTCCTCCGTCCCTCCCTGCCAAACAGCACGATTTTGGATCAGGGGGCTGGGGACTCGTACCTTTACATTAATTTGTTGTAAGTTCCTTGAGAGTTGTTATAGTTATGGTATCAATAGGTTAACATAGGTAGTGTTGGGGGTTAACCATTATTTTTTTCTAGCAATTATATTCGGAACAAGGAGTTTTCAGCTTGCGAACGGACTGGCGAGAGAGCCGGGTAGCTCCGTTGACACAGGTGCAGGAAAGAAATAATGTATCATCTGCCTCCTAGCGGTCAACGGTAGAACTACCCAGCAGGAGGAGTATGCAGAGCATATGAGAGAGAGGAATTCACTGAAGGTAGGTTACCAATTCTCCTTTCAATGTGTACTAAAGATTTTGAAAGATCTCATGTTATCTTAAATAGTTTCAGTGTTCTTTTTGCATAATTGGTGAAGTAGAACAGTATTTTAAAGACAAGAAATAATGTGGCTGATCTGAACCTACTATGAAATCTGCTGCTTAGATGTTGTTTGAAAAGAGATGAATTGAGACTGGATAAGAAAATATAATCTTATGACAAATTCAGTGGAACCCACAGCAGTAACGCTTAGAACATGTCCTCTTGACTACTGAGACAGATGTTGTAACTTGTAGGCTCACTCAAGCCACCTCACTTATGAAAATATTCAAGCAAGTGCTAATTTTAAGCATGAGTAGTTCCACTGAATTTAATGTACATGCTTTCAAACCTGCTACAATGCCAGTTTATCTTCTCTAAATTTATTTTACAGCCTTGATCTATTGCAGGTTACAGCGTGCACCAATGAATATTATTATTTTTATTTATTATTATTTTATACATTTTTACCCCGCCCCTCCTGCCATGCAGCTCGGGGTGGCTTCCAAACATTTAAAATACAATAAAATCAATTAAAACGATAATAAATATTATAAAAATATTAAACAGGGCTAAAATACAATCTAAAACCAAAAATAGGTGGGGGAACTAAACCCCCCCCCCCACTCACCGTCCCCGTAAGAAGACGAGCCGCCGCATTCTGCACTAGCTGCAGCCTCCGGACCAAGAACAAGGGAAGCCCCACGTAGAGCGCGTTACTGTAGTCGAGCCCACAATATAAGGTGGTTGTGGGGATGGCTGGTATAGCACAAATCGTACGGTGAAATCCTCTCACAGATAATGCAAGTGCTAGCAGTTAGCACGTGTACAAGTTCTATTGAAGTGAATGGGACTTTTGTGTGCACTAACTGCTAGCATGTATGTTATCTGCCCGAGGATTGTGCTGCCAGGCTGGTAAAATGATACAACTGCTTGAAAAGAGTGCAAGAAGTGAGTCCTGGGAGGTCTCCTGTAAAAAGCATTCTAGTAATGCTCAAAGTTCAAAGGTAATTAAGTCTGTTGGCAAAAATGTGTACTGAAAAGATAACTGTAAATAGTGCAAAAGAGGAGCAGGAATAATGTATCCTACTTGCTGCAACAGGGGATTGGTAATCCAGACTCCTGGGTTCTGGCATTCTCTCTTCTGGTTTTATGCATGCCTTTGGAAATTCACCCTGCGCCTGATGCAACTAGTATAGCTCTGTCCACTTCAGCGATGTTCCTTGCAACATTGGCAAGAGAGACTTAAATCAGGCCCTTAATCTCTGTGCCTTAATTTACACACACACCCTAAAAAATGACCATATAAATGTATAGATTTGTGCATGAAATATTTGGATCAAGGTTTAACCCATGCAAATTCTGCTTTGTTTAGGGTTTATTGTTTTTATAAATATTAGCCCAGGCTTTTAAAAGGTTTGTGAGCATGGGTCCTTTCTATAACCTGAGTGGTTTTATAGCCTTCAATACCATAGTGTCTGAATGACTTTAAGGAATTTAGTCTCGCAACATCCATGTGAGACAGGGAAGTACAATTATCCCCATTTTTCAGAAGGGGAATTGAGACAAAACAGAGACAAAAGATTTGTCAAAGGACACAAAGGAAGTCTGTGGAGGAGCAGAGAACTGAATTACGGCTGGGTGCATGGGGTCAGATATTTGTATTTTTATTTATTTTTATTTTATTTGTTTGCATTTCTTAGCTGCCCCCTCATGCCCATGGCATCCCGGGGCGGCTTACAACAAAATAACAATACTTTAAAATATCAATATCAGTACAAAATTACACATCTGAAATCACCTAAAAACACCCCCCCCAACCTTTCATTCCCCCCCCCCAAAAGGCCTGGGAGAACAGCCAAGTCTTACAGGCCCGGCGGAAGACCAATAGACTTGGGGCCAGACAGGCTTCCTCCAGGAGGGAGTTCCATAATCGCGGCCCGGCCTCCGAGAACTCTCCATTATGGCCCCCCGCTTTACGCGGTATTTCTATTTGTGGTTTTAGTATTTGTATCTTTGCCTGGGTTCACTGCATTTTCCCCATCAATGCCAATGTGGAAAATATAGTGGACATGGGTCTCTGCATATGGGTTATTTTGGCACAGAAGTGCAGTGTGGCTCTGCTACTTTGATAGGCTTGTAAGAAAAGGAAAATACAGTCAAAATAACTGCTATGTCTGTTACCAATTGTAAAAGGGGAGCACTGGTTTGGGGGAGGGTGGCGAATACAGCTAGCTTGATGGGGATGTTATTAGTTTGGGGAGGATGGGGATCACTGGCTTGAGGGAGAGTGAGGCATGCGTGGGAATAGCTGACTCAAGATGGAGCTGGCTCAGGTGGAGAGTTTCTGGCTTGGGGATAGGGGGATGTGCATGGGACTGGCTTGGGGAGGTGTAACTGGCTTGGGGATGGGTGAATGGAGCATGGGAATAGGCTCAGGGGAGGTTGCTGGCTCGAAGAGTGGGAATGGGACATGGGGCTGACTCAAGAAGGGGATCTCTGGTTTGGGGAAGGGGAAGGAGGCATGGTTCTGGCTTGGGGGTGGGGGGCGGTTCTGGCTCAGAGGATAATCATTGGGGCCAATCCCATGCCCTGCACATGCTGCATGCAATCCCCCTCCCCCCGCACGTACGCACAAACCATGCACATGTCCGTTGACAGCACATTGTGCTGCGTGGAACTTGTGTGGGATGCGGATCCCATGTGGATCACGCTTGAGATTGTGGCCATTGGTTTGCAGAAAGTGGGATCCCTCAGTGGGAATGAGGCATGGGGTGGCTCGGTTTGTGTGTGTGGTCCACTGACTTGCGGGAAGGGTTTGCTGGCTTGGGAAGGGGTGGAATGAAACTGCAAGGACTCTCCATTTCTCCCTGGCTGAGCTGGGCTCTGCTGGGCTGGGCCTGGTTGCAGTGCTGGAGGCTGCAGTTCTGAGACAGCAGCAGCCCCTGCACATGGGGAGGGCTCAGGACAGGCTCCCCAAGCAGGCGGCTAAACTGAGTCAGAGAGCTGGCCAGTTCCAAGCTGGATATGTGCTGCAGTTTTGGGTGTCCAGTTTGAGAACTTGGATAGTAACATTTTTCAGGATATGTTGGGTTCATTTGAAACCTAATGCACAGACCTAGTATTCGTATTTTGAATATGGAACCCCAAAAGGTCTTTTTTGCGTTTATATTTTGTCGAAACCTGAATGCACTGCCCTAAACTGAATGTAACTCCCCCGGTTCCTCCCCCTGAGAAAAACAGCCCCAGGACTCTGACAGCTTGCCTTACTATGCGTCCTGCTCCATCTAGGTAGCTTGTACTCTAATTTCCTGATTATGTTGAGTGACTTCTCCCTCTTGCAGTAGTCCTTTCAGATATCAGTTACATCCTCATTCTACTAGGGTTTCCAGGAAGATGAGATGCATCCATATAATGTAGCTAGCAGGGACCGCGTCTAGTTCTGTGTTCTGTACAGCACCAGGTCACACGACTGGCGCTATATAAATGTCTAATAATAATAATAATAATAGTGGGAAAACATTGCTCATTCCTATCACTAGTTTACCGTCTTAAGCCGCAATCCTCAAAGTGCTTCCTCCAAAATACTGCCACTGACTTCCATGGGATTACTCCAGAATAAGTGCTTTGAGGACTGCAATCTCAATGAGTAGATAATACTGAGAGCTGTCCCATAATTTCTGCCATTAAGAAGATAGTAGCTCCCCTGAAACTGGACCCCAGGCTTCACTAGACTTCCTTAGCCACAGTGCTAGTGAGCTTGCTCATTGAGTGACCTACCGGGCAGCAAGGGCAGCTGCATTCCACCATTCCTCTTGCATTTTGGACCTAGGATGCATCTTCTACAGATGAGCCGAAGGAGTATGGGGTTGATCCATTGAGCCTGCTGAAGAGAACAACCTCAGCATAGGGAAGGCGTGACCCTTGTCCCAGGATTGAACCAGAGGCTTTTTGCAAAACTAAAGGCATCTAGGGAAGAAGATGTGCTAGCACTTGAGGCTGACTGGGGAGGAAAGAGGTGCAGACAGTGTTCACACTCATTCCATTTGATCTTTCAAGCTGAACATGTAGGGCAGGAATGGGAAACCTTTTCCTTTTCAAGGACCACTTTGAAATTAACACAAGCTCTGAGGGCCACATAGAAATGCTTCAGGAAGAGGAGGGTCCACATCATGGATCTGTGACATGGATCCTTCCCCTGTCCTTGTGGGCATGCCCTCATCTAGGTTCCCTTACCTTGAGCTCACTTTTTCAGAGCTTGGGGATAGGAATTGGAAACAGGGGCCAGATCCAGGAGCTATAAAAACTTGCTGTGGGCTGCATTTGGCCCCCAGCCCTGAGGTTTCCCATACCTGATCTGATAAACGGAGTCGTTCACTGAGCCACCCAGAGGATTGTACTGTTAATAAGTGTCTATAAGGTACTTTGGGTTCACCAGAGGATGCTCCATCCATATAGAGGATTATTATCTTCTTCAAAGTCCCCCGGGTATCCCGGATGGAGAGGGCGTTCTTGGTGGCTGCACCAAGGCTGTGGAACTCCTTTCCGGCAGAGGCCCAGATGGCCTCAGACCTCCCCTCCTTCCAAAGGAGGTGTAAGACCTGGCTGTTCCACCAGGTTTTTGGCAAGGGAGATGGGTAGGATAGGGGGGGGAGTGGGCTAGGGTGGCCTGTAGGTTTGGGGTTTTACACCCTCCAATGTTTTATGATGTTTTATACTGTTTTATATTTATTATTGTCACATTTTATTGTTTTTTATTAATTGTAAGCCACCCTGAGCTGTATTGGCAGGAGGGGTGGGGTATAAAATTGTTAAAATAAAATAAATAAGCCTGATCCCAAATGCTGTGGAGCTGTGCACGTGCATCATATTATTACATTATTATTATAAACATTTGTATAGCACCAGCCGTATACCTGGTGCTTTACAGAACAAAGATAAAGACGTGGTCCCTGCCTACGGCTTACAATCTAAAAAGACGAGGGGGTGACAAGGAGAGGGGACAAAAAGAAGACAAGGGAGAAGCAAACAAGCATGCAAGCGGCTGCAAAGTCTCAGGTGCGCGTGCTTGGCTTGGTTACAGTTAGGCAAGAGTCTGCAAAGGAGGGCAGAATGTACGTATTTGGGGAAAAACAACTAGCAGGCATTGTGAAAGGTGGCACGGAAGAAGTGGGTCTTGAGGAGGGATTTGAAGGTGTGGAGGGAGGAGGCGAGGCAGATGGCATGGGGGCAGCAAGGGAGAAGGGACAAAGGAGGTTAGGGGCGCATGGGAGACGGGGGAGTGTGAGGGAGGGGACAAAGGAAGAGCGGAGGGCGCATGCAGGAGTGCGTAAGGAGATTAGAACTGAGAGGTGTGGGGGAGCTTGGCTGTGAAGTGTTTTATAGGTGAATACCAGGAGTTTAAACTGGATGTGTTCGGGAACGGGGAGCCAGTGGAGAGAGGAGAGGCTGCATGTAGTCAAAGCGACGGGCTGAGTGGATGACCTTGGCAGCGGAGTTTTGGATGGCGATAAGGGGGGACAGGTGAGAGTGAGGGAGGCCAGCTAGGAGAAGGTTGCAGTAGTTGAGGTGAGAAATGACCATGGCATGAACAAGGGTTTTGGCAGAGGAGAGAGAGAGAAAGGGGCGGATCCGAGCGATGTTATGGAGGGCGAAGCGGCAGGACTTGGCAATAGAGTCAATGTAAGGCTTAAAGGAAAGATGAGTGTCCAAGATGAAGCCAAAGCTACGAGCTTGGGGAACAGGATGGATGGTGGCTCCATCAATGCGGATGGACAGGGAAGCGGGAGAGGAAGAGGAGGGAGGAATAATAAGGAGTTTAGTCTTGTCCATGTTGGACTTGAGCTGGCGTTGGGATATCTAGGTGGAGATGTCAGCGAGACAGTTGACGAGGCATGAGTGGACAGAAGGGGGGTGGGAGGGGTAGAGAGATAGAACTGAGTGTCGTCAGCATAGAGATGATATCGGAAGCCATGGGAGGTAATGAGTTTGCCAAGGGAAAGGGTGTAGATAGAGAAGAGGAGAGGGCCAAGGACAGAACCTTGGGGAACCCCAACTGAAAGGGGGAGGGAGGAGGAGCTGGAATTGGGAAGAGACACATTAAAGGAGCGGTCAGAGAGGTAGGAGGAGAACCAGTCAAGGACAGAGCCACAGAAGCCCAAGGCGCGAAGCGAGTCCAGTAGGAGTGAGTGGTTGACAGTGTTGAAGGCAGCAGAGAAGTCAAGGAGGACAAGAATGGAGCAGAGGCGCTTAGATTTAGTGACAAGTAGATCATTGGTGATTTTGGCAAGGGCAGTTTCCGTGGAGTGAAGGGGGCAGAAGCCAGATTGGAGAGGGTCCAGGGAGGAATTGGCAGAGAGGAGGTCCAGGCAGCAGGAGCAGACAACACGTTCCAGAAGCTTAGTGGCAAAGGGAAGGAGGGAGACCGGCTGGTAACTAGGGGGTCAGATGGGTCCAGGGTGGGCCTTTTGAGGATGGGAGAAACAGTGGCATGCTTGAAGGCGGAGGGGAAGAAGCCAGTGGAGAGGGAGAGATTAATGACATGTAAAAGGGGGGGGGGGCAACAGTGAGATCAAGAGGTCAGGAGGCGGGAGGGGATTGGGTCAAGAGGGCAGGTGCAGGGGTTTGAGGAAGAGAGCAGAATGGAGACTTCCTCAAGGGAGGCTANGAGAGGGGGAGGGGGTGGTGAGGGAGTGAGAAGAGGTGATGGGTGGGAGGCAATGTCCTGGCGGATCTTGTCAATCTTCGAGGTGAAGACTAATGCGAGATCCTGAGCAGACAGGGTGGAGGGGGACAGGGGGGCTTGAGTAGGAAGTCGAAGGTAGAGAAGAGGCGGCGAGGGTCGCGAGAGTAGCATTCGATCCTGGAGGCATAGTAGTGTTGCCTAGCCATGGAGAGAGCTAGCCATGGAGAGAGGAGAGGGAGAATTTATAGTGGAGCAAGTCAGGGTGGAAGCGGGATTTGCGCCAGAGGTGTTCGGCAGCCTGGGTGCAGGAGTTGAGGTAGTGGATGTTAGGGGTGAGCCAAGGACGGTGGTTTTGGGGTTGGACGGGGCGGGATGAGAGGTGGGCAAGAGAGTCAAGGGTTGAAGCGAGAGAGGTGTTAAGAGACAAGATGGCAGAATTTGGGGAAAAGGAGGAGAAGACTGGAGGGGGGAGAGGGAGGAGGCGAAGTCAAGAGGGGTAACAGCCTGCAAGTTGCGGAAAGGGCACGGAGCGGGGGAAGACGAGGGGGGTTGGTGGGAGAGGTTGAAGGAGGCGAGGAGTTGGTCAGATTTATGACAAGGCTCGAAGGAGAGATCAGCAACAGAGCAGTTTCTGGAGAAGATGAGGTCGAGGGAGTGGCCATCAGTGTGGGTGGGGGAATCGGTCCAGAGGCGGAGATCAAAGGAGGAGGTTAGGGAGAGAAAGCGGGAGATGGGGGACTTGGAAGGTGTGTCAATGTGGATGTTAAAGTCGCCAAGAATAAGAGTGGGGGTATTATCAGAGAGGAGGAAGGTTAGCCAGGATTCAAAGTCTGGGAGAAAAGAGGAGAGGGGACCAGGGGGGCAGATGACAGCAACACGAAGGTGAAGTGGGGAGTATAGACGCACAGAATGAGCCTCAAAGGAAGGGAAAGAGAGGGAGGGAGGAGGGGAAAGGGGTTGGAATCGACAGGGGTTGGCAAGGAGAAGGCCCATGCCACCACCCCGTCCCTCAGGGCGAGGCCGATGAGAGAATGAAAGGCCTCCAGAGCAGAGGGTGGTGGGGGTGACCGATTCGGAGGGAGAGATCCAGGTTTCAGTAAGAGCAAGGAGTTGAAAGGGGTGAGAAAGGAAGAGGTCATGAATGAAGGGGGCCTTAGTAACGGAAGAGCGGCAGTTCCAGAGGGAGCAGGAGAAACACAGTTGATCTGGGGGAAGGCAAGGGATGTGGATGAGATTGGGGGATGTGGAGCAGATGGACGTGCAGGGTCTGGATAAGGGGGGGTGGAGGGGAGGAGGGGCTTGCAGGGAATGGGTAAAGGGGGGAGGGGGTATAGACAAGGGGGAGAACGGCTGTCTCTTATACACATCTAGAGGGTAAAGGGGGGTGAGGGGGAGGGGGTATAGGCAAGGGGGAGAACAGGGTGGGCATGTTGGAAAAAGACTTTTGGAGGAGGAAGAGGGAGAAGCAGAAGAGACAGCAGCAGTGAGAGAAGGAGAGGAGAGATGGAGTGGGAGGGAGCAAGGGAGATATGGGGAGGCTTCCTAGTGGCCCGTGTTCAAGGCAGAAGAGGGGGTAACCAGGCCTGTGGGAGAAACGGGAGGGTCTGCGCAATGTCCAGTGTCAGTGCAAGCAATGGCTGGAAACGGCTGTGTGGTACGGGTGTCGTCAGAGCTGGATCCTCGCGGGCCACGCTTCGGCCTCACAATGGCCACAAAACGACCAGTGCCCTTTTGTCGCTGCCCATACGGGCGGCCACCACGCTTGAAGCAGGCTGGGGTGGGCAGAAGAGATGGGGGGAGGAGAAAATAGAGTCCTGCAGATCCTGCACGCATGCACACAAGATATGCAGGGTTTGGGATCGGGCAGATTGTCTTTGTAATTAATAAAATAAAGAAACAAAATGTTTTCAGCTCCATTTGCTAGCCAGTAAAACTTTCCAAGCCTGGAGATCAGAAGTTACACATGACCCATAAGCTGGGAAATCATAGCTGCTGGCTGCCAGTCAAATTATTTTATGTGATTACTGTACTGCATTTTAAATTAAAAAGAATGTATATCAAGTGGCATCTGTGAGTCACCAGAATGTGGATGACTCAACTCGTATCATTGAAATTCTGTGAGAGCCTGAGAGGTGCTAAATGACAGGCCCCCACAGCTACTCTGCTGCAGATCTCTAGGTGGAAAGAAGGGAGCTGAAATAGTATCAGTATGATGAAGTGAAATTTGAAATTAGATTAGTTATGTCGGGAACAATAAACACAGCGTTTGCCAATTGTCCAAATCCACAGCTAGCCTTGCAATATTACAATATTTCATTATATCCTTCCATTGGTTTGCTTTGTGCTGGGAAAGGGAGAAATAGTATGGTACACACTACACAGCACAGTAGTTTCCTGATATCTGTAGATTTTAACTCCTGTTCAAACAAAAAATGAACTCTACCCTTAAACATGGAAGTGAACACTGGAAAATACCAGCCAGAGACAGCACAAGGGGAGTAAGGTTATAATTTGCATTGGAGGGGTGGAGAATCTTTCCCTCCCAGGAGCCACTTTGAAAACATGCTCCAAGGGCCACATAGAAGTTAGGGGTGGGGTTGCTTATCGGGTGCACTCAGGAAGAGATGGGTCCAGTTTATGGACCTGTATCATAGATCTGTCTCCTATCCTTGTGCACATGCCCTCATCTCTGTTCCCATACCCTGAGCTCAGTGTTTCAGTGCTTAGGGGTAGAGGTAGGAACTGGATCCAGGGGACAGATCCTGGAACTGGGAAGGGGCCATATAAAGGCATTGGGTCACATTTGGCTCCTGGGCTTGAGGTTCCCTACCACTGTTGTACTGTAGTGAACTGGTTTAGTATGTAAGTGCAGTGCTGCCCTCTATTGGATGCAAAAAGATCTTTTCAAGTGTGTGTTAAAGGCCCTATACAATTGGCGGAGATTCTTCTTTCACTCAAAGACTATGTTCCTGAGTTTTTGGGAAGTGTAGCTACGGGTGTTTTTAGATGTAATTGTACCACGGGTGGTCATGCTTTAATCCATGTGACCACGCATGGTGTTGTAACATCTGAGCCTGCTCGCCAGAAGTTACTATGGGTGAGATCGGGGCTCTCCCCGAACCGTGGCAGGATTTAGCCCGCACTGTGACTTACTTGGACTCCCTGCCAAATTACAGCGTGGGCTAAGCCCTGCTGTGGCCCGGGGAAGCCATCCCTGGACCGGGATAAAGCAGGCTGACATGTGTAATGGCCCGTTCTACCTAACTCCAGTCCGAGGCCAGAGCTCTTCCGGGTGAGTGTGGTGGCCTCATAGGCTGCTGCACCCACTCATCAGGGAGGAGGACGGGCCGTGCTCAGCTGTCTGGGGCCGTGTGGAGCATGTCCGCATGTCACACATACACCCCCCCATCCCGGGCTGGATTCTGCCCGAGATGAGGGCACTCACCCTGGCCAGGATCAAAGCATAGCAGCGCATGGCACCGTCAGGTATAAAAACACCCTATGTCTCCTGATGTTGGGACATTCCCGATGGTCAGGGTAGACAGCATAGGTAGATCTGTGAAGTCTAGATGGCTATCGTTTTCTTACGGTATTTTTGACAGCAAACAGAAGCAATCATTTTTTTTTATTTGATTATTTTTTTTAAATGGGGTCAAAATGGGAAGAAAACAATAACATTCCTGATACATTTTATTAAATACAGTGTCAAGAAGCAATTTGGGTGAGCTCAGTGTCACTCAGTAGTATAAGACACTCAGTAGTATAAGACTTCGGAAAGCTGTATACTATTGACTCAGACTGAGTGAAGAGAAAGGTAAATCACCAATCCAAAGCTTTTGGTTCTGCCAGCCTCAAACAATAATTCCAAATTACCTTTCTTCTTTCCTATTGAATACATTGAATTGGGCTCAACTGGAAATCTGCTGCTTTATGCAAGAGATTCTAATTAAATTGATCCCTTTCCCCTTGGATTGTGTGAGATAGGAAATGCCACAAAACCTGCACATTTACCTCCCTGTAGGATGCTAGTGCTGACAGTGATTTGTGAAATTCCAAAAGCACAAGAGTCTTACAGAGATCTTTCCAGCTGTTGTCAAAGCATGATAATATGCTTAACAAATGCTAATACAAACCACAGTAAAGTATACAGAAGAGGAGTCAATGGATGAAAACAGACATGCACCTTAACATCTCTTCAGCATTTCTTATGCATGTTACAGGGTTGCATAGGGCAGCCCTGCAACATGTATAAGAAATCTTAAAGTGGGTGAAAATTGAGTTATGTGCATGTCTGTTTTCTCCCAAAATCATATGGCATAAGTATATAGTTTAGGCAAGTTTTCCTGGCTTTTTTTTTTAGTCAGTTAATCCCTGCATAAATGATTCATTGACAGTAATTTGGGGCAAAATGACCAATGGGACTTGTTTTCATGAGCACTTTTTCAAAGAAGGTACCTCATAACTCATTCTAACTTCCGTGTTCCTGTGAACAGTGGAGGTTAAAGGACGTTTTTAGACAAGCGGGGGGAATTCACAGGTTCAAAAAACTCCTGCAATCCCGATGGACGTGAAAGGTAGGGGGTGTGCTTTTAAATGAGCAGCCCACTTGCACAAAAATGATTCAGGGGAGGGGGTCCTGGAGCATTGTGTGCATTCCCCAGCTACCTTGACAAACAGCTGATGGGTGCGGGGGGTCCGGAGCATTGTGCATATTCCCCAGTTGCCCCAACAAACAGGTTATGGGCGCAGAGGCCCCCGAGCAGCGTGCACACTCTCCCTGGCTGCCCTGACATGTTTGTTGGGTAGGTGGGGAGAGCGCACTGTGCTCTGGGGACCCTGCCTCCAGCAGCTGTTTGTTGGAGCAGCTGGGGAGACTCACAGGACATTTACAATGTGGATTAGTAAAACCTCGCATACTGAGGTTTTACTAATTGGTATGGGTGGGAATACCGGTATCAGATTAAACTGATACTGCTGATAATGGATGATATCAGATTAATCCGATAAAACTAATAACACTGTCATACTGGATTTTTAACATTGGCCAGTTTACTGGCTTTTGTAATCACAGCCATTGAATTCAATGGCTGCAGCGTAAAAAAATTCAGTAAACCGGCCAATGTTAAAAAAACAGTATGCTAATACTGGTAAATCCGGTATCAGGGAGATCCAATACCAGTAAACCCGGTATCCAATATTCCTTCCCGAGTCCTGGACAGCTCAAAGGAGAAGCATTTAAAACATGCAGCTGATGTGCGTGTTTAGCTGCAGTCTCGCAGGTCTGCATCTCAACTAAAATGCCCAAACTGAGGATAAAGGGAACAGACTTTCCTCTCCAAAGAAGCAGGGTTAGAGTGGGGAGGGAGGTTCCTACTCCATAGTGTTTGCTCATCTGCACTGGAGGGAAGTAGTTCCCTCAGCTGTTTTAATCCTCACCTGTCTTACCAACCCAAACACCTCCTCCTTTGCATGAAGGTTTAACAATTTTTGTGCCTCACAGACTGCTTGTTACTCCCGTTTCCTCTGCTGGCAGCTCCCTGCAAATTCCAAGCAAAGAGATGAGGGGAATGGAAGAGCTCCTTAATTCCTTGTTCTCTCTGCTCATGGGAACAGAGGCAGAGGGGAGTAGCTATTCCAGAGTAACTCCTCCAGAGTAACAATCTTTGCTCATAAGAACAAGGTCTAAGTTGTTCCTGAAAATGCACCTCTTGTGTGTGCAAATGCCTCCTTCGTATGATGTGTGAATGTTTGAACAGATGAGGCTTTATACATATACATGCATGTATCCATTTCCTTTCTTCCCAATCTATGGGGGTTTATGGGGATTCCATCATTATAGGCATCATGCCCATAAGACAACAAGTTGCTTGCTTAGATACAACAGGGTTTGGGGAAGAAATGTTAACACAAACATTCTTCTTGTTAAAATTGCAGGTACTTAGCCAATTATCCCAGGCTACAAGTAAAGGCAATACTTACATCTTGGAATTTTGGTGACATCACAAACCATTGGCCTTTCACATAATGGACAGCCCCAATCAATGATTTTCTGACGAAGTCAGCAATAAAAGCATTTCAGAATCTCTCAGCATCGGCAACTCCTACTCCTATTTGCTATTCTTAGCAAGCACTATCTTGCTGTCAAGGACGTAGTTGAAAGATTTTTAGATTCGTGTCGGTCAATTTCATAAAGTTTTGCTTTTTTGTTGTAATTTTAGAGCTGTATCTTCTAGTTATTATCTTCCATCCTCTTTTCTGAAAGATAAGCATGATTGTTAAATACTGTGAAAACTACTGAGTAACCTAGATGGGATATTGAATATTCTACCAGACAACTACAACAGTATTTTGTGAGTATGCAGGCTTTAGAAAGAACCTCATTCAGGTCCTTCAAGTGGAACTTTGTCTTAAGTCTAATTACAAATTACTGGGAATTAAGCACATGTCGCAGAACTTGCTTTTGAGAGTGACTTAGGCTCCAATCCTCAGAACATTCTGCCAATGCAAACCCTATTATAAAATCATAGGGTTGGATGGGACCTCAAGGATCAGTTTGTCCAATCTACTGCTCCAAGGCTGGACGTCCCTATACCTACAGCATCACAGGCAGATGCTTGTCCAGCTGGTTTGTGAAAACATCCAAAGAAGAGATTTCACATCTTCCCTAGGCAACCTAGGTACAATTGCTCCCTAGGCGTAATTGCTCTTAACTAAAATGTATCTTACAGCAATTTTAGCCCATTCCCTCTTCTTCTATATTCTGTGGCAGTGATGAACAAATGTTCTCCATCTTTTTTGTGACCTCCTTTTAGATATTTGAAATTTGCTACCATATTCTCCTAGGGAGTTTGTTTTTCTTTCTTTTCTTTTCCCCCAGCTTTGGTTCTTTTGAAAATCAGTGGCTTTTTATGGTTTAATATTTTGCCCATTGAAGACAATTGAAAAAAAACCACACCACCACTGGCACCCCCTGGGACAGTGAGTCCATTTTTCCCCACACTCAGGGCTCTGGCATGTACTTACCAGCCTTGGAGGGCCTGATTGAACCTCTGCTGGCCTGCCTCTGCTGTGGGGCTTGGGGGAGTCCCAGCGGGTTCCTTTGCCGTGGCTGAGCTCCCTGCTGTTCAGTGCTCATGTGCAAAATGGGGCTGTTTTGCACTTGCGCAAATGACTGCTGCCTTTAACTGAAAAGGTGGCTGCCAATGATGTTGCCGCCATTTTAGTTAAGGGCAGTGACCATTTGTGCATGTGCAAAACAGCCCCAGTGGCCATTTTGCACGTGCGAAGCAAGGAGCTCAGCAGCACACTGTGGCAAAGGAGCCTGCCAGGAGGCCCCTGGCCCCCACAGCAGTGGTGGGGGTAGCAGAGCTTTAATTAAGCCCTCCGAGACCAGTAAGAGCATCCTAGGGCCCCGGGGGTGGGGAAGATTGGATTTATGGTCTCAGGGATTGGGGTGCTGGTGCGGGTTTACGGATCAGTTTCCCTTCCCATTGAAGTCAATGGGAAAATGGGACCTTGACTTTAATGGGAAAAATATGAAACCCAAACAGAATCCATAATGTCAGGCTGATTTACGGGTGTTTCAGATTAAAGTAAAAGCACCCTTTTTCGGGCAGTTTCAGATTAATCTGAAAGTTCCATCCCTAATGTCCCCACTTAGTTTTCTTTTCTTTAGTCTAAACATACCCAGTTTCTTCTGCCTTTCCTCTTATGGCTTACATTCTAGACCCTTTATCCTCTCGGTTGCTCTCCTCTGAATCCTCTCCAAGTTGTTGACATCATTCTTGAAGTGTAGTGCTCCAAACTGAACACAATATTACAGGTGAGGTAGTTGCACCATTACCTTCTGTGTCTTGGATATGATGCATCTGTCACTGCAGTCCAAAATGGCATTTACTTTTCTTTCTTTTCTTTTTTTTTGCAATGGTGTTACATTGTTTATGTGTGTTTAGTGTGTGATCCACCATAACTCCTAGAGCCTTCTCTCCATTGCTGTTCTTTGTACCAGTGCTTGCATGTAAGTTGTCATTTCAGGTTCATTTGTGGACCCCATGTATTGTGAGCCCCTGTGACGCCTGTGCAATCACACGGTCTACACTAGGTGTGGGACTCCAGGGGGATTACAGGATACCGGATTTACCAGTATCCGATCTCCCAATACCAGATTTATCGGTATCGGAATACCAGATTTTTAACATTGCCGATTTTACCGATTTTTTTACATTGCAGCTGTTGTTAAATGGCAGCGATGTAAAAAATCCAGTAAAGTCATCAGTGTTAAAAATTCAGTATTCCAATACCAACAATTATCAGTATTAGCGGATTAATCAGATACCGGCCATTATCGGTGTTACCGGATTAATCAGATACCGATAGTCCCCACCCCTAGTCTACACAATTCTGAATCTCATCTTGTTGCAAAGACACTACGTAGCAGAAACCATTCTCTGATGTTGTCTGGTTTCTGCTTTTTTTTTTTTTTTATTTACAAGCTCCAATCATTCAGGAAAAAATGGAGAGGGGGGATGAAGAAATCTTTATCTGCCTGCATTTGATTATACAGAGTAAACATAACCTGCTACAAAATTGAGCTGTGTAGTAGAAGAGCAGTCAGATCAAAGATGAAAAATTCAGATATGTCTGAAACATCAAGGACACTAGGGCTGGATATCCTCCATCTGAAACTATTAAAGGAAGCAAGTGATGAAACCAGTAAATCTTTCATAGACACATTTAGATTCCTTACCACCCTTTTTGGAAAGATTCTTGTAGATTGGAGTGTGGCAGATATAACTCCATTACTTTTTCAAAAAGGTCAAGAGGCAAACCAGGATGCTACATCTTCTGTATTCTGCATATAAACCAGTAAATTTGAAGAAAATTTTAAAAGCTATTTTAGGGGATATGTTGGGAGGCCAAGTGGAAAAGAGTGATCTGATTAAAGCCAGCCAGCATGGATTCAGACAGAGGTCATTCATTCTAAACTAACCTGCTGGAGTTCTTTGACAGGCTACCTGCCATGATCCAGGGGGCGTTGGTATGTCTTGTGATGTGTTCCTGGTTACTGAAGAGCTACAAAAATCAAAACTCTGTGACCCAATGCGGAAGTGTAGAATTATGAACTGTATTGACCTGGCTGCAGTGTTGAATAGCTACACAGCCCAGACTGAAACTTCCCAAAGTCCTGTCCCACTGAGCTAGCTCTCTGCACAACTTGCAATGGATGTCCTAGAGGCAGCTTTCTTTGCTTATTCTGATTAGATATCTGATAGGTGATTGGTTTGGTTTAGGAAAGAAAGTGGACAGTGTTCCTCTCAAGCAAGGGAAACCCTGTTCAGGACTCAGATTGTCTTTCCTCTGGGCTCAGTCTTTTGTATTATTATCTATCTTATCTATATATCTATCATTATTTATATAGTGCCAGCGGTGTACCTGGCACTGTACAATCAGCAGTTATGGACAAGTCCCTACCCCAAAGGGCTTACAATCTAGGAGAGACAAGGGAGAGGTGAACATCAGGAGAGACAAGGATACATTCATGAAGTTGAGAAAATGCAGGTACACATGCTTAACTTTGTTACAGAGAAGAGATTCTGAGTGAGGGAGGGATGAGGATGCAGTTTCACTCATGATGAGCCAGGGCAATCCTGATGGAAGAGGTAGGTTTTCAGGAGGGATCTGAAAGTTGGGATGGAGCAGAACAAACAGGGGTGGTGCGCCCCCTAGGAAATCAGGGGCAATGCCCCCCCAGCCCCAGGAGTCGTCCACGGCAAAGTCCCCGCTGACTGGGGAGAAGAAAAGAAAAAAAAGTCGCACCAGCCGAGCCTGGGCTCATGTGCGGAGCCAGCTTGAAGAACCTTGTTTGAAATAGCAACCTTCAGAAGGTTGCTACTTCAACAAGGTTCTTGAGCTAGCTCAGAACATTGTCACTGGTTTGTGCATGTGCGCATGCACAAACCAGTGACTCTCACCCCCCACTCCCTTTGAAGGCTTCCTAAGGAAGCCTTCAGAGTCAAAAGTGAAGCGTTTTCTCTTTATGCGGAATGGGTGGCTAGAAGCGATGTCCATTCCGCTTAAAGAGACCCCACAATGAAAGAGTGCCGGCAGGGGGACAGTTCATACCTGGGCATCCAACACAGGCACCCGGGTATGGGGGGAGGGAGGCTGGGAGCTCCCCCCGCCCCTCCTCCCTGAGCCCCTTGCTCCTAGGTCCAGGCCTCAAGCAGCGCGCGGGGAAGCAGCAGGAGGCTCAGCTTCTGCTGCTCCCGTGCACGCTGCTTCAAGCCTGGGGACGGGATGGCCAAGGAGGAGGCAAGGTGAGGACGACGAGGGAGCGGAGAGAACCGAGCCGGCCCGCGGTGAGTAAATTGCGGGGGGCCCGGGGGTGGTGGTGGGGGAGTGGGACCTGCTGGGGGCGAGGGGGTGG
>QEPC01003117.1:5501366-5553640 GCA_003113815.1 Sphenodon punctatus
GGTTAGAGCAGGAGGGCTGGGAGCCAGGACTCCTAGTTTTCGGAGAGGGGGGGGGGCTAGTGGGTTAGAGCAGAGGGGGGCTGGGAGCCAGGACTCCTGGGTTCTCGGGGAGAGGAGGGGGAGCTAGTTGGTTAGAACGGGGTGTGTGTGCTGGGAGCCAGAACTCCTGGGTTCTTGGGGAGGGGAGTGGGGGCTAGTGGGTTAGAGCAGGGGTGCTGGGAGCCAGGACTCCTGAGTTTTCAGGGAGGGGAGGGGTGGCTAGTGGGTTAGAGCAGGGGGACTGGGAGCCAGGACTCCTGGGTTCTTGGGGAGGGAAGTGGGAACTAGTGGGTTAGAGGAGAGGGGTGCTGGGAGCCTGGGTTCTTGGGGAGGGGAGTGGGGGCTAGTGGGCTAGAGCAGAGGGGTGCTGGGAGCCAGGACTGTTCTTGAATGGATCCGCTCATTCCTGGCCGGAAGAACTAAGCGAGTGGTGCTCGGGGATTGCTTGTCACCTCACGTGTGGTGTCCCACAGGGTTCCATTCTCTCCCCTCTCCTGTTCAATGTGTATTATGCAGCCATTGGGTGAGGTTGTGAGAAGGTTTGATGTTTGGTGTCATCAATATGCTGATGAGACCCAACTCTGTCTCTTTTTCATCCGACCCAGACCCTGCAGTCCTGGTGTTTACTTGGTGTTTGGTGGCTTTGGGGGACTGGATGAGGGCAAACCGGCTGAGGCTGAATCCCGGCAAGACGGAGATGATGCTGGTGGGTAAGGCAGTGGGAGTAGCATCCCCTGTCATTGACGGGATTTGCCCTCCACTGGTCCCTCAGGTTCAGTGAAGATCAAATGAAGAGGTCAGCAAGAGGAAATGGAAAGCAGCAGGACCAGAGGGGGCATCCACATGGATACTGAAGTCCCGAAGAATGAGGGTGGAAATGTTGTCTTTGGAAAGGAAGAAAGAAAGCTAAGTATGAAAATCAGAGAGAAAAGAGGAGAGGGATTCTGGGGGGCGGTAGATGACAGCAACACGGAGGTGGAGGGGGGAATAGAGGCGAATGCAATGGGCCTCAAAAGAAGAGAAAGTGAGAGGGAGGAGTGCTGAGGGGTTGGAACTGGTAAGATTTGGCAAGCAGCAGGCCAACACCGCCACCAGAGCATGGTGAGTAGGTGAAGGTGAGACCACCAAGGGGGTGGCAGTGTTACAGGGGGTAATCCAAGTTTCTAGGACAAGGAGCTGGAGGGAGCAGGAAAGGAAGAGATTGTGAATGAAGGGTGCTTTCTGGACAGAAAAACGGCAGTTCCAGAGGGCGCAAGAGAAAGGTAGCCGAGATGGGGGTAGCTGAGATGGGGATTAGGTTTGGAGAGAGTGGGTGGTGGTGGGAGTGGGGAGTAGAAGTGTGTGTGTGTGTGTGTGTGTGTGTGTTCAGATATGGGGAGGTGGAGAAATGTTGCTCCAAGGGGAGAACTGGGAGACAAGGAGTGTAGGAGATAAGGAGGAGATGTACATGGAAGAATATTTATTTATTTATTTATTTTATTTATTTATTTAATATATTTATATTCCGCCCCTCCTGCAAACAGCTCGGGGCGGCTAACAACTTTTAATTAAAACAATTTTTAAAATATTAAAACAATCATAAAAAACCTTACAGAAACAGGGAGGACAAAAATTTACAAAAAATAATAAGGAAGGGTAGGGTGATAAAAACCCATTAACCCACACTCCCCAAAGGCCTGGGCGAACAGCCAGGTTTTACAAACTCGCCGGAATGTTAAAAGGCTCGGGGCCAGGCGAGCTTCCTCCGGGAGGGAATTCCAAAGGTGCGGCCCGGCCACCGAGAATGCCCTCTCCATTGTGGCCCCCCGCTTAACACGGGGTACCTCCAAGAAGGCACCCCTGGCAGACGGAAGGGGCGCGGAGGGCAAGGCGATCCCTGAGGTATGTGGGGCTGAGACCGTGAAGGCCAGATATTTACTGCAGGCGGACAGGATTGGCGGCTGGGTGCCAGCATGGCGCAATGATACGGTAAGAGGTGTAACAGAGCATCACAGGAACAAGGGGTACACGACATAGTCCCTACTGACCCTGAAACAGCCACAAAAAGGCCAGCACCCTTTTGCGTTGCCTTTCAGCTACCGCCCGAGGGCTCCCACCCTCACTGCAGGATGGAGATTAGGCCATCAGGTGAGATGATGATTTGCAGCTGAATGGGTCCAGTCAGATGGGCCAATGGCAAGGAACTCCCAGCATGCAACAGGACTCCCTCAGACACTCACCCTCAGTGCAGGATGGAGAGGAAATGGAGAGTTACCTGGGGGGGCTGGGGAGAGAAGAGGCCGTCGTCTATCCTATCAAATATTTTACAACTTATGAAAATATGACTGCAGCAAATATGCAAAATGGTGTATCTCCATTTATGGCCAGAGGAAGTAAGGAAGCAAATGTACAGTATTTGGCATACACTTGTTTTTCAAGAAAGTCAAGTGGCCATAGAAGATGGCAGTCCTTGAAAACGAAGGCCTGTATTCAACCACAGAATAGAATTAGAACTGGCAGTGTAAGATTTTTATCTTTTTGCCAGTGTGCTTTCAACCTTACCTGGGTCCTTATGGCAAAGAGGGATGACTTTACTTCTGTGGCCCATTCAGAATGCATTCCTCTAAATGGGTTGTATCGGCGCTAATATGTAGGGTGCAAACCTCCACCTGCTGAAGTCAATTGGAAAGCGCCCATTGACTTTAATGGTGGTGAACTGTCCTGCCCATGTAGGTGTGAGTTCCATTAAAGTAAAGGGGACTGGTACACTTACTAAGCACAAAGTGCTGGCGCTATATACTCAGAAGATCCTTCTGTTTTTCTGCTAAGAATGTAAATAAGGATATGAGGTATGGTGGTTTTGTAATGCAGACATCTTTAAATGTTCAAAAGCCAATTTAGATCCCCAGTTCATTCACACAGGTGGCTGAAGTGACTTTAATCACTGTCAGCGTATGCTGAATCTTAACCGATGACGTATCTACTGAAGAATGAGGTGAGTCTGTAATGGGGATAAAACACTAGTTATGAAAGGCTTGCTGTCCATTAGCAATCCCTTGAACCACTTTCCCTGATGTGGCCATGTGCTTAGGAAAGTACAACTCCTAGTAGCTTTTTAACTAGGACCGTGATTCACAAACCCTTTACTCCATAGGGCTTCACTAGGACTCCTCCAGAGTAAGAGGTTTGTGGATTGTGGCCCAAAGCAGCATTTTAAAACTGAGATACTACGTTTTTCTGTGTTGTTGGATTTCCTGTGTGTGACCTCCCTGCATTCATTATGAAAGAAGGGCTTTTCTATTCTGTACCTGTGTCTTCTGACTGATGTCTGTCTGCAAGCTGCCTTTTTGGTAGTGATGAGCCCTTGCCAGAGTTCCCGGTTGTGAAAAGGGGCTGTAATGACTGCACAGCCACTGATCTGTGAATCCCAAGCCTCCCTGTGCTACATTGCTTTATTTATGGCACACGCCATTGAAATGAAAACTGCCCATCTTTTACAATGAAAACGTGCATTTCCTAGGGCAAGTTTTCTTTCGATATCTTGTCTTTATATATACAAATGGGCTAAAAACTGCCTAAGTAAGAGTCCGCTTTAGTGATTTGTTGAGCTGCTGTGATGTTACAAAGTTCAGAATCATGCCAGTTGCTTAAGGAGAAGGGGAAATAGAGAGAGACTGGGGGAAATGAACCATCCCAATCTTTGGCTGTACGTATCTAGCACCTGGTAATGACCGTGTCATGGAGGTTCTGAATGTACCAACTCCTGCTGATCTGCCTGTATTTCAGTCCTTCCTAAGCCTCAGCGCTTAACTTCATGCAAAATTACCCTTCAATTAATCCACACAGTGGTGGAGCCAACACGAGCTGCATGGCAAAAATGATGCCACTTTCAAATCAGAATCTAAAACTCTGTGGGGGTTTGAGGAAATAGACTAAACCACCTGTTCAGAGTCAATCTTGCCATAATGTGACCCTTCACTGCTAACAGTTGTCTGCTGCTTATGGATCTGTCTGTACTCCAAATACAACTGTGTCAGGGAAACTGGTTACAAAGCAGTGATGTCCTAACCCAGAGTTCCAGTTTTTAGGGCAGTGGAGCTTAACAGTGCCATGTAATTTGTTGCTGATACCGCCAGTGTACCTACCCTGTCCTGCCCTACAAACTTGACAAGTGAATATCCCAGAGGCATGTACATCGTCAGTACTGTTGGCAGGTGTTAAATGTTTCGTTTCTGTGTGGGAAATGTCCCTTTTAGCTGCTGCTCTTTGGCACTCTCTGAAATAAGGGATATTAGGTAAATGGAAAGATCCTTTGATGAGAAATAATAGGTAGGGACTATAATAAATCTCAGTTTAGATGGAGTAGAGTTTTACTTGCAGACACGTGGATAGGAATGAAAAAGCAGTTAATCAAGTACCATTAGCAGACCATACACTTTATCTGAGGCTATTTTATAGATGCAAAATGTGATTACATAATCCGATTGGCTGGATTTACCTTAGACATCAAAAATGATGAGAAGCAGTAGAAATTGGAATGGATTGGGAGTGGGACGGGGAACAGTGTATTAAAGCCAGTTACGGTGTGGCCATATCCAACACTTTCCTCTCTGCTCTGTGCTCTTCTAGCTGTTCATTAAATCTGTGCATAGCCATTTCTGCTGTATTTTATAAATGCATGAGAGCCATTATGTGGAAGCCTACTAAAAATGCAAAGGGAAACAGTGTAGGAGAGATTTTCAGGAAGAGATGACTACCATGCAGGTGGCTGCTTTTTGAAAATGTTTTCATCAGTATTTTGCTTTTAATGCAGTGATGAATCTAAACATACCTGAATAGACTGCAACATTAAATCTGTCCTGTGTAACAGGCAGCAGAGAGCAATTTAAAGAACTGATTATGGCCCAGAAATTCACCACTGATCCCATACTCCCCACTGGTTCCAGAGAAGGACTGTTACTTACTTCACCCTCTTTAATGGAGCCGTGTACCTGGCTAGCTAGCTGTTCTGGCCAATCAGCAACATGGAGTGGAACCTGGGTTGACACGTTGGAACTATGATTCCAGCAGGGAATGGAACCATAATTTTTTCCATTCTATTCCATTTTAATTTATATCCCGCACTCTCCCATTACAATGGCTCGAGGTGGTGTACAGCATAATATATAACAATACATAATGTGCACAATGCACCAATTAACACAAAAACATCATTATTAGCAATACAACCCTCTAAATTAATCAGTTTAACATATAAGAATTCTACCCAACCCCTAAGACATGTACAAAAAATACATACCCCTTATCAATCTTTTCACATTACACTCTCCCAACATCAAAACCATACCTACTTCCTATCTCCACCCTGCTGCCACCAGGGGGAGACCCTCCATCTACCCTCCTGCTCTCACCAGGAGGGAGAGTCCTCATCTGCTACAAATACATATCCCTCCCCCTCCCACCAAATACTGTCAACACCAGCTCCAGCTGCCGGCCCCTTTGGCACGGGCCCCTGGCACGGCTGCCGGCATGGCCGTTGGCCGCTCCCCGTATTTGAGGGAGCGACCCGGAAACCGGCCTCCTCAAGCCCCACCCCCTTCCTGGGAGTGGAAAAGCTGACCTTCTGCCCCAGCTGTCAGATGGAGAGGAGTGTTCTCCCAGTCCGCTGGTGCCTCAAGTCTGGGAAGGGAGGCACAAAAGACCCCCAGTCAGAGTCTCCAAGAGAGGGGTGATGACACGTGCCCCCAACTATAAATTCCACAAGGGAGGGGGGCAGATGAAACATGTCCCCAGCCATGGCCTCCAGGGGGGAGCAGAATGCCACACCCCCCCCCCCCCCCCAGGAGATGGAAAGAAATCCATCTCCTTCCCATCTCTTTCTGTGCCCTCCATACAGGGTACAACCATAATTCCTTCCTCTTACTACTACTACTACTTATCATTTCTATATCACTACTAGGCGTACACAGCGCTTAACAGTCACAGATTTCTGGAGATGGGTCTCTGCCCAGAGAGCTTTCAATCTGCAATGGACAAGAATGAGGGGAACACACAGGAGAAGACAGACACACACATTCACATTTTACAAATGGGGAACTGAGGCTGAGAGGTGCTTCCAATACCTTTCTGTGCATAATTGCTCCAACTGGGAATCAGGGGGAAAAAAACAGGCATCAGGGGCCCAGGTATTTGGAGCCAGGAAAAGCACAGTGGCATGTGTCAGGGAATCGGTGTCAAGAGCTGGAGCCAGGTCAAAAGCCAGGGGTTGAAGCTGAAGATGATAGCCATGTCAGTAGACAAGAATCAGATGCTGGGAAGCGAAAGCCAGAAAAGAAGCTGAGGATTCAGGCAGGGAAAGCCAGGCAAAGCTGGAGAAACGCTGGGCAGTACTCACGTTGACAGAAATTTGGGGTCCTGGTACATTCTCATAGCCAGAGCCCCCTCCTCTTTCCCCCCCTCCTAGATACCATCTCAGAGGGTAAACCCAGACGTGACAATGGCCTACTTAGACCCGCTGTAGCCTGTTTGGGCCCACAGGCCACTGTCGCATGTGGTTTAGGGCCGCCAGATGTTGACCCGCGGTGTCCTGGGTCGTGTTGGTGACTAGTCTGGGTTCTCACCTCGGCATGTAGCCAAAGTAACAGCTCAGGCTAAGGCCTGCCTGGGGCAAAGCAGGTCACAGTGGGTTAAAACATTTGTTTTGGCCTGCTGTAACCCGGCCCGGATTGGACTGCCATAGCTGGGCTGCTATGGTGGATGTTATTGGCCGCCATGGCAGCCCATCATGGTGGGGGGCAAGACATGGGAGCGGTGTGGGGACAGTGACGGCCACTGGCATGTCTGATGTGGCTGTTGCCTAGGCTGTGGGATGGCTCTCCCGACCTCCCGTGTGGCCGGTGGCCTGAGCTCCCCCAGCCGTGTTGTTAGTGGCAGGGTTTTGACCCAGGTTGTGTTTGTGGCGCACTGCCATCACATGTGATTTTACCCCAGTGGCTGGACAAGCCAATTTTTGCCAGTCTTGTATATTTATAATCTCTTTGCTTGTATTCATAGGTTTTTAAATCAGTTTCTGGAGATTGTACTAGTACTTTGTTTACACTTGTGGTGCTTGCAATTGTTATTACACTCATCACATTTGAATGTGTAGTAAGAAAGAAAATGCTTGTAGTTTTGGGAATCTCCCTCAGCCCCCTCCCCGCAAGCTTGGGGGCCTGGTACAATTGTATTGCTTTCCCCATCTCTTGTCAAGCCTGCTGCGCCGGGCTGGAACAGATTAGGCAGGTTGAGAGGATGGCTAAGCAGGTCTGGCACAAGGGTGGGCAGAATTCAAGACTGAACACATAGCTTGGTCCAGTACAGCAGCGCTCCATGAGCCATGTAGTTTCTTGGACACTTTCTGCTTCCTGTGAGTCCCTTTATAAAGCTTTCACCCACCAATGGGAGTATCAGCCAATCGGATAGAAAGGGTGTGGGCTTGTTGAGCACCAGTGCTTCCCTGAGTATATGCCTGTTGACCTTTGGCTGTGGAGAATGTCCAAGTGGTGTGGGCTTAGCATCCCCATCTGTCTTTAAACCAGAATTTTACCATCTCCTATCCACTTGCTTCCAGGTGGTGTACAAGGCAAGTAACCCATTTTTGCTTCTTGTTGCCAAAGTCACCATCTGAGTTGGACCAAACACTGGCGATAATGGGTTCTTACTCCTCATGGCAAATGAGCAAAGGCTATAAACCATTTCAAAGACCACCACAGTAATCAGTCCTTCAAGGTGCTGAATGGCTGCTGAGCTGCTGTACTGTTATTGACAGGAAGCACTTAGCATTTCTTGGGAGTGCTTAGTACCTTGAAGGATCAGGTCACTGGTATTAACACAAGGAAGATCATAGAAGTTCTCTTGGGCATGCATTTAATTCAGTGTATTATGCAGTTAATGCATTTCAAAGGGTTTTCCTTTAGTGTTTGTCTGACACTGTTTAATGACTGTGATTCATGGTTTCTCCCCCTAACCCCAATTACTATGCCATAGATCACAGAAAAACACTCGCATTCCTCAGAATAAATATTGTTGGCACTTTTGCCTTGCAGATATCTCTGTATATCAAAATGAAGATATTGCTTGGCTTTTGTATAATTACATTAGATAGAAGTTGTACCATGGCAACATCTGATGCACGTGTTTTATTTGCGATAAACCTGCTTTCTGAACAGTAATAGTCTGTTTGCCTATTTAACCTTGTATTTGGAAAACAAAGTCATGTATTACATGTCAGTACAGCTCTTAAGCTGCAAGGCTCATCATATAAAGCAATTGGTATATGTAATTATTCACGAGCAGGGATGGCATGCACTCCTAGTCTGTCTATAATAATAGTAAGGGAGATGGGATCAAGCTGGAGTGATTGGATGTAAGAATGTGGTATATTTTATTGTTCTAGTTTCTCCATGTTTGGGGGATTGCATACATCCCAACAATTTAGAAGAAAATAGTCCCTCTCTGGATGCTGAGTCATACCATCCCGTTTTCATGAGAGAAACAAAAAAATACCTTGGGTATTTTTTACCTTTTACCTTGGGTAAAAATTCAAACCTTGGGTACCTCTTTCCTGGCTGCTGCCCAGGAAAAGCACCTGAGAGGACAATGGAGAGATGCTAGAATGACAAGAAGGCTGCTGGTTATGTCCCTCTTTTACCACTGGTTATGTTGGGAAGTTTGGGATTGAAGGGTTGATGCTGGGTATGGCACCGAGATTGTTCTTGTGGCCGTGGTTGACGATCTCCACTTGGAAATCGACATTGGAAATTGTACCCTGTTGATTTTGTTAGATCTTTCGGTGACCTTTAATACCCCAGGACCTGGTGTGCGTGCGTGGGACAGCTCTTAAGTGGTTCTACTCGTTCCTGGATAGGAGGACTCAGAGAGTGGTGATGGATGGTGGCGCTTCATCTCCTCGGGAGTTCCCTTGTTGGGTCCCGCAGGGCTTCATCTTGTCCCTACTCCTGTTCAATGTGTATCTGAGGCCTCTGAGTAAGATCATTAGAAGGTTTGGAGTGAAGTACCATCAGTATGCTGATGACACCCAACTCTGTATCTCTTCCTTTTTGTTTGGCCAGGCATTTAGTGGGCTAGGATAAGGTTGTGTGGGATGGGTAGAGGTGTTAGGGAGAGAGTTGGTGGGTGGGGTTTAGGGTTTCTTTAAATTGTTTTTATATGTTTTTTCATATGTTTATGGGTTTTATATATTTTTGTATGCTGGCCTGACTCTTCGAGGGCAGGGTGGGATAATAATAATAATAATAATTTAATTAATTAATCTGGACAGTAGCAAGGTAGTGACCCATGTGGGTTAGTAAATGCAGGATGAGGTCATCCCCTTGGCTTTTGTTCCCTTATAGTACACCACACATTTTACTAGCAGCAAGATGTCCTTCACCAGATTTTATTACTCATCTTATGCACAGTATAATGGATTGATCTACATAGACTGGTGCTTCTTCGCCATTCTTCTTCTTATTATTATTTACATAGCACCAGCAGTGTACCCCATGCATTCCCTATTTAGCTCTCTCCCTCAGTGTTGGGGATACTTGTAAGTTTCTAGGTTCTGCCTTGATATTACACTGTGTTCTTCAGCAGCCCTCTCCTGAGCTGCCTGTGCCTGCTTATTTATTTTATTTTAGAATATTTTTATACCATCCCCTCCTGCCTAATGGCAGCCCAGGGTGGTGTACAACATATAAAACACAAAAATAGAATAAAATAAAACATCATTCATAAAATCCTCAAAAAAAGAGGTCTAGGCAAAAAGCCTCCAGAGGTGTTCTCCCTCTCGCAGTCCAGAGCAGACTGACTTCTCCTTCAGGCTGGCCTCTCTTTTATACTTCAGGCCACGCCCATCCACTTCCTCTTCCTGTCTGGCATCCATCTTAGGTGGCCCACATGGCAGGTGCCATTTAGTGGCACAGCCCTGCCACACACCTTCCCCCCAAGATGGGATTACCACAAGGTGAGTCCATCTGACAATAATACAAGGCTTTCCTACAAGCATTTACATAGTCCATACACACAATCTCATTCAAAGATCTAGCACCCCAAATTGGGCTTTAATGCCCCCTGGCCTCCACTTCTCCCCATGCCACCAGGATTAATTTATCCAAGCTACCTGCAGCGCATATAACTTTAGATAGAGCTACCTTCAGCTCCTCACTTTCCAATATTCCTATAGAGCTACCTTCAGCTCTTATTATTTCCTGCAGGGGAGATAATCCTTCACCCTTCTTACAGTGCATTCTTTACAATAGTGTATAGAGCTTCCTTCAGCTCAGTCCACACTCCATTAGAGCTTGTTAAAGGCTTCCTTCAGCCTCTACAGTATTATAACATCCAATAGAGCTTCCTTCAGCTCATTTTGCCCCTGTTTTACAACTCCTTCAGTGCATTTGTCTTCCCAGGTTTACTAAGGACTTCCTTCAGTCCCATTATTCCTGTCAAGTCTTCATTTTAGGATATCTTCATCCATCTGTATATATTATATAGCCTGCAAACCTCCTCTGCCAGGCTTACCCATTTAAAGCTTCCTGCAGCTTTTACTGTTAACTCAACAAAACAAACCCCTTACTGGGGTGAGAGGCAGGCCCACCCTTCTCTCCCTACCTCCAAGCCCATGGGCCCTTATAACAGGACTGTTCCTGTATTACAGTCCTAGCAATTATTAAAATCATTAACATCAACATCTTTCCCAGGGCTTTATTTGCAATTCAGGTTTCCTGCAACCTTTTACTATTACCATGGCAGTCTTTGCCCATGGTTCCCCTCTACCTTCAAAGAGACTTTCCTTTACCAGGGTCTCCTTGCCCTACAAGGTTGTTCACTCCCCTTTCTCCATTCCAAGTCTACTTTAAGTACATCTACCTCCCTGTCTGCTCTTGCTTTTTGTATCTTTTCCATTTCCAATTCTTTTTCCAGCTTATCTATTTTCTTTTTTTGTTGTCCCTGTTCTCCTGAGCTTAAGGGACCAACTATTCTCTGTAGCCCACACTCCATGTACTGGCAACTTTTAACTTCTCCAGTGTTCTGGGTTTCTCTATGTCTTATACCTCTACCAGGCTCCCACTGAGACTCAGCATGCTTTATTGCTGTTGAAGTCTGTACTTGAGCTTTTACAGGCAGATCAGTTTAGGCTCTGATCTATTTTATCAGGGGGATCCTTAACCCTAGTTTTGACTATATTTCTCCACTTTTCCAAGATTTCTAATGTCAAACCTGTCCGTACTTCCATGTCTACCACAGTCTTCCTTCTTTCTCCCTTTTTCTCCCTGTGAGGTTTTTCCTTCTTCTTAGGGGCTAGGCATTCTCTTTTTACGTGCCCTTCCTTGTTATGGGCCCAACATCTTTTCTCCTGTAATCCTCTCCTTCAGCTTGTTACTTCACAAGTGGCTAAGTTACACTCCCCCCCCGTTTGTCGTTTGCTGTTTGTCTCCACAGCTGCTGGGTGCTCTGTTTCCATTTCCTGTGCTGCTGCAACTTCAGTCCTACACAGTTCCATAGGGTTACTGGTTGTCTCCAGTTCTGGTACACTCATCTAACCGCCATTTTGCTGCCTTTATCCCACATTACTCTGTTGGGTTGGGACGAACCTCCAGGCTCGAGCCCCAAGTCCTTGGGCGAGCTCTTTGTGCAATCCTCCCTGTGTTTCACTCTTTCTGTTGTCAGGCACAATCCTTCCTCTAGGCACAAGCCTCTTCCGTGCTCAAGTCTCTGCATTACTCCCTTGCTCCAGGACATTATCACCTTGGGAAATCACTGATATGGCAACAAGCAAGACGTGCCCGCAGTTCTCCACCATTTGTAGCAGGTCCCCACTTTACCGTGGGGTGAGTAGTTGCAGGGTTAGGGCCAAGGAAGAGTTTCACTTTCTTTCCAGCTCTATAATAGTTTATTTATAGTACAGTCCATAGGCCAGACACCAAGCCTCTGGCCAATCAACAGTTCATATCCAGAGTCTACCTCTAATGGCAGTCCTTAGCCAGCTCTGTTAACTCATAGCAGGTTCGAGGTCTCCTTCCTTCAGGATCCTTTCTTTATACATCTAAGTGAGGTGCCTTCTCCAACAGCCTCTCCAAGAGATGTGCTCTCCTCACTGGTCCAGAGCAGACTGCAGAGGTGTTCTTCCTCTCACAGTCTAGAGCAGACGAACTTCTCTTTCAGGCTGGCCTCTTATACTCCAGGCCACACACATCCACTTCCTCTTCCTGTCTGGTGGCCATCTTAGGTGCCCCGCATGCCTGGAACTCCCTCCCTGCCAACGTCCGCCTCGCCTCCTCCCTCCGCTCCTTCAAATCCCTCCTCAAGACCCACCTTTTCCATGCTGCCTTTCCCAATGCCCTCTAGTCTTTCCCCTTGCTCTTACTGTCAGCCCTCCTCTGCTGACTGCTGCTACCGACCACCTTGTAACCAAGCCAAGTACACGCACCTGAGACTTCGCATCCGCCTGAATGTTTGTTTGTCTTCTCCCATGTCTCTCCCGCTGTCCCCTCTCCTTGTCTCCCCCTCCTTGTCTTTTAGATTGTAAGCCACAGGTAGGGACCGCAGCTGATTATATGTTCTGTACAGCGCCAGGTTGTTACTGGCGCTTTATAAATGTTTAATAATAATAATAATAATAATTAGGTGGCCCACATGGCAGGCACCATTTTGTGGCACAGCCCTGCCACACGGGTGTCCTCAGCCAACCACAGAGGTTGATCCAGGGCACAAGGGATGAGGTGGTCCCGCAAGTAGGTAGGGCCCAAGTCATATAGGGATTGAAAGGTAATAACCAATACCTTGAATTGGACCTGGAAGATTATAGGTAGTCATTGCAGAGATTGGAGCACCGGTGTTACGTACTCCCGGCGACCCTTCCCCGTAAGGAGGTAGGCCACCGCATTCTGCACCAGCTGCAGCCTGAGAGTCATCACCAGGGGTAGCCTCACATAGAGTGCACTGCAGTAATCCAGTCTCGAGATGATGAATGCATGGATGATGGTGGCCAGATCGGAGCCTGGGATATATGGTCTAAGGTGTCGGACCAGATGTAATTTACCAAATGCACTCCTCACCACAGCTGCCACCTGAGGTGGAGCTGCCACGTCAAGGCGGAGCTGTGAATTGAGGAGAACTCCAAGGCTCCAAACCTGAGGAACCAAGGAGGGATGCACCCCATCAGTGATGGGGGCCTCCAGTCCTTCGCCCTATCCACCAGCATCACCTCCAACTTGTCGAGATTCAACTTCAGATGGCTCGCCCTCATCCAGTCCCCCACCACAGCCAGGCACTGGGTAAAACACTGAGACTGCCGGGCCTGGGTCGGATGAAAATGAGAGATACAGCTGGGTGTCATCAGTGTGGGACTGATGACTTCCCTAAAAAGGGGCCTCCAGTCCTTCGCCCTTACCCACCAGCATCACCTCCAACTTGTCGGGATTCAACTTCAGATAGCTTGCCCTCATCCAATCTCCCACCGCAGCCAGACTCCGGGTAAACACCAAGACTACTGGGCCTGGGTCAGATGAAAATGAGAGATACAGCTGGGTGTCATCAGGGTGGAATTGATGACTTCCCTAAAAAGGGAAGGTTCAAGACTGGCCAATAGCTGGCAAGGGCGTCCATGTCAAGGGATGGTTTCTTGAGCAAGGGCCACACCCCAGCCTCCTTCAGGCACCCATGACCCTGACCTCCAAAAAGAGGCATTGACAACCCCCGCCAGCAACGGCCCCAGCGTCTTCTGGCTGGCTTTCACCAGCCAGGACAGGCAAGGATCGAGTTTACAAATCATGGCCCATACAGCCCCCAGCAACTCCACTGCATCAGTGGATGATACCTGCTGAAATTGGTCCCACAAAACTGGACCAGACGGGGCATTCCTAACCTCAGACACATCTACTACATTAAGTGTGATGTCAAAGTCGCGGTGGGTACGAGTGATTTTTATCCACAAAATAGTCGATAAACATGTCACAGTGAGTACTGGAAGATTCCAGTTTCAGGCACAGAGAGGCTGGACTGACCAGCCCCTTCACCACTTGGAAAAGCTCAGTTATCTAAACTTCCTGGGGCTTTTAACTAATTAAAGCCTATTAGCAGGCAGGTGTGACCTTTACTGGCCTGAGTGGCAGATTTCTGGTGGTGCAATGGGTCACATCCCACAAGGACTTATCACTAGTAGGGATGTGCAAACACTGGGGGGTTTGGTGTTCGGCCCGTTCGGTGTTTGCCCCCGGGCTGTTTGGCCCAAACCTGTTCGGTTTTACCGAACCCGTTCAGGGGCAGGGGCGAACCCGTTTTTTCCTCCCCCCTCCAGGCTGCGCGGGTAGAAGGAGTGCCGGGGCTCACCCCACCCCACCCTACCCAGCCTGGTAAAAAAAAATTAAAAACAAAAAACCCCACCCAGGGATTGACCTACCTGGTGGTGCCAGGGCTCTGGAGGGCTTCCGGCCCCTCCCTCAGTTCCAGGAAGGCCTAGAAGAGGCCTGAAGTGCTCTGGAGCACCTCCAGAGCTGGACCCGCCGCCACTGCCACCCCCAGACCCATGGCCAGAGCCCCAGCACCACAAGGTAGGTCGAGCCCTGGGATGGGTTGTTGTTTTTTTTATTTTATTTTTTACCAGGCTGGGCAGGGTGTGGGAGGAGGTGAGCCCCGGTGCCCCTTCCACCTGCGCAGGTTGGAGGGGGAGGAGGGAGGGAAAACCAGGTTCCCCCCTGTCCTCCACCTCCCGCCCGAAGGGTTCGAAACCCGAACTTTGTTCGGGCAGGAGGCAGTTCAGGTTCGGGGTGTTCACGAACAGCCTGAACACCCTGAGTTCGGGCCAAACACCGAACCCCCAAACTGTTTGCACATTCCTAATCACTAGGGCTAAAAGGAGAATCAGTTTGTTTCTCACGAAAATCTCATGAGAATTGTTACCGAGATCTTGGGACGATCTCAGTAACAGTTCAAAATCTTGGCGAGATTCTTGTCAAAATTTACCATTTACCACGTACCATATACCAATTAATTAATTAATTAATTATTATTATTATTTATTTATTATAAAAGTTTTCTTATCCCGCCCCCTCATGCCAAAGGCAGCTCGGGGTGGCGTACAATACAGAAGCATTAAAAAATACATACAACTTAAAAGAAACCATAAATTCATCAGTTCCCTCCCAACCCTATCCCATCCCTCCCCCTCTCTCTCTCATCAAACGCCTGGCGGAACAGCAAAGTCTTACACTGATGCCTGAAGGAGGGAAGGTCCTGGGCCAAACAAACCTCTGCCAGGAGGGAGTTCCACAACCAAGGCGCGGCAACCGAGAACGTCCTCTCCAATGTGGCCCCCTGCTGAACATGGAGGACCTCCTAAAGGGTGCCCCCAACTGACTGCAACGGCCATTCCAGAACCCGGGGAGTCAGGCGGTCCTGCAGGTAGGTGGGACCCAGGCCATGTAGGGCTTTAAAGGTAAACACCAACACCTTGAATCAGGCCCGGTAGGCAACCGGCAACCAGTGCAGAGAATGAAGCACTTGTGTTATGTGCTCTCAGTGGCCCGTTCCCATTAGGAGAGAGACCGCCGCATTCTGCACCAGTTGCAGCCTCCGGATCGTCACCTTCAGTAGATCCACGTAGAGTGCGTTACAGTAATCAAGCTTCGAGGCTTGATTACTGTAATGTAATGAAGGCATGGATGGTGGCAAGGTTGCAGTCTGAGACATAAGGTCGTAACCATCGCAACAAATGTAATTTGGCAAATGCATTTCTTGCCACAGCTGCCACCTGAACATCCAGGCGGAGCTGCGTATCGAGGAGCACCCCCAGACTATTTTATTTTATTTATTTATTTATTTATTTATTTATTTTTAAATTTATATCCCGCCCTTCCTGCCCACAGGGCAGCCCGGGGCGGCGAACAACATTTCATTTAAAACAATAATAAAATTTTAAAACAATTTAAAATACACTACATGGGGAAAACCCCCATCCCTATCCCCACCCCCACCCCACCCCTACCCCCTGCCAAAAGCCTGATGGAACAGTCAGGCCTTACATATACACCGAAACAGCAGGAGAGTGGGAGCCAGCCGAGCCTCCTCCGGAAGCGAATTCCACAGCACAGGGGCAACCACCGAAAAATATCTAACATTGGTGGCCACCCGCCTCGCCCGGGGAACCTCCAAAAAGCCTCCCACAGACGATCTCATAGTTCCACTATGAACTTGAGGAACCAGGACAGGGCGCACCCCATCAACGATGGGGCCTCCACTCCCTCAGCCTTCCCCATCAGCATCGCCTCCATCTTGTCGGGATTCAACTTCAGGTGTCTCACCCTCATCCAGTCCCCCACAGCCGTCAGGCATCGGGTAAGCAATGAGACTGCAGGGCCTGAGTCTGCTGGAAATGAGAGGTAGAGGTGAGTGTTGTCAGCATATTGATGACAACACATGCCAATACCTCTCACAACCTCGCCCAAAGGCTGCATATACACATTGAACAGGAGGGGAGACAGAATAGAACCCTGCGGGACCCCACACATGAGATCCCGGGGAGCAGATGTACAGTCATCCAAGACCACATGGTGAATCCTACCAGCCAGGAATGAGCGGAACTATTCAAGAACAGTCCTGCCACCCTGACACAGTCCCACAGCCGAGTCACCAACAGCTCATGGTCAACGGTATCCAAAGCAGCTGACAGATCTAACAAGACCAGAAGGGTCAACTGCCCCTGGTCTAAAGCACGGTGCAGGTCATCGACCAAGGCCAGAAGTGCAGTCTCGGTGCCATATCCCGAACGAAAGCCAGACTGCAAGGGGTCCAGGAAACCAATCCGGTCAAGATGGTCCCGGAGCTACTGGGCCACCACCCGCTCAATAACCTTCCCTAAAAAGGGAAGGTTAGAGACAGGCCAGTAGCTGGCAAGGGCATCAGCATCAAGGGATGGTTTTTTGAGCAAGGACCGCACCACAGCCTCCTTAAGAAACCCTGGGACCCTGCCCTCCTCAAGGGAGGCATTGACCACCTGTGCCAGCACCAACCCTAATGTCTCCCTGGTGGCCTTAAGCAGCCAGGACGGGCAAGGATCTGATTCACATGTTGTGGCCCTAACAGCCCCCAGAACATCCCCCACATCAGCAGGGTCACCAACTGAAATTGATTTCACAAAACAGGACAAGCTGGGGCATTCATAGTCTTTGGTTCCCCAACTGTATCAACTGTGGCGGCGAAGTCATGGTGAACACGAGTGATTTTGTCCACGAAAAAATCAATAAACCTATCACAGTGGGCCCGGGAAACCTCCACTTCCAGATGAAGGGAGGACGGACTGACCAACCCCTTCACCACCTGGAAGAGCTCCACCGGGTGAGATTTCACGGATGCTATGATGGCAGCAAAAAACTTCTTCTTTGCTGCCCACACAGCCACCGCATAGGCTTTCAAACTGGCTCATTTACCATGTATCGTTTACTGTGTTTGTCACACTAGTTAGTTCGCTAGTTAGTTTATTAATAAGGCATTCGGCTTTTGCCATAGCCAAACACAAGAGAAAAAATACAGATAAAACATAAATCCCTAAAACACCAGTAAAAACCATATACAATGTATGAATTCTAAGTCATGGTGGATATCCCACCTTCGTCTAACAAACACTTTTATAATTGCAGAGCAGGGAAGGTCCTGCCACATAAAATAGGATGGCTCCCACTATTTCAGCTCCTTCATAGCCTCATCAAGGAATGCATCACCGACATCAAACATACCAAACGGACCTATGATCCCAAAACTACTTCCAAATCCCTCCCATCCTCCCAAATGGCACCTATTTCCATTCATGTTGGAGCCATCTCATAAATAGGTAAAGGAGAGAGCCACCATCCCACCCCATACCTCCCCCCTCTACCCTAACCGATGGTAGCCTCGGACTACATTATTACACCTGGGTGGCCCACGCTAAGGGAAGGTTTGCCGGCATTTCCCAGTCATAATACTACATAATACTACTAGCTTCCAAAACAAATAGCCTGTATCCCTAGAATGAGACACGGCCATGGAACAACACTAAACGCTTAAGGAAAAGAGGGTCAGCCCGTAAAAATAGACCCAGGGCTCTCAACCTGGAGCTCTATCATTTTCCTCCTCTTTGTGGCCAGCCCGATGAAAGTGGCCATGGTGATCATATTTATTACCTACAATGAAAGAATTTTCAAAAAGGTGAGTTGGGCTGCCTCCTCCAACCTCCTCCTATCCTTCTGTATGGGGGAAACCCAAATGTCTCTCAACATAGTAAAGTGCAGACATCTTAAAACAAAATGCTCAACTGTTTCGATCTTGTGAAGGGTGCAGGTACAAAACCGATAACCATAACAGATTTTTTGTACCGCCCTTCGGAAACTGCAGTATAAATCAATCCCAATCTCAGGAACATGTAGTTCCTTCTCAGTATTTGGTTGATAAGAATATCCAAATATGGTTCAAAACCCACATTGGTTTTAAATAACCCAAATTCGGGAGAGACTTTCCATTTCTTTATGGAGGCAAGATCTAGTAGCTCCTCCCTTTCCCGTACTCTCAAAATTATCTTTTTTGATAAACTGAGTGGGTTTCCTCTGAAAATAAAGGAAGGAGAAACTCAACTCACTTAATAGCAACCCCAGGTACTTGACCCATGGGTACATCCTAGCCCCGGAGTAAGCCAATTCTTCGGTAGCACATTGCATTGAGAGTGACCTCTGCTGTTGGCTAAGCAACCCTATCCAAAAACGCAGAAATGCCTTTCTCCCCTGATACTCTATAGAAGGCATCTCCGTTTCGGCTCTCAAAATTGCACCGGGATCCTCACAGTAATATGCATGTGAAAAATGGCTGCTCCAGCTGTTCTGTTCATGCGCAGTCCTCTTCCAAGATGGTGCTGGCATCGTCGCCACCATTTTAGAAAAGGGCAGCCATTTTGTGCATGCAAATTACCATGACAAATGTAGTACATGATAAGTAGCACATGGTAAATTGGTATACAGTACACAGTAAATTGTGGCAAATAGAGAAAAATTCTTGACCAAGAAAGTATTGAGAACTGGGAGGTGTCTCAATTATCGATTTTCACTAAGAACAAGTCAAGAACCGTGATTCTCTGTGAGAACTGAGAAAAACTTAAGATTGAGTTTATGCCCTACTTAGCACCAAACCCAGCAGCCTGCCATACACAGTCCTTCCATAATACCACCATTGCCATTGGGCTTTAAGACAAAACTTCTCCTGAACAGACTTCTCCAAGACCAAGGCACAGATAACAGACCACTATCCCTCACTAGCATTCCTGCAAAAAAGCCGACGAGGCTGATGAGCTTGGAACTCTGCTAGTGCCTTAGGTTGACGCAAACTCAAGGTTTTATCATTTTTCCTCCTCCCTGTGTTTAGATTTAGGAAGGAGTGGGGGTTACTTTGAGGATCGATGGGGGCCAGTTTTAGTCTGAGACTATTGGGAATCTAGTGGAAATGAATAACCTTTGGCAGCACATATGGCATAACATTTAGCTCCAAACCATGTAGGAGGAGTTTGCATCTGACTGCACATATGGTATGTTTCAGAATCCCCAAATTAGATGATGTATTTTGAGATCTAGATGTATGTATACTGCATTTAGATTTTCCTCCATGCCCTAAAAACAAAAAGAAAATTGAGAGGCAAAGTTCCCTGGAAAATATTCTAGGATTTTTGTTTTGCTTTTCTCTAAAGCAGGGGGGCGTTAGTGTGTGGCTGCATGCAGCCTGGAAAGCCACTCTTTGCAACTGAAGACATTTGGCCTTTCTGAAACTTTTTTTGGCCTACACCTGCCAAGAGGGGGAAAGTACCAGTCAGCTCCCAGCTGACAGCATTGAAATGTCCCAGCAGTCAACAACTTAAAGATGGCTGCCGTAAATTTTCACTGGTGTTTAACTGCCAGTCAGAATTCATCTGATTGCGAGCTGAGTGCAGCGGCTGCCATTTTACAAACAGCTATTTGAAATATGTCTCCCTCTTGGCAGCACCATTCCTGGGCACCAAGGCATTTCTGGGCATCAAGGCTAGCCAAATTCTTTTATCAGGGTGCTGAGTGAGAGGTGTGTGGTGTTGTGGTGAGAAAAAGGGAAGTTGCAGAGCTGGGGGGGTGGTAGCAGGAAAAAGAAGGGTTGGGTGAGTGGAGCCAGAGAGAGGGTACAGGGTGAGGGGAGTGGAACTGTGAAGTGATGTGGTGCTGTGGGGAGCAGAGCAGACAAGGGATGAGGAGGGGCGGTGAGGAGCTGTGGGGAGGGAAGCGGAGCTCTGTGGAGCAGAGCTGGGTAGGTGTGTGCCGGATGTGGGTGCTGAGTTTGGGGAAGTGGAATGAAGTTGCAAAGAGCAGAGATTGAGAGGGCACAGAATGAGGTGGAGTGGTGTTGTGGGAAGCAGAGATGGAGCAATGTGCATTGAAGAGCTGTGGACAAAAAAGTGGGGGGAAGGGTACAGGGTGAGTATATATATATATATATATATATATATTTTTAAAAATTGAGACAGGTGAATGTGTGCTCCCAAAAAGATATTACGTCGTGTTCTAGCAACTCCCACTAGTCACCCTGTTTAATTCCTGCCTGCACCAAACATTCCTAATCACTTGCAGCCCTATTAAACATTTCCTGCATCTGAATTAGCCCGTGGCAATTTCCTAGTGAGTACCACTGTACGAGAGGGACAGTTTCTAGAATGCCTCTGGTATTTCTGTTCAAAAGGAATGTGGTAATCACATTTCTGCTCAAGTGAACAAAAGACCCCAGAGGACATCATACTACATATAATGTCTTCCACTAATGCGTACCAGATTGCTAGCTTCAATTCTAGCAAAATTTCACTGCAATTGGCCCAATCGGTTTAGGATTGAAAGCAAAATATTTTTTCCCTCGCAAACTTACATGCCAACTTCCTGGTTATTCACCAGGCAGGTTAAAAATAAAATAAAATTCTGTGACTGTTAATGGATTTTGGTGTCTGAAATCCTGTTCATGGGTTTCTTGCAAATAAAGGTTTGCTCTCAACTCTCACCATCATGAAAGTGTTCTGGGAGTTAACTTTTCAAGAAGGGTGGGCATATAGGAGCTTTGTTGGTAGAGGATTTTTGGATCTTATATGCGACAGCCTGAGTGAAGGCACCTTCTGAAGAAAATGTAAGACGCATATTTGGTCTGGTGTTAGGTTTTTGTTGAGTTTAATTGTGAGTAATCAAATGATATAATTGGAAATATGCTTAAAGATGAATTTCATCCTCCGACTTTATCATCCCAGATATCTATCCTTATGTACACAGATGATACTGTGATTCCATCTAGAACCTTGCTGGGTCTTCAAAGGGCAATCTCTAAATTCCATCAACAATGCGCCCTTAATGGTTTAAAGATAAATATAGACAAGACCAAAATCATGGTATGGGGAACTAAAAGGAGAAGATCTGCTTGGTGGCTAGGACAGGCTAAACTTGTAGTGGTGAAGGTATATAAATATCTAGGTGTTCTTGTTTCCTCCACTTTATTTTTGACCAAGTGTAAATGTTGATTACAAGATAGAGTGCAATATTTGGCTGGAGCCATTAAAAATTTCACAGATCTGTTGGGGGACGTTCAGTCTTGGAGGACGTTCATATCTGTATTAAAGCATATGAAGCAAGAGCAAACATGCAACTGATCTATGGAGCAGAGGTCTGGGGGTTTGAAGCATCAGTGGAAATAGATGTCCCCCAATTAAAATTCTTGCGCTCACTGCTCGGTCTTCCCTTCTCAGGCTCCCCTCAAGCCTTCTTGAGATTGGAAGTGGGCCTAGACGCTATCCATGCTAGGATAACCATTTGTATATTGGGATATTGGTTAAAAGTATTGACATACTTGCCTTCCCATCCCCTAAGATTGGCATTATTAAAGATTCTAGCTTTTCGTCAGAAATACAGTCACCATGACTATTCTTCGTTTCTCGTTCCCTTTTAACGATGGGATGTGGTGATTATTTACTTGGTGATCTGCGGCTTTATTCACAAGTAGATAAAAAAAAATTGTTTGACAGGATCAAGGATTTTGCCAGCCAGTCTGACTTTGCCACAGTGCAAGTCTCTAGAATAGCCCCCTATTATAAATTGTCGAACTTAAACTGGGGTTTAGTGAGCCACTTAAAGATGAACTTAAAACCAAAATTAAGGATAGCACTAACCAGACTTAGATGCCAACAGATGACTAATGCCATTCTGGAGGGGTAGAGACAGGGCATTCCTATATCAGAGATGGTATGCCCCAGATATCCTGGTGTGATAGACGATATTGTATATTACTTGCTAGAATGCCCACTCTACAATGACATTAGAGAAAAGTATATATCGGGTATTTTCAGACATTACGAGATCACGCTCAACCACAGTGAACCACGGTCAATTCTGCGGCGGGGCCAAAGCGCCCTGAACGTCTGTTCAGGGCCTTTATTGACCATGGGGGGTGGTTGTTCGGTTCACCACAGCTGGAATCCACTGTGGTGATTCTGGAAAGCGTAACGTCTGAAATCACCCATTGCCATTGCCTTTTGTTTTAAATTTATTTTCTCATTATGAAAAAAGTATTTGGATTTTCCAGTGTGATAATTTAGAATAAGTCACACAATTAACTTTATTTGCACCCTGGCCTGAGGAACAAAGGTGTATGTTTGTATCACACAAACCATCTAACCCTTAGTTTGAAAGACATACGTGTTGTATCCTTATATAATATAATTTATTGTTCATATAACCTATGGATTATGGTGTAAGATATAATTGTATCTTTACATTGTATTATGTTATTGCTTTATATATCATTTATGGATTATGGTATAAGCTAATATCCTTCAATACATTGAAATTGTAACACTATTAATTTTTCAGTTGTACTTTTGATCACAACAGCTGGATGCCAATGTAATAAGACTCTTATACATTATTAAAACAAGCAAGAACAACAACAAAAAAAAGAGATTTTTTTTTTATTCCAGAAGTAATGCCACCTTACTCTGAATCAGAAGTTGGGTGTAGCATGCTTTTGCAGTTCATGTATACCTTCCTACTCTGCTAAATTGTAACATCTGGTGATATATGTGATTAAATGTTTGTACGTGTTCAGCAATGAGTCAGACATATGGATGAGAAAACTAGACAACAAAGGTCAAGCTGAGATGGAAGTGCTGGGGGAGAAATAAACTGTCCAAAATCTGTACAGTAGTACAACCTGCACCCAGGTATTTCTGTGCAAGTTCTGCTTTTTCTGTTTTGTGTTTAAAAGGCACAAGAAATTACCAATTCTTTCTTCTACACTTTATGTAAAAGCTGCACTTTTGTCTCAGTTGCTGCAGGAGTAAGGGATTCCAAGATTTACAAGGTCTGAAAGATACCCAGGATTGTTGACACTTGGATATTGCCAAGTGTGAATGACTGTGTAGCATGGTAAACACTTGAATAAACTTTGACTATGACCTTGAAAGGTGACTAGTTAAAACTTGGAAGTGACTTGGGGGTATAACAAGAACACTGTGATTTACAAGGGAACAAATTGGAGATGGGTCTTAATCAAATAGCTCTGAACTTCTGATTTATTCCACTCTTGATCCGGATCTGAACTTCACATCTGGGACTGAACTCTGAAACAGGCTAAACTATGGGTCTGAACCTTTGGGGACTGAGGGCTGCTATTTAGATCTAAAGGTGGCTGTATTTCCATGGTAGGATTGAATATATTTTCCTCTGGCTCTCATGGGCCACTTACCCTGTTATCTGAACGCACTTCAATAATGCATTAAACAATTTGTGCAGTTTATTGTAAATATTAAATGGCAATTTCATTTCTCTCCAGTGCCTTCCAGTAAATGCACTTTCCAGAAGAGGTGATTAAAAGCTGGACGAGGCTCAGATAATGCATAATAGTTGGATCCTTTGGTACCTGCATGGTGTCTGTTCTCGTACTACAATGAATCTGGGCATGTGCTGCCCTCTAACAGTAGACAATGTAAATAAAATACAACTGGTCTGTTTCATTGCTTTGATGCCAAACTGCTAGTCACTTTAGATTCCCAGCAAGCAAGAATCCTCAAGGGAGAAAAAATCAGTATTTTTGACAGGGCTCTTAACTCTAGCTATCAATCAGAGAGTCTCTCAGCAGCTATCCCTACCTGTTAATATTCCCCAACTTTTTACTTAAGTGTTTATTGCAAGGTAGAGTTTTCTTACTGCTCTGAGGTTTTCTGTGTGTGTATGGTTTTTCTTATAAACTTCAAACAGATCATCATCCATACTTTTATGTGTGACGGCTGGGCTCTTCTCTTTGAAGGCTTCTGCCACAGTTTGTGTTTCTCTCCACCACTGATTTTGCAGACGGCAGGCTCACTTAGCTGAGAATTGAGGGTACTCAGCATTTTGCAGGATCAAGCACTGTGCTCTGTTTGCCTTCAAAATGCCTCCCCAGTGGTAGCAGAGTTCTCATGGTAGTACTGCCTCCTGATTTCTGACAATCTTCCCTCTTTGTTGATCTGTCATTTGCTGCTTTGACTGCCCACTAAAGCATGCCATATTCAGACCTGAAACATTACCTGCTGTGAATAATCCTAATTCATTGATCTGTAATTTGAAGAAGTTGCTTGATTTATTTTATTTATTCTCATTTTTACCCCACCTTTCCCTTATGGCTCAGGGTGGGTTACAATGCGTACAAACATATTCAAAGATACACCAAATAAAACTAGACAACCAAGGTGAAGCTGAGATGGAAGTGCTGAGGGAGAAATAAACTCACAAATCTCTGCAGTAGCCAAACCTGCATCCAGGTATTTCTGTGTAAGTTCTGCTTTTTCTGTTCTGTGTTTAAAAGGCGCAGGAAATTGTCGAGTGTGCGCTGCCTGATTCTTTCTTCTGCACTGTATGTGAGTAATGGATTTCAAGATTTATAAGGTCTGAAAAATACCCAGGATTGCTGACAAATATTAAAATACCCAAATCAAATCCTGTAAAACCAAGTAAAATCCCCTAACCCACAAGTCCCCAACCCCTACCCCACAATAACCAAATGCCTGGCCAAACAAAAAAGGTCTTGCATTGCCTCTGGAAGATGAGCAGGCTCAGGCTTCGATGAATCTGAAGGGAATCTCCAAGGGAAGGGAGTTCAATAACTGTGAGGCAGCCACCAAGAACGCCTCTCTGCGTGTTCTTCTTGTATGAACTTGATGGGCAAATGGTACCTGCAAGAGTGTGTTCCCGGATGACCTCAGAGGCTGCAATGTGGCATGAGGTGAGAGAGGCAGTCCTTATACACTAATTAAAGCCAGTGATCATTTAACAGAACAGAATGCTCCTCAGCACTTTCCTCCATCAGTCTGACACATTTTTTCTTAGGTACTGATCCTAAAGCTGAAGTGAGAGCAAGTATTCCCTTACTGTCGTAAAATACCTACCTTCCAGGAGCACTTGCGATTGTTCATTGGTATTATTTCCTCACTGTTCAGCGATTCTGTGCTTCTGCCAATGTGAGATTGGCACCTGCAATTTTCTGTCATTTCAGTAATTTTTCATCAATTTCTATTTCCCCCCCCCACCAATTTACATCACTTTCTGTCATTTTATGACACTTTACAGCACTTTCTGTCAATTTTACACCTCTTAGCCAGTACTGTATAAACCATAGTGTTAGCCTCTCCCCCTCCATTCATTTTGTGCTAGGGATAGGACAGTGAGAGTCCCCTCTTGCTGGGGTTCGATTTACTGAACAACTGCAATTTACCAAACAATTTACCGAACTAGCGAAATATCAAAAAATGCTGGAAAGTAGCAAAAAATATGGTAAGTTACCTTGTCATGCAAATGTAGGCAAATAACCTGTTTCTGACAGAAACGGCATTCTCTGCAATTGCTCGTTTCAGGCCTACCTGTAATCTAATGGCATTGAAACTGATCAGCAACATCTTATAGGAACAGATCTGCTAAACACTAATCCTGTAAGTAACTACTGGGTCTAATAATGAGTAATTTCAGACGTAATGGGCCGTTCGCCCCACCACGCTGAACCCTGGACCGGGCTCCGTCTCGGATCCTGGTCCGTGATCAGGCTGGCCATCCTTTATACGTGCCAGCCTGATCTCTACCGGGCTGCACGGGGAGGGGCGGGGCTGCGCGACATGTGGCCGCTCAGCCCCGCCCCCCCCCGTGCTCCCTCGGCCGCCCACCCACGGGGAGATGGGGGGGCACAACGGCCAATGAGGCCGCTGTGCCCGACCTCGTCCCGTGGTTGGGGCCTGATTCCAGGACGGGGCTAGCAAGCAGATGTGCATCGCCGCCATCGCCAGCCCCGTCCTGGATCGTGGCCACTCTAACCACAGTTCTGGACCTGCAGCCGGCCGCAGGTCCAGAACCGTGGTTAGCTTTGACCGCTGCCAGATATTCACTGTGGTGAACATCTGGTGGGGGGGTCAAACAGACGTTCACAGAATCGCTGCCACTACACGGCATCCACTGTGATTCAGTGTGGTGAACAGCAATTTCATAACATCTGAAAATACCCAATATTGCACATACTAGTAGACAGTACATTTCTGGTAGTAAGTATTTATAAGACTGGGATCTTAGGACCTGGTTTCAGTGGATTTTTGTAGTTAAGTCTTCAGTGAACAACTTGACAGTATAGGGCCAATGTTGGCATAAGTTTCCCATGTGACTATGAAGAGCTTTAGTGTCACAGATAATTCCAGAGAGTTGAGAAGCAGCAGAGTAGCACCATCAACTTGAAGTACTTCATTTCCCTCTGTTCTATGGGAAGTTAACATAAGCTGGCTGCAAATGTGGCATTTTTCACATCTCCAATATTGCCAACATGTTTCTTTCTAAAAGTGAACATTGCAATTTCACACTCAGTTTTAATTATCTCTCACAAACTAGAAAAATACAGTTTAAAATTTATCTAGAGTTGATAAGATGGACTTTCTGAAAATGTAAATTGGCAGAAGTCATAGGTTTTTCCAATTTTATTTATAACAAAACAGATTGAAATCTTTAAAATAAAGACAAGAGAAGAATCTGATACATAATTTTCAGTATTTAAAATGTATATTTTACATCTGGTGTGTTGTCTTCGGCCGTATGTTTCAGATCGTGACCTGGCCACTACCATCCATGCTTTCATTACCTCAAGATTGGACTATTGTAATGCGCTGTAAGTGGGGCTACTCATGGTGATGGTTTGGAGAGTGCAGCTAGTGCAGAATGCAACGACCCGTCTCCTTATGGGGTCGGGCACATTACTCTGGTGCTCCAGGCTCTGCACTGACTGCCTATTATCTTCCAGGCCTGATTCAAGGTGTTGGCTTTGATAAAGCCCTATACAGTCTTGACCCAGCTTATTACCTGTGGGATCGCCTCACTCCCCGTGCTCTGGATCAACCTCTGCGGTGTCCTGGGGGGCTACTACGGAACAGGGCATTCTCGGTGGCTGCACCTATGCTTTTATTTGTTTTATGATGTAAGCTGCCCCAAGCTGCCTGGAGCAGGAGGGGTGGGGTAAAAAACTGTGTTAATAATAATAATAATAATATATTTTGAGATCCCCCTGTTAAGTAAAAATCCAGTTGCTTCTGTTTTTCCACCACTGAATTGATTTGATTATTATTACATTTCCCTTGTTTCATTGTATTGAGGTTGGAATCTGTACTGCTAAGGAGTCCTTTTGTTTTGCACAACACAATAAAGATAGTACAGATACTGAAGCTAAAAAGCTGAGTATGTTAGAATTGTGGTGAAAAAGAAGGGTCAAATGATGAGAACTTCAGCACAGATTTTTTTGAGGCTCATGGGGAAGAAAACCTTCCCCCCGTGTACTGCATCTCCTTGGAAAATAACCAGAATTTGTTGTCAAATGCTGAGGCCCTGATCCTAAGTCCGTGTACATGGAATGCGCAGCCCAAATGGTCAATGCGTGTGATGTGCAGTTTGAAGGGACAGTGGGATACACACTGTGCGCAAGTGTGGTGCTGCCTCTGGAGTCCAACCGCACGGCCACATTAGTCCACCACCACAACCCTCCCTCTTCCAGGAGTTGGCCTGCGGTGACATACTTACGTGGTGGCACGGTCTGACTCCAGCGGCAGCACCATGATTGTGTCCAGTGTTTGCGCATGTCCACTGTCTCTTTGGTCTACGTGGTGCACGTGCACAGACCTAGGATCAGGGCCTGAAAACGTACTCTCTTGTTTTTGCCAGCTCCAAAGGCGTGACCCCTTCTGCTGCATCAGTATTGTCTGTTAGCTAGTACTTCCTATGCATTTCTGTCAGTGCCCTTTCCCAGTATCTTTCGGGGGGCATGATTCCAAGACATTACATCTTTGGTAAGTGAGCCCTGCTCAGATCAGAAATTTTGGACTGAGCCCAACCCAAGCCTGACTGCTTTGAGCATGAGTCTGATTTTCTGCATTGAGCAGAGGTTTGGACTAGATGACCTCTGACATGACCCTGCCCCTCATGGATCACGGTGATATCATGGCTTGGGCTGGGAGGGCATCCAGTCTCACCTGAGCCCTACAGGACTGTGATGAAGCAGGTCACTGGCCCTTTAAGGGAGCCCGCTTTGTGACCAGGGACCTGCCCCCTCCAAGGATATAAAGGTCAGCAAGCTCCAGGGGCCAGGCAGTCTGCAGCTGGGTGCTAACCTGACTTGACACTCAGTACTCTATGTTGGCCAAGGTGCTGAAACATGGATTAGGAGAACCAAAGAGGCTCAGGGACTAGGGAGCCCAAGGGGCAATGGAGCCTGAACCAGGGAGCCAGAACATGGCCTTGCCCTTGAACTAGATGAGATGCCTGTAAGTAAGGAAAGTGTGTGACTTTAGAAGGGACAATATGAACTATTTTGGAGTCACTGGGCTGAAGGGTTGAGGACTGATGACAGTTGTTACACCTGTGAGAAGGTGAATAAAGTCCACAACTTGATGATTGAACCCTCTGTTCTGGTACCTGGTTTACATGTCCAAGATCCTGAAAGTACTTTCCCTGCTGGGGGAAGGGACTTCATTACACTGGCGTAGTTGGCAGGGACCTTTGAATCTGACCAGTGAAGGGAAAACCTCATGTGAATCCCAGCTCCAGCACCCCAGTGTGACTTTATTACAGGGGATCCAGAGATGGAGGAATCTGTACAGGTCTTGCTCTATCAACAGGTGGCAGCAGCTGACCAACAGCATGGCTTGCAGGTGTTGGCAGCCCAGATTCTCCAGATGCAATAACAGCACCAGGAGGCCCAGCGGCAGACTCAACAGCAGCTGGGTGTCTTTGTGAGAGCCACGGCAAGTGAGACTGCCTTCAGTGCTTGGTAGCTGCAGGGCCAATGGGAGAACCTCAGATGGCGGGCTGATCGTGACCCAAATGTGGCAGATGATGATCTGGAGGTCTTCAAGAGACATTTGAGAAGGTGGCATCTGTGCCCAATGGAATATGAAAACCTGGGTGATTCATCTAGATCTAGTCTTAACTGGGGAAGACAGGTGGCCTGTTGGGGGCTCCATCAACAGGCTGCACTGGATTACTCCTCGGTGAAGGAGGCCATCTTCAGTCAACTAAAACTGACTGAAGAGGCATAGCAACGTCGGTTTCAGGAACAGAAGTTTGGATTGGCCACCGTGCCACAGGCACTAACCTTAAAGCTAAAAGATTTGGCTGTGAAGTGGCTGAAGCCAGAGACTTGGACAGCTGAGCAAGTAGCTGAATTAGTCATTATTGAACAATTCTTGTGGATGGTACCACATCAGGTATGGGAATGGGTGCAGAGACACTGCCCCAGCACCTTGGAGCAGGCAGTGGGACTAGCAGAGAATTTTATAGCTACAGACGGCCCACAGGCAAGGCCCACTGGGGAGAACTGCTGGATTGCTGCCTGGGTTGGGGGGTATGGAGGAGAGAAATCTCAAGATTCTGAGGGGTCCAGCATTGCCCCCCCCCCCCCTCCTCGGGGACCATATGTCGCAAGAAACATCCAGGCCCAAGAAGCCCACTAGTCATCCTGCGGGACTTAGGAATGTTACTTGTTTTTAGCATGGTGGGGTAGGGCTCTACGCAGGGACTGCCCCAGCATGGACTGTGCATATGGCGTGTGAACTCTCATCAATGGTCAGGCAACTCCAACTTGGGAAGAAAGACTAGTGATCAGGGTACAGCTCAATGGGAAGCCTGTTCAGGCCCTGTTAGATTCAGACTGTGGCCAGACTCTAGTGAGGGAAGGGGTGGTAGATTTTGTGACAGCCAGACACACCAGAGGAGTTGCCCTGACCCGTTTACACAGGGACAGCGAATATCTCAGGATCTGAGCAACACTGACAGTGCAGGGTAGGACACAGTGGAGGGACCCAAGCAGGTTGGGGAGGATTGGGGGTGGGGGGGAGGCATTTCCGGGCACTCCCCTCCAGCCCAGCCTGGGGGGGGGGGGGGGGGAATCCGGGGGGGGGGGGAGGGAGGGACTCACCCAGCCGGTAGCACAGCTTTATTTCCTGGCTCTTCCCAACAGAGCCTCCCAGGGTGGGCACATGGGCTGATTGCATCATCTGGCCATACCTGTCCTCGGAGGTCCTGTCAGGCGGGGCTGGGAAGAAGCCGGCAGGAGGGCCAGTCGGGGAAGCTGCCGGGTAAGTTGTTCAGCTGGAGGGAGGGGGCCACCCCGCCACCCAGCCCAGCCCACTTGGAGTACTGTCAGCGTTGCTATTGCCCTCCCTCTTCCCAGACCCATCATAAATGCTGGTGGCCGGGCTAAGGAGGGGAAGGGAAGCAACAATGCTCAGGGCTCCTACTGCTGCCTGAGCCCAAGCAGGCTGGGGAGGGTGTGGGGGAGGCAACCCCCAGAAACCCACCCTGTATGGTGTGGGTGGGGGACAGGGACCTTCAAAATAAGCGGAAGAATCTGGGTCCTACTTATAACAAAGGGGCTATGATGTGAGAGTTTAAGCTAAGATACAGGGTCCTCATCCTGCTACCATCCAGTAAATCTAAGTGGTTAGTTCACTGGCAGGGCCCTTATGAGGTTACTCACCAGATCAGCCCTGTAGATTATGAGATCCACCAGCCAGACCAGTGGAAACTCCAGCAGATTTATCATGTTAGCCTGTTGAAATGGATGGATGGGTGGGTGTCCAAGAAGAGCTTCTCATTGCACTTATCCCTATGACTCTGAGTTGGACCCCAGGGGACAAGCTCATGTGGAGACACAGAGGGTACCCCTGGGGGAATAGCTGTCTCTGGAGCAAGCGGAGTGCCTGCTGAAGAATTTCCCTTCGGTCTTCTCTGAAATTCCAGAACAGACAGACCTGGTTCTTCATCACACAGACACAGTGTCAGACTAGTCCAGGAGAATGAATATATGAGCAGTCGTGAAAAAAAGTGAGGCAGTTGGTTCTGATCCCAAAGCTGGATAGATCTATATGCTTTTGTATAGACTCCTGGAAGGTAAATGGCATCTCCACTTTTGATGCCTACCCGATGCCAAACGGCTTGTTAGACTTGACAAAAGGATATTGGCAAATACTTCTGATGTGGGTCTCACAGAAAAATACAGCATTTTCTACCCTGTGGGTGCTTTTTGAGTTTAGGGCCATACCTTTTGGCCTCTGTGGGGCTGCTACCACATTCCAACGATTAATGGCCAGAGTCTTGCAACCCCATGCTGGGAATGCGCTGCAGGTGCTTACATAGATGATGTGGTGATATTAGGTAATTGGAGGGGCAAGCATGGAGTAGCGGTGGTTCTGGCCTGCAAGTAAAGGAAGCACATGAATTCATAAGGGACAGTATGGACTATTTGGAAGTCACTGGGCTGAGGGGTTGGGAACTGATGAGAGCTGTTAAAACCTGGTAGGAGGCAAGTAAAGTCCACAGCTTGATGATTGAACCCTCTGTTCTGATCCCTGATTTACATAGTCCAAGATCCTGTAAGTACTTACCATGCTGGGGGAAGGAACTGTTACAAGGTTTATCAGGCTCTGGTTGGGTTCCAGGCTTCTCCTTCAGTATGCTTAGTCTTTGAAATGGCTCAATAACTGTGCATAAAGGGCATAATCCCCATCTGGTCTGGGGCAGAAGAGGGCTATGTTGCATGTCAAAGAGCCCTACTTGCTATAAATCGGTATCAAATCCTCGCTAACAGCAGGAGGAATTATTGGCAGCATAGCCAGTTGGCAGGCTGCTACCTGTAACGTGGAAGCATGGAACACACTTCTTTGTCTGGGCCATATTTAAGAGTGGTCAGATCACGCTTAAGTGCTATTCATGCAGAGGAGCTGTTTTGGGTTCTGGGGAGTGGGGTTGTGTGACATCACATGTAGAAGTGAGTGTGAGCAATGATTCCTCACTCTGTGAATGAGGATATAGCTCCTACTTAAGTTTAGTGCAGCCACTCGGAGTGCAATGCATGCATGTCCCCATGAGTAACTTGATGAACGAGGATTGTGTCTTCAGTCTTTACAAGATACTTACGTTATAAATGCAGTCTTTTTGAGTGGATGCTGCCAGATTTTTCCTTTGATGAAGGCTGCCTCATATATGTCAATTCAATTACTTGTGTGCTTTCTTGTTGTAAGGCAGTGGTTGTCAATCCAATTTTTGGCTTGGGGAGTGGTTGCCAACAAGTACATACAACTCAGTTTTATTATAAGAATAAACTGGAATGTTATCAAGTATTTTTGAAATTTTTCAAGTTTTTTTATTAATACCCAGACCAGCAGATAAATCTTAGATGTCTGTGTCTGTAGACCAAAAATAAATAAGTAAATAAATCCTTGAAATCGGTCACATGTTGCAGTTTCAAACCAAATTAATCTGTTCATGTGTTCCACTTCTGTCAAAGTCTCTTCCCCCAACCCTTTTAGTCATTGGGCCAGTGTGGTTAAGTGGCATGAGTTTCTGTGGCATGTAAGGGAGCATTGTGGCCACCTTTGACTTTTCCCAGTCCAACAGTTTAGGTATCTGTTCGTAGCTGGGTAGGCTAGGGGCAACCTTCTGGTGTGAGAACAAGCATGACTTAAAACTACAACGTTCTGAATACAGTTGAGTGCCTTCTCCAGTTTGAAAAACGCACTGTATTAATATGATATTTATAGGACTGAAACAGATAGTAAACATTTTATTTGTGAGTATTATTGAATTTCCAAGGACTAACTCCAAGTGTTCAACCGGTCCTCAGAAACTCGGACAAATACTTAGTAAAATATTTGGTAAAATAAAACAGAGTACCAAATATTTTCTGAATACCGAGTCCTGAATAGGAGAAGGAAAAGCCCCATATGTTGGTCCGAGTACTGGACCAAGTTCCGAATACTTACTGAGTACCAGGCCAGTTCCTCGGTTACTTAGTAAAACAGAGTTGAATACTAAGATACTCAGCACCAACAGAGTAATTTCAAATACTGAATTTCAACACTAGGTATAATAGACCCCAGTTAAGTCACAGTTGTGAAAAATAAATGTGATTGATTTGAAAATGACTCCAGTTTAACATAAAAATTAAAGTTTTTATTAAGAGTTATTGTTTGTGGCACAGAAATACATCACTACCATACAAAGGTACTTGGGGTCAATAGTACTCACAATGGTAAATAACATCCCACAGTGACCATATTGGGGGTTGAACTGACTCCCATTTTTAACATAAGATGTACAGAAACCACAAAAGTAACAATAATGTTGGGGGGTGGAAATGACCCCATATACCTAACTGGTGCATTTCCCCCCCAACACAAACTGCAAATAGGTATGACGAAAAGAACTGTATTGAAGATTTCCACTATGAAAGTGTTAATTACTGTGTAAACATAAAAAACAAAATTGAAGTTGGTAAGCATGAGTTTTCCAGCTTGGGCCATAATTGACCTCAGTGCCCTTGTAAAAATATTTTTCTGTACACACAGAAAATGACATTTATGAAAATAGACAAAATGCTAAATTGCTGTTCCTACTACTTTGAGAACACTTAATGAAAATAACAGGTTCTAGTTTAAGCATTTTTAAAAAAAGAAAGAAATACTCTTTTTACAGTATGTGTTTGGGTTGAATATGACCCCAATACCCTAGAAGTGTAGTGCTTTCATTTTTCCATTCTTACAGTTGGGGCCAAACATACCCCCAATACAGTTTTAGTGAAATTCTTGAATTTTTAAAAAATTACAACTGGGGCAGTGGTGGCTGGTGGGTTCTGAGACTGGTGGAGCAGTGGGCAGGGCCAGCAGAGGACAGGGCCCGGACAACGGTATGCAGGGCCAGGTCAATGGTAGGTGGGGCCAGCATTAAAATCACACACACAAGTATAGGGGGCAGACCCAGGCCACAGATTCAGATCCATGATCAGGACCCTCTTCTTCCTGAATGTACTCCATAGGCAACTCGCCAAACTTAACTGCTATAAAAAATTATTAAAAGATCACATGCGGAATGCTAATAATAATTTTATTTATATAGTCCCCTTCCCCCTCCCAATGACTATCAGAACACTTAGCAAAAACATTAAGATACACACACAGTAATGTTTGACATTCGTATAAAATGGGGGAAGTGGGGGGAAAGCATTGAATGCAGGTATCTTAAATTCAAGGAAAGGGTTTACTGAGTAAACAACAATTCACCACTTATACTGCCTGGGTCCCACTTACCTGAGGGACTGTCTCACTCCCTGGGCCTTAGGGCAGCCCCTGCAGGGGTTCCTTCCTGGAGGTTCCGTGCTTTTGGTGGATCCAGAGTGACAGGAGGGTGTTGTCGGCAGTTGCGCTATCATTGTGGAATGTCCTCCCAGCGGAGCTTCACCTCAGCCGGGATCTTCTCACCTTCTGCTGATGTTGGAAGACCTGGCTCTTCCACCAGGTGTTTCTGCAGGGGAGAGGGGAGGGTGGGTTAATGGGTTGAATGGAGGTGGGTATATTTATTATACAGACTGGGTTTGTGTTGGGTTGTATTTCTATTTACTGTGTTTTTATTGTATCTAATGCTTTTATGGTTATTGTGTATGACGCCACAAGTCACCATTTGATGAAAGTGTCAGGATAAAAGTACATATAAATAAAATATTAAAAATTTGACTGGTACTCTTTAAGTTGAGCAGGGAGTTCAATTGTCTTGTGATTAAAGTTGGGAATCTCTTTGATCATTCTCTTCTCTATTGACAGCATTGCCAATTCATTGTCATTTTTCGGACATTGTGTTGCGCAGAAAAGTCTTTATTCTGTTTAGAGCTGAGAAAGATCTCTCTGATTCCACTGTGGTAATGGATGTATTCACAACAATTCAAAGCAGTGTCACAGTCTTGGCGAAGCACTCCTGCAGATTATTATCAATAGGGGTGGGAATACCGGTAAATCCGGAATCCGATAATGCCGGTACTGGGCGTACCGGCATTATCGGATTCAACCCAGTAAATCCGGTCCCGTTACCGGATTCCGGGTACCGGATTTTTTTACATTGCAGCCATTTAAATGAATGGCTGCAATGTAAGTCCAACCAAAAAAGTTTTTTAAAAAAACCTCCCCGAGTCCAGGCTGCGCGGGTGGAAGGGGGGACACCCCCCACCCACCCTGCCCAGCCTGGATTTTTGTTAAAAAAAAGAGCCCACCCCCCAGCACCAGCGGCCGCGGCGTCCCCGCAGCTGCCGGTAAGTATAGACCCGATCCCTGGGGGGGGTGTTTAACACCCCCCCAACCCCCCAGGGATCACCCCTACTAAAGTTGCCAGTGCTTTACCTTTGCGGAGCTCCGGGTGCGGTGGCGGCGGCGGGGGGCGGTCCGGCGGCCTCAGCGCCGGCTGTGGCTGCCGGCGTCAGAGACACTCTAGGCCTTCCGGGAAACTTCTGGGTTTCCCCGGAAGGCCTAGAGCACACCCCCCCCCCAGGGATCAGGTCTATACTTACCGGCGGCTGCGGGGACGCCGCGGCCGCTGGTGCTGGGGGGTGGGCTCTTTTTTTTAACAAAAATCCAGGCTGGGCAGGGTGGGTGGGGGGTGTCCCCCCTTCCACCCACGCAGCCTGGGAGGGGGAGGGGGGAGGAATTAATTGTATTTTATTGATTTCAATGGGGACACAGTGCCCCATTGAAATCAATGAAATAAAACCGATACCGGATTTAATCCGAGAATCCGGTTCTTTGAGAACCGGAAACCGGTAAATCCGGTATCCGGTAATTGCCCCGGGGTCCCACCCCTATCAACAAGTTTTTGAAGTAACCCAGAGGCATCCTTGGCACCTCAGAATTCTTCCCTTCCATACAAAATAGAAAACTGTCTTTAGTCTGTCTTTCTGCAGCATCGGATAGGCTTCCACTGCCTCTTTTAATGCTTGCAGTGGAAAGTGTCTGTTAGCTTCAAACAAATCTGCTTGTACCAATGTTGCACTCACCAGATACTTGGTGAATGCAAATCGTTCCTTTGCATGGGAGATAATGATGTCACAGACTTCCACTGCTAGTCATTCTAGAATTTCCCTGGCACATCTTCTGGGGAGCCGAGACTCATCAGGCAACTCAGACCACAGATCGTTAATGGACTCTCTCACCGAATTAATGCTTTCAACAAAGTCTGCAGTAAATTTTTGAATGTAAATTTCTTGTCTAGAATTGGTTGTACAGTTTATCAACTTGTGGCATTATTTTGTGGGACAAGAAGATGATGAAGTCAAAATTCCCAGATCTTATATTGCCAAAGCACTCAATGAAGTCCTCTTGGTGCTTGTAGACCACATTCGCTATCCAGTTATTGAAATTCCACCTTTGCAGGTGCTCTGGGAAGTCTTCTTTTAACAATTACATTCAGCACTTCAGTTCTTTTTGACAATGAAAAGAAAGCTAATAAGCCAGGTACGTCTGTGAAGAATACCTTCACTTCCTTGATCCTGGACACTGCTTGCTGCATAACTAAATTTAGCTGATGGACATAGCAATAAAAGTAATGTGCATTTGGGCCTCCATTCTCTCCAAGCATCACACTTGCTCCATCATAACTCGGAGCAATCAGTTTATTCTTGTTAGTGTTCTGAGGGAAAACAGATTCTAGTTGTTGTATCAATGCTGTAGCAGCTGTTTCAGCACAGGAGTCTGGCAGTTTGATACCACTAAATGCGAGGTCCAAAGTGAATAAGGCCCCAGCGATCCGGGATTTGATCCTGGATGGGGCTGCGGACCTTGCATGCATTATGGAGACCTGGCTGGACGAGGAGGCGGGACCAGTTCTCATGGACCTCGTTCCGGCCGGGTATGCCGTGCAGCACCAGCCCCGCAGGGAGGCCGGAGGGGAGGTGTCCCCATTCTTTTTAGAGAGGGATGGCCAGTTAGGAGATATCCAGTCCAGGAGATTCCAGGTATTGAAGCCCTCCATGTGGTGTTAGATTTGGCTGGGGGCAAGCTTGGCCCTTCTTGTCCGGCAACGTCCCTTGCCACTCTAGCAGAGCTGGCCTCGGAGGTGGTGCTGAGCTCCTCCAGGACCTTGGCCCTGGGGGACTTCAACGCCCATGCCAACGCCGGCCTTGTAGGAGCGGAGTGTGAGTTCATGGGCGCCATGGCAACCATGGACTTGTCCCAAGTAGTCAACTGCCCGACCCATGTGGGAGGGCACATTCTCAACCTGATATTCTGTTCTGGCCTTGAGGCGGGTGATCCGTTAGTGGGGAATGTGAAGGTTACGCCCTTGTCATGGACGGATCATTATCTCCTGCAGGCCAGTCTCTCAGCGCACCTCCTTCAGAAGGGGAATGGACCAGTTAGGTTGGTCTGCACTTGGAGGTTGATGGAACCGCAGCGGTTCCAGGAGGCTCTGAGGGAATTAACCTTAGACCCGGACGGCCACTCTGTCGATGAGCTCGTCCGGCATTGGAATATCTTGCTGGAGGGGGCTATTGACAGAGTGGCTCCAAGACGTCTTCTTCCTCCATCATGTCACCGCAGGTCCCCTTGGTTTACTGAGGGGCTGCGGTGTATGAAACAGGTAAGTAGGAGGCTGGAGCAACACTGGTGTTGGACTTGCTCTGAATCTGACCGACTTCTCCATAGGACCCATTTGTGGTCCTATGCTGAGGCTGTGAGGACAGCAAAGAAGGAGTTCTTTGCTGCCCTTATAGCATCTGCGAAGTCACGTCCAGCGGAGCTGTTCTGGGTGGTGCTGGGGCTGGTCAGTCAGGCCTCCCTCCGCCTGGACGGGGACTTGTCCCAGGCCTGCTGTGAGGAGTTTGCCACCTACTTCACAGACAAGATCACTCTGATCCAGAGTCACTTTGACACCGGCTTGGAAGCAGTAGGCGAGGAGCATGAGGTTATGGAGGCATCATCCGGTCGAACTTTCTGGGATGAGTTTCAGGAAGTGATGCCAGCTGATGCAGTGAATGTCCTGGGGTCTGTTAGGGCCACCAGTTGTGAACTAGATCCGTGCCCATCCTGATTGGTGAAAGCCTCCAGGGAGACTTTGGGGACGGTGCTGACGAGGGTTGTGAACGCATCCCTTCGGCAGGGGAGGCTGTCACCCAGTCTCAAGGAGGCTGTGGTGCACCCTCTGCTGAAGAAGCCATCTTTGGATGTGGACGCACTCGTCAGCTACTGACCTGTCTCTAATCTTCCCTTTTTAGGGAAGGTTATTGAACGGGTAGTGGCACTGCAACTCCAGGTGCATTTGGACAACATCGGTTTCCTTGACCCTTTTCAATCTGGGTTCTGCCCTGGCTATGGTACTGAGATGACGTTGGTGGCCGTGGTGGCCGATCTCCGCCGGGAGATGGACGCAGGATGTTCAGCATTTCTGATCCTGCTAGATCTCTCGGCCACCTTTGACACCGTGGACCATGGGCTGATGCTGAGATGCTTGCGAGACCTGGAGGATCTGGACAGGACTGTCCTTGGGTGGTTCTGCTCATTCCTCTCAGGGAGAAGCCCGCGGGTAGTGTTGGGAGCTGAAACATCTTGCCCCCGCGCTTTATCCTGTGGCATTCCACAAGATTCGATCCTGTCTCCGTTACTGTTTAATGTGTATATGCAGCTCCTGGGGGAGATCGTGAGAGGGTTCCTGGTGTGCTGTCACCCAATACGCTGATGATACTCAGCTGTACCTCTCGTTTTCAGCTGACCCAGGTCCTGCCGTCTCATTGCTTTCCCAGTGTTTGGAGGCTGTGGCGGATTGGATGTGGCAGAGCAGACTGAAACTGAATCCCGATAAGACAGAGGTGATGGTGGTGGGGAGGGCGGGGGAGGCTCTGGCCCCCCTTGTGGGGGTGGGGGGTCCATCCTCCTGTTGCCCAGCAGGTTCGGAGTCTGGGGGTGGTGTTGGACTCGGGTCTCCATCTGGATTGGCAGGTGGAGACGGTGGCTAAGACCGCCTTCCGCCAGTTGTATCTGGTGTGGAGGCTGTGCCCATACGTTTCCAGGACCGACCTGGCCACCCTTATCTATGCCTTCATCACCTCGAGGCTGGACTACTGCAACACGCTCTATGTGGGGCTTCCCTTGTTTCTGGTTCAGAGGCTGCAGCTGGGCAGAATGCGGCGGCCCGTCTCCTTATGGGAACTGGGCAACAGGAGCACATAACACCAGTGCTCCGTGCTCTGCACTGGCTGCCTATAGCGTACCGAGCCAGATTCAAGGTGTTGGTATTGATCTATAAAGCCCTGCACAGTCTGGGCCCCTCATACCTCAGGGACTGCCTCACCCTCCATGCCTCAAAGCAATCCCTTCGGTCCACTGCGGGCGCCTTCTTGGTGGTCCCCTTGGTGAGACGGGGGGCTACAATGGAGAGGGCGTTCTTGGTGGCCGGGCCGCGACTTTAGAACTCCCTCCCGGAGGAAGCCCGCCTGGCCCCAGGTCTGCTGGCGTTTCGTCGAGCCTGCAAGACCTGGCTATTCACCCAGGCCTTTGGAGGGGAGGAGGGGAGGGTTGGGTAGTTGGGATATGGGGAGTGGGGGGGGGGGGTTGGAGGGAATTGTTTTAATTTATTTGATGACAGTTTTAAATATTGTTTTTTATTAATTTTATTATTATTGTATTATTGTAAGCCGCCCCGAGATGCCGTAGGCATGAGGGGGTGGCTAAAAAATGCTTTAAAATAAATAAAATTAATAAATAAATCCGTACTGATTGGCAATGAGTTGACATATCTATGGTGTCATTGGCCTGGATAGCCACATATTCAGTAGACTTCAGTTCCTGGATGATGAACTCCCTAGCCAATGTAAGCACTCTTTGGTTTCATCATGTCCACATAATGCTAGCTCAAAGCCACCACAGAAATGTATACCGTCTATTATTCTTAATACAGTGGGGCCGATCCCATGCGCCACATGTGCATCTCCATAGAGATTGCATTGTGTTGCACAGAAACAGCGTAGATCCCACGTGAATCCAGCTTGGGATTGCAGCCAATGTAGCAGTTGTGCTCAACTTCCTCGTTATGCTTTTGAACTAGCACATAGCGTCCTTCATCTAGTTTTTCTAGAATATTTGTATTACAGCTGTGTACTGGCAGCTGTACACAGTTCTCTGTGATTTTGCCCACAACCCTGGGCATATAGTGTTAATGGGGGTCCATTGTAGTCCATTAATGTTATAGTATTCACTGAAAAATTAAAAAAACTACAATCGGGGGAGGGCATGAACCAGTGTGACACAGACCCCATTATCCTTGAGGAATACATGGAATATAGCCATTTTTAGATGGACCTGCCTCCCGGCTGGGTTCATATATTCTCAGTGGAGTGCCATTGAAATTCTGGTGAGGGGAGACGTTCACATGGAGGGGGAGGGGTGTGCACTGTGTGTGTACCCGCACCCACGCACCGCCCACCCATGCCCCTGGGTGGAGCAACTGGGAAAAACCCAGGTTGCTCCGTGCTGGGGACATGGGTGGGTGGATCGTGGGAGCGTGCCTCCACCCATGCTGCCTTTAGACAGGTGCCCAGGGAGGATGGGTGGACCCATGTGAATGCCTCCCATCTAAAAAAGGGCCATGAAGTAGTACAGGTTCGCTCAAAAATTTTTATGAACTTTTTCTACAACTTCTGGGGTACCGTGTGACCCCGTTTGCTAATTAAGCTAAATTGATTAAAAGTAATGCGATTGCAGACAGAGACACCTCACACACACTTCCAGCACTCTCCCCAAAGATAATTATCTATCAGGTTTGCAAGTTTAAATGCCAATGGTTGACAAAATCTGACTCAATGAACATCATGTAATATATATATAATAATAATTTATTACCAGCATTAGCTGTTTGCCATAGCTGGAAAAGGTGTACACAAACAAATAAACATTAGGGTTTTACATACCCATTACAATTCGATAATAATACAGCAATAAAATTAATTAATTTACTACACAACCACTAGGATCTCAGAATCGTATCTGAGCATACAGTCTACACAGGTTAAAATAAATAACGCAAGAGTGAGGGCCCGGTAGCCATATAGACCCATCATTCAAGTTTAAACAGTCAAAGATAACAGACTTCCATGATAGGACAATTGTGCCTCGCCAATTCAGTTGGGTTCTAATCACTGCCCTTTAGAAGGGCTAAGTACGAGACTCAGCCAAAGCAAACAAACCAATCTGTCTAGTTAGATGGAGTATAGACACCTGGATGAAATAGACATTACATCTTGGCTTACTTTGGAGAGGCTTCCTTAACCAAAATGCTAAGCCCAAAAGATGCCACTGCTCTGATGCATCTTGGGTTATCTCCACTCAGTAGCCGTCGGACCTTTTCCACATCACTCATGGAAGCCGGCAATGCCTTTATATAGGGTGTCAGTAAGTACTTTCTCAGACTGCAATGTCCGGAGCAATAAAGCAAGATATGGGCCACAGAATCCACTATCGCTTCCTCGCACCTTTGACACAGTCTGAGATTCTTAGGAATTTTAAGGTATCTCCCCTGTACCCAGGCGGAAGGAAAGAGGTTACACCTAAAAAGTGTCACCACCCGCCGGGCTCTCATGTGCGGCCAGTTTAAATAAGCCGGACGAAGTCCGCGGTGGTCAAAAGTCAGGTAGTCTGGAGCAATCCTCTGTATTTGGAGGGCTGCTTCATTCTGCTGAATCTCCTGGTCTATGAGCCTCTGTTTTATTTCTGCCAATGCTTGGGCGGGAGCCAGTACCCTCAGACGATCTTTGTCTAAACCCAACTTAGCAAGTAAACTTTCAACTGTTTGCAGCCAGAGGCTCACACATCTTTCCTCGCGAATATACGATAATAAAGACAGAGGGTTTAGGGGAAACTTCGCTATTTTGAGCCAGAACTTTAATACAGCCAGAGTCGCCTGGGATCTGATTGATCTTAGTATGGTCTCGGACCTTAAGATAACCCCTGGGGTACCTCTAGGTAGACCCAAAATTGTACGAAGATACTTATTCAGAGGGGCTTCAAGGCTATCTAGGAACTCAAGGCCCCAAATAGGAATGGCATACAAGAGCTGTGAAATTATTTTAGCCTTAAAAAGGCAAATTGCTGGCTCAATCAGCGTTCCCCCCTTAGAAAAATAAAATTTTACTAGGGCTTTGGCTGTGTTGCCTGCCTGATACAGGGCTGCCTCATAATGATGTCTCCAACTCCCTGAAGACTCAAAGATGACACCCAGGTATTTAAATGTTCTAACCTGGTCTATCTCTTCGTTTTTCATAAACCAGCGATGTTGTTTTCTAGATCGGGTCACCACCAGGACCTTAGTTTTCCCGTAGTTAATCATCAGGTTCTCTCTTTCGCAATACTCTGCGAACCTTTGCATCCCCCGTCTCAGGCCAACCTGTGTCAGGGAGAGCAACACCGTGTCATCGGCGTATAGGAGAAGGGCCAGCCTCTTGCTAGCCAATTTTGGAGCATGGATCTCCGGGACATCCATATATGGGACCACATCGTTTATATAAAAATTAAATAGGGCTGGTGCAAGGAGACAACCCTGCCTAACACCCCTTTCCATTTTGATAGTCTTGGTTAAAGAGTGGTCTTTGCCCATTCTAACCCGCAGGGAATTATTTTCATGCAGTTTGATTATTAAGAAGAGCAACCGGCCATCAATTGCAGTCGATCTTAATTTATCCCATAACCGCTCTCTATCGATCGAGTCGAAGGCTGCTCGAAGATCGATAAAACAGCAGAAGAGAGAGGGATTTGCCTGTATCCCATCAAATTTGCTAAACAGCGTTCTTAGGACAAAAGCCTGGTCAGTAGTTGACTGGCCCCTCCTAAAACCTGCTTGCTCTGGGTGGATGACTGCGTCAATATCCAACCACCCTGTCAGTTTACCTAGTAAGAATTTCGCGTAGAGTTTCCCAATCACTGAGAGCAGGCTAATTGGCCTATAATTGGCTGGATCCAGGGTATTGTCTTTTTTATAGATGGGAATTACAGTACTCTGGAGCCAGTGCCTCGGAATTGTACCGGTTAAATTTATGGTCGTAAATAGGGGGGCCAAAAGCTCTGCCCACCAACCGGGGCTATATTTTAGCAATTCTGGGGGAATAAAATCCCCACCTGGGGATTTTCCCCCCTTTAATGAGTGGATCAACTCCTTAACCTCGTCCACTGAGACCGGAGGCCACTCTGGGAACCTGTTAATAGGACAAACCTCAAGGTTGGTTCTCTTAGGGTGTGGGTTGGCAAAAAGTTCAGAAAAATGTGCCTCCCACTTGGCAGCTGAGGGCTGGGTTCCCACGGAAGGACCCCTGGAGCCACAAGCACCTGCTATTAATCCCCAAAACTTCTTAGAGTCTTTGGCTTGGACAGCTTGCTGTAGCTGCATCCACTGGGATTGGTAGAATTTAGCCTTTTTTCCCCCCATGAGTTGCTTATAGCATTTTCTTTCCCTTCCTACCCTCTCCCTTACAGCTTCTGATGGATTCATTTTCATCTTCTTAATCAACTGCCACAAGTCCCTCCGAGCTCTACGGCAGGAGGCATCAAACCAACTCTCAGGGGGGTTATAAATCCCTCGATCCCGAGGGGTGAAAGAGAGGATCATCCCGAGGGATTCTATCAGGTGTTCAAAAGCTATAACATTCCCTTTAGCTTGACAGTTAGAGAGCAAACAACACCCCCCTCCCTGGGTCTGCGAAAACCAGCACAAAAAATCAGTAAGAACATCTGGGGACCACTTCCTTTGTATCCTCCGGGGTTGATTCTCAGGGCCCAGCTGATTGCTATCCTTCTCCCTTAGCTCCCTCACAGGCCCCAAAAAAACCCCGATTTTAAGGACCAAGGGTGAGTGTTCAGTTTGGAGTGTCACTAGTACCCTCATCTCGAGGGCATCACTTATGCTAAGAGACTGGGTTAAGAAATAATCAACCACACTTGCGCCTAGGGTTGAGTGGAAAGTGAGGTTCCCAGAAAGGTCTCCAAGAACTCGGCCATTTAGAATTATTAAATCAAGCTGCCCCAGAAGCCAACGAAGTATCGGTGCCCTAGGGCACACAAATGTGTCCCTAGAAGACCGAAAATTATTAAAGGGGGGGATTACAACTGAATCTAGGCAACCTACAGGACCCCAGTTATCTGGATTACCCATTCGGGTATTCAAATCTCCTCCCAGGATCAACATTGCGTTTGGAAATCTCAGAAACGCCCCCTGGATAGCATCTCTCATTTGTTCCCAAATATCAGGGGCATAATATATAGAGGCTGCTGGCGGAATATATACATTGGCCACAAGAAGCTCTTTCCCCGCCTTAGAGACACAGTGCCATAAACCAAACTGAGCGTCAACTGCTGCCAGCAAGTCAGCTCTCGTAAATACTGAAGCTCGGAGGAAAAGAGCTATTCCACCACTGAGCCTACCTTTTACCTTATAGGATTTTGCCGGGGAAACATAAACCAAAAAACCTTGCCATCCTATCTGAGAGCTTACCCAGGTTTCCTGTAGGAGAAGGATGTCACAATTTTCAGCCAATAGCTTAAAGTCAAAATCCAGGTGGAGATTCTTCCAGCCCGAGATATTCCAACTTAGAATCCTCAGGGTGGAAGCATTCGATTCCTTTAGTCACTCAGTCTGGGATGTAAAGGCCTCCTCCTCTACCTCCCTTTCCTTAGGGTCACCTAAGGCCTCATTGGGTACCCGATCTTGTGCTCTTAGTGATACCTGGGTTATAGAATTATTCCGCTGGTGGGAAGCTCCTGCTACCACTAAACTAGATCCTCCTCCGGGCCTCTGTTCAAGACCCACCAAGTCCTGGGTTCGTGTATCAGCTTGCCCACCTGCTTCAGTCCCACCTCCCAACCCCGTTTGGTTCCCAAGATTAATTAGGATCAGGGGATTCTGCAGAGAAAGACCTCCTCCCCTCTCCCCCTGGAACAGGGGGGGAGAGATATCCTGATAGGGGAGATGGGGGCACTTGCGTATGGAAGGGGATATTATATTCCCTCCGGCCTCCAACAATGGGGCTTTTTTAATTGCTAAGCCCCCCTCCCCGCCCCGATAGGGGGGGCCAGGAATTAGCGTATTATTTAGTGTAATAATAGATTGAGAACAAGATACCATTTTCATGCTTCTCAATTCTGGCGCTTCCACAGATTGACCAGGCAAACACTTCTGAAGCCTGGTGGCCTTCCCTAGTTGGTGAAAGATACCCTCCATTTGGTCTATAATCAACGCCTGTTCCCTAACGAACTGGGCGTTGTCCATAGGCATAGTGGGAAGAGGAGAAGAGCTTTGCAGAGCAGGGTTCGTCAAATCCACACCTCCGGTTACACCTCTGGGGGAACTCTGACGCACTGGATGGATAACAGTTTCTTTACCCCTAATTGGGTTATCCCACTCCATTTGTATCTCCTCGGGCGAGGCAGGTTCCTGGACCTTATGTATTAAAGGCCTAAAAGGTCCTGGTTGCCTACTAGCACTGCTTCTCTTCCCCACTCCCATGTTTCCTTTTGAACCCCTTATGGAGCCCAACCTCTGGGGTAGGGGTACCGGCTCAGGACCAATTTCCCCCCCAGCGATTCCTGGCTCCCGTAGTGAGGATTTTATGGACATGGCCCTAGCCACAAAAACATTCTTGGGCTCCAAGCTCTTAGCTTGATGGAATATTAAGTCCACAAGGTCCTGTCTATTAAACAAAACATTAAGGACCCAACGGTCCTTCCTAATGCTTAGATGTTCAATAGAAATGATATCATGCCTAGTTGGAATTTGGTAACGGGGGGGAAACTTTAGTAGTATTCTAAGATGCTCAGCAATATCTAAAGGGGAATTCCAGGGCGGTAACTGACCACCGGGTAAAGGGAGAATAGAGAAAATTACGTTCAATGGTAATTTATCAAAATCCGCTAAGTTTATAGGGGTAGAGGTTTCTATCCTTGCAGGCACTGGTCCCCCTCTTAATCTCATGACTGGGCCACTTATAGGCTCCTTTCTCTGTGACTGGACATATGGCGGGTTCGCCAAAGAGGTTACAGTCATTATTCTCTCCGGCTTACCCCCCAACAAGACATCAGACCGTTCACCATGGCCCTCAAGCAAATCTGCCCCCTGGCCCTGCATATTTGCACGAACCAGGGATGACAGAGTTCCCAATTCCAACGAGACCCTATTCAGGTGTTGGAAAACGTAACGCATAGAAGATGCAGTTAAAAGTACATGGTCTGCTAAACATGTCATTACAGAATTGGGGTTAATCCGTTGTGGGGATTCCACTGCAAAGGAAAAATTTTCTACATTGTCCTGCACATTGCTGGGCGTAGAGGAACGTTGGAAGACCGCCTCTATCTCATTTGGAGGCAATGAGCAGTTAATCATAGAGGGAGAACAATCATTAACCACCTCCTGGGTCCTTCTTGATGACATCATAGGAATGGTGTCTGGACGGCTCATAAATAGATCTATTTTCCGCTGCTTAGAGTTTTTTAATTGGGTAGTCGTAGCCTTGTCTCCCTCACCCCTCCCGCTTCCTAGTCGCCATTTACTACTATGCAAAATATAAAGGGTGGGGGCCAAAGATCAAAATACCAGGAGGGAAGACAAACTTCAACATTTGGCCACAGACTCTGCGGGCCCGGTTGCCCCTGGCCATCGCCTAAGGCTGCGCGCACAAGGGCGCGCCCTTGCGCGCGCAGCCCTTAGGCGCGCGGCCCCGGTGCGCACCTCCGGCGGCCACGTCCTTTTCAGGCCTGGCTCTGTTCTGTAGCTCCGCCCCTTAGTCAGTTGCAGCTGTCAGGGCAGCAAAAGCCCCAGTCACCAGTTCCTTCAGGAGCCCGCTCACCACCGAACATCATGTAGAAGATAATATATTTCTAGCAGGATATTAGAATTTTTCAAGAAATAATAAATCAGAATAATAGTGTGAAATCAGGCTCCTCACAGTGGGATACTTGCCTGAATTATATAGAATTCTGGGTAGGTAATTTTTTATATTTAATGTGGAGTTATGGATCATTTAGTCAAAGACTTCATCAGTTCACCAATTAACTTTGTCAGCTAAGGTTCCATGACAGCTAGGATTTGTAATAATTAAAATGTATGAAACTGCCAATGTGGTTCAACCACAATAATTCTAAAGCTATAAATTCTAGGAATTTATGTAATTGCTCAATTAATAAAATGTCATTTCAATCTGAGAGTCAAAACACCTTCCCAGAAAAAAAATCACATCTCTGGCCAAATCTTTTTTCACACTCCCACGAATAACCTCACTGTCAAGTATGTAATTAAATTATTCAAATTACTTCTTAATTTCTTTTGAATTCCCAGCTGATAACCACAGGTAACTTATAATTTAACCTTAGTTTTAACAAAAGTTTCTCAGTTACTTTAAGCATTGTTAAAATAATGGTCAGGTTTTGTGCCTTACAAGCCATTAATTCTACAGTTTCAGAGATAGTCCAGGTCCTAAATAGTAATAAATGGCTGGAATCTTGTGTTATTATGTTGATTAAAGGAGACCTGGTAGATATAGTGTACCTGGATTTCCAGAAAGCATTTGATACGGTCTCACATAAAAGACACTTGAGAAAATTAAAAAGTCATGGGATAGGAGGTAGTGTCTTACTATGGATCAGTAACTGGTTAAAGGATAAGAAGCAAAGAGTAGGACTGATTCGTCAGTTTTCACAATGGAGAGATGTAAAAAGTGGTGTGTCCCAGGGATCTGTATTGGGACCGGTGCTGTTTAATGTATTCATTAATGATCTGGAGAAGGGCATTAAGAGTGAGGTGATCAAATTTGCAGATGACACCAAGTTATTCAAGGTAGTTAAAACACGAGCAGACCGTGAAGAACTGCAACAGGATCTTATGAGACTGGGTGCCTGGGCATAAATGCCAGATGAGATGTAATGTGGACAAGTGCAAAGTGATGCACATAGGGAAAAATAACCCAAACTATGAGTACACAGTGCTGGGTACTAAGCTAGGAGTTACCACTCAGGAAAAGGATCTGGGAGTGGTTGTGGACAATACACTGAAATCCTCAGCCCAATATGCAGCAGCAGTCAAAAAAGCAAACAGAGTGTTGGGAGCTATTCACAATGGGATAGAGAATAAAACTGGGGATATCATAATGCCTCGATACAAATCGATGGTGTGACTGCACCTGGAATATTGTGTGCAGTTTTGGTCGCCCCATCTCAAAAAAGACATAGCTGAACTAGAAAAGGTACAGAGAAGGGCAACGAGAATGATAAAGGGTATGGAACGGGTTCCGTACAAAGAGAGGCTTCACAAGCTGGGTCTCTTCAGTTTAGAGAAGAGAAGACTAAGAGGGGACATGATAGAGGTTTATAAAATCTTGAGTGGTATGGAACGAGTAGATAGGGAATGGTTATTTACCCTCTCAAATAGTACTAGAACTAGGGGATGCTCCATGAAACTAGCTGCTGGCAGATTTAAAACAAATAAAAGAAAGTACTTTTTCACTCAACGCATAATTAACTTATGGAATTTGTTGCCAGAGGACATGGTCAAGGCCAGTAGTATATCTGGGTTTAAAAAAGGACTGGATAAGTTCTTAGAGAGTAGGTCCATTAATGGCTATTAACCAGGTANCGGCGGCCACGTCCTTTTCAGGCCTGGCTCTGTTCTGTAGCTCCGCCCCTTAGTCAGTTGCAGCTGTCAGGGCAGCAAAAGCCCCAGTCACCAGTTCCTTCAGGAGCCCGCTCACCACACTCCGCCTTCGGCGGCCACGTCCTTTTCAGGCCTGGCTCTGTTCTGTAGCTCCGCCCCTTAGTCAGTTGCAGCTGTCAGGGCAGCAAAAGCCCCAGTCACCAGTTCCTTCAGGAGCCCGCTCACCACACTCCGCCTTCGGCGGCCACGTCCTTTTCAGGCCTGGCTCTGTTCTGTAGCTCCGCCCCTTAGTCAGTTGCAGCTGTCAGGGCAGCAAAAGCCCCAGTCACCAGTTCCTTCAGGAGCCCGCTCACCACCGAACATCATGTAGAAGATAATATATTTCTAGCAGGATATTAGAATTTTTCAAGAAATAATAAATCAGAATAATAGTGTGAAATCAGGCTCCTCACAGTGGGATACTTGCCTGAATTATATAGAATTCTGGGTAGGTAATTTTTTATATTTAATGTGGAGTTATGGATCATTTAGTCAAAGACTTCATCAGTTCACCAATTAACTTTGTCAGCTAAGGTTCCATGACAGCTAGGATTTGTAATAATTAAAATGTATGAAACTGCCAATGTGGTTCAACCACAATAATTCTAAAGCTATAAATTCTAGGAATTTATGTAATTGCTCAATTAATAAAATGTCATTTCAATCTGAGAGTCAAAACACCTTCCCAGAAAAAAAATCACATCTCTGGCCAAATCTTTTTTCACACTCCCACGAATAACCTCACTGTCAAGTATGTAATTAAATTATTCAAATTACTTCTTAATTTCTTTTGAATTCCCAGCTGATAACCACAGGTAACTTATAATTTAACCTTAGTTTTAACAAAAGTTTCTCAGTTACTTTAAGCATTGTTAAAATAATGGTCAGGTTTTGTGCCTTACAAGCCATTAATTCTACAGTTTCAGAGATAGTCCAGGTCCTAAATAGTAATAAATGGCTGGAATCTTGTGTTATTATGTTGATTAAAGGAGACCTGGTAGATATAGTGTACCTGGATTTCCAGAAAGCATTTGATACGGTCTCACATAAAAGACACTTGAGAAAATTAAAAAGTCATGGGATAGGAGGTAGTGTCTTACTATGGATCAGTAACTGGTTAAAGGATAAGAAGCAAAGAGTAGGACTGATTCGTCAGTTTTCACAATGGAGAGATGTAAAAAGTGGTGTGTCCCAGGGATCTGTATTGGGACCGGTGCTGTTTAATGTATTCATTAATGATCTGGAGAAGGGCATTAAGAGTGAGGTGATCAAATTTGCAGATGACACCAAGTTATTCAAGGTAGTTAAAACACGAGCAGACCGTGAAGAACTGCAACAGGATCTTATGAGACTGGGTGCCTGGGCATAAATGCCAGATGAGATGTAATGTGGACAAGTGCAAAGTGATGCACATAGGGAAAAATAACCCAAACTATGAGTACACAGTGCTGGGTACTAAGCTAGGAGTTACCACTCAGGAAAAGGATCTGGGAGTGGTTGTGGACAATACACTGAAATCCTCAGCCCAATATGCAGCAGCAGTCAAAAAAGCAAACAGAGTGTTGGGAGCTATTCACAATGGGATAGAGAATAAAACTGGGGATATCATAATGCCTCGATACAAATCGATGGTGTGACTGCACCTGGAATATTGTGTGCAGTTTTGGTCGCCCCATCTCAAAAAAGACATAGCTGAACTAGAAAAGGTACAGAGAAGGGCAACGAGAATGATAAAGGGTATGGAACGGGTTCCGTACAAAGAGAGGCTTCACAAGCTGGGTCTCTTCAGTTTAGAGAAGAGAAGACTAAGAGGGGACATGATAGAGGTTTATAAAATCTTGAGTGGTATGGAACGAGTAGATAGGGAATGGTTATTTACCCTCTCAAATAGTACTAGAACTAGGGGATGCTCCATGAAACTAGCTGCTGGCAGATTTAAAACAAATAAAAGAAAGTACTTTTTCACTCAACGCATAATTAACTTATGGAATTTGTTGCCAGAGGACATGGTCAAGGCCAGTAGTATATCTGGGTTTAAAAAAGGACTGGATAAGTTCTTAGAGAGTAGGTCCATTAATGGCTATTAACCAGGTAGCTTACGGGATGAGCTTCTTACTGTCAGGAGCTGGGAGTGAACAATGGGGAATGGATTGCCCATTGTGACTGTTGGTTCTTCTCCCATGCGATCGTGATTGACCACTTGGAGGTCAGGATGCCAGGCTTGATGGATCATTGGTCTGACTCAGAGTGTTTTCAGACGTTACGCGGTCCCGATTCACCACAGTGGATTCCCGGCGTGGTGAAACCAACCCCTGTGGTAAAAAAAAAAAGCCCCGAACAGACGTGACAGAACTGGGACCACGGCAGAGAATCGGGCCACCAGATCACGGCCCGGGGCAGCGCAACAGACGTTACGCCGATCCTGGGCTGGGCCGTGGTCAAAACACCCAGAAGGTGCCAGGGCAGCTTGTCCCAGCTACTGCTGTGTGCCCTTTAAATCTCCCTCCCCAGCTTGTGGTGTTGCTGGTTGCCTGGCAGCGACGCTGAGTGCTTTGTCCCCGGCTGGGAATCATTTCCTTTGATTCTGGCCGGTGGTTGCCGGCCAGACGTTACTTTTTGTTGGTTCCTGACAGGAATCCCTTTGACCACGCTTTCGGAGATGGTCCGGGGGGGAGCTCCGGAAGCGTGGTTGATTTTGACCCCGTGTGGGTATTGACCATGGTGAACATCTGGCGCCTGCGAAACAGATGTTCAGGACGCTTTGGCCCCACCGTGGGATTGACCGTGGTTCACTGTGGTTGAGCGTGATCTCGTAACGTCTGAAAATACCCTCAGTATACCACTACTTCTGTTCATATGTTCTTAAGAAGTTTCTTAGGGTGAAATTTATTTGCAAAGCAGACATGCACATGGAAGCCATTTATATCCTTTTATTTTAGGTATTAGGAGTGGGACCCCGGGGTAAATACCGGATACTGGATTTACCGGTTTCCGGTTCTCAAATTTATTTATTTTATTTATTTATTTTCTAGATTTCTATACCGCCCCATCCTGCCATGCAGCTCGGGGCGGTTAACAACAATAAAAACAGTATAAAAACATTTTAAAACAAATATAAAATATATCAATAAAACAGGGCGTGGTACAGTCATAAATAAATATATAAGGTGGGGGATTAAAAATCAC
>QEPC01003117.1:5553740-5616767 GCA_003113815.1 Sphenodon punctatus
TAGTAGGGGTGATCCCTGGGGGGTTGGGGGGGGTGTTAAACAACCACCCCCCCCCAGGGATCGGGTCTATACTTACCGGCGGCTGCGGGGACGCCGCGGCCGCTGGTGCTGGGGGGTGGGCTCTTTTTTTTAACAAAAATCCAGGCTGGGCAGGGTGGGGGGGGGGGGGTCCCTCCTTCCACCCGCACAGCCTGGACTCGGGGAGGGTTTTTGGTTTTTTTGACTTTTCGGTGGGGCTTTGCTCAATGCTTACATTGCAGCCATTCATTTAAATGGCTGCAATGTAAAAAAATCCGGTAACCGGACCGGATTTACCGGGTTGAATCCGATAATGCCAGTACGCCCAGTACCGGCATTATCGGATTCCGAATTTACCGGTATTCCCACCCCTATTAGGTATGATCTTTCAAAGGATCACACAATATACCTCGTGTTTCATGGTATAAGAGAACAGGGGTTACACTGCCCAGGACATAAACTGGAAAGCAGTTTGTAATTCTGAGAGGAGATTATCTGCCTCTTGACTTTCCTCCTATTCTGAGGCATAAAACCTGTACCTGGCTTTGCCTATGCCACCTGGCATGACTTTGCAGCCTGACATATTGGAGATAGGGACAGAGCCAAGGTTTTGTGTCTTCTCTCTCCTTTTCACTCACTTGAGAAGGAGCCAGGAGGGAAGTAATAGCGTAATGGCTGTGACCATCGACTCTTACTGGTCATGTGTTTCAATGCCTCCATTTTCCTTCAGTGGTAGTGTGGCCCCCCCCTACCTACAGATGGAACTAGGTTTGAAATGGATTTCCGGGGTGAATTCTGTGTCTGATGGATTCACTTGATCCAAGTCTGACAAAATAGTGATCGGCCATGATCTGGTTCTCATTTTATCTGAGATCCATTTCAGAAAGGGCCCTCTCCCAGCTGCAGTACCAAGGTCCAGCCCCAAGGCTCGGCTCAGCACTAAAGATGAGGAGGGGGCACAGGACAGCAGCCACTTTTTCACCCTAGGTAAGCCCAGCCTGAGGCTGCTGGGACTTAGTGAAATCATCCATGGGAAAGGGCTCCCTCTCTTGTCAGCTGGGGAAGGGCAGGGAGTCCAGTCTGCATTGAATCACTGTGCTTCCCTTCCCATGGTCAATTTCAGCTGGGCTGGCGTGTCTGGCTCTGAGCATAACTAATTTCACTCAGTGATTCACTGCAGGCTGGGCTCCCTGCTACCTGTCTGAGAGCTGACAGAAGGGGAACAGGGGAGGCCAGTTTGTATGGGAACAGGGAATCTGCTGGATGGAGCTTCCTGTTCCTTTTTTGTTAGCTGTCAGATGGGGCATAGGGAGCCCATCCCACACTGGGTGGCTTAGAGAAATTAACCAAGCCCTCTGTTTTCACCTGTCTGCCTACTCTGTAGAGTCTTCCTACAGACCTGCTCACCTGCTGCTGCTCAAGGGAAATTCTGGCAAAGCCCAGTGCCAGACAGGACCTGGGGCATGTGTCACAAAACCAGACATGTGAGATTTTTGAAGACCATTCCAAAAATGCAAGTAATGTTCCTGGATATGAAAAAGGCAGTTGTTTCAGCCTTAGATATTGTGGTCTCACTAAGACCAACCCACAGTTTGGAAGCCTCTGAGCTAGATATTTCACTATTGAAACTGCATGCCTAAACTCATGGTTTTAAACCTGCCTATGCTTGAGCGCTCACAACAGTTTGGGTACACAAAAACAGAGTCTACTTGGAATGTTTGGAGCTGGAAAAAAAATAATCCTCCAAGTGATACCTTAAGTTATGATGTCTGTAAACTAATTTAATAGCCTTTCATATGTACAAGCTGTTGTGTTTTCACAATGAGTGTCCCCTTAGGGGGACAAGGGATTGACAGTAAAGAACAAAGTGATCATGCCTTAGCTAAAAAAAAATTGCCACTGCTGCTATTTTGTGAAAATAAATCTAAATATTGTGCCATCCTTCTCTCAAATTTTGTGTTTGTCTTGCTGCCCTCTTCCCTATAGTAAAAACAAACAAAAGCAGAAGGCCAACATTTTCAATCCTGAGTACCAAAAGTTGAATCCATATTCCTAAACACCAACATTTGAAAACTTTGTTGTGTATTTCAAGTAATTGTTGGCTACCTGTACAGCTTCATGGATAAATAATTTCAAATGTATCCCAAATATTAGAGCAACGGTAGTGCAGTTGGGGGTTCCAGAGTATTACACACACTCACACTATTGCCACTGGTACAAAACTAAGGGAAACTTAATTAAAGGAAATAACTGTAGTTTGGTGCTTATATAGCACAATGGCAGGTACTATAGGAATTCCTAAAATAGGTTGTAGCAACAGAGTGAATGCAATTTAATAGAAAGTTTTGTGATGCAACAATAACATCAGTATTGCTGCATTTTGTTTACTCTCCTGCAAATTATTGTGTTTTTTTGCCTTTAAAAAAAAAAAAAAAAGTTATTAAAAAGCAGCACAAACTGCAGAAATATTTCATTTAGATGGAAATGAAGAAGAAATAATTCGGTAATCTGAATTCTAGCTCTGACAGCTGATTCAATAATGTGGAACTTCAAAATGTGAGAGATGCCAAGTCAGTGCAGGAGACATATCTGTTTTTTTAGCACTAGCTAAATGGAACAAATAGGCAAGGGACACGTAGTTGTACAAATATATGCTAAGCCCTCAGGAAAGCAAAGGGTTAGCAGACGTTTCTCTAGGCAACGAAGCAGTGGCAGCCTGTCCATTGGGACTCAGTCCCACCAGAAAATCCTGCCCCTGTTGACGAGTTGCTGCTGCTCAGGCAGGAGGCGGAACTCCAACAGCTGGGACTGGATCCAAGTTAGTCCCAAGTTGCTTAGGAAAGCTGCAAGTATGCTTTATGATGAGCCTGCTCACATCTTCCCAAGCACAGTGCTATGGATAAAGCCCAGAGAATGGCTAAACAGTAAACATGGATTAGTTCTCTTTGGCTATACCCACAGCACTGCCATCTGTGAGAGAGCTCAGAGAGAGAAATAGAGGACCTTTTTACATGGAACCCCCCGCCTACATGTGTGACTACGTGGATGGGGAGGGTGTCCATCTGATCGCCGCAGCCGGTGGGTGGGACTGCGTGCACACTCCTGTGCTCCACCCACCACCAATCTCCACCAATTCTCCACAGATGGAGGCACAGGATGCAACAGAGGTGCCTCCATGCGTGGAAGTGGGTGGGCATTCATGTGACAGGCCACCCACGTGCAGCACACCTGCTACGGCACCCACTCATTCCCCACGCACCGCAGATCCTTCCCGGTCCATTTTAAAAGGGCCAGTGAGAGCTGATCCTTGAAGCACATAGCCAGCATTCTCTTTATAGTCAGCTTTATGATTTATGCCACATGCATAGTTTTGTGTACACAGATAAACAGTTACATGTTTAATTTGTATACAGCAGGGAAATAGGTTAATGAGAGGCATTGCTGGCTTTTGTTTTCCAAAATGTGTGTGTGTGTGTGTGTGTGTGTGTCAACAGGATAGGTGCAGCTAGCCTATCATCCTTTGGGAAAGATTCTGACAAGCCTTTATTTCTTTTATTTATTTATTTCATTTCATTTGTTATTCCACCCCTCTTGCCTCTGGCAACCTGGAGCAGCATAGGTAGATGGGGGTCCCCAAGTTCCTAGGGCTTCCTTCTTATCCCATTGGAGTCAGTGGCTTAACTCCCGTAAATTCAGTGGTGCGGGATCCATCCCATGGTGACCTATTGGACAGAGCTGTGGGAAGGAGGTTCATTAGCTATCTCACTCTCCTGCCTCAGTTAACTGCCAAGGGATTTTCTACATAAAACACCTAGCCCTTTTTGTATACTTTTCCACATACCAGCTCTTCTCTGGTCAGCCAACTGGTTTTTCAGAATCTTGGCTTTCATTTAAGAAAAGTAAGTCTCTATCACTGATTGGGAGAAAGCTTAAAAAGGAGGAACCAAGCAGAAATGGTACCGCAATTTCTATGTGACTCTTCACAGAAGCCTTGAACAAATTACCTTGAAACGTAATGATTAATGAACAATCCCAGCAAGCAGCTTACTTAAATGCCCAGTGATAACTCTCCCCACCCCTTCTTATGTAACAAATTACAAGTCCCTCCTTGCAAATACAAGATGACTAATATAAGGCATCATATCCTCATGTAGAGTCATATCAAAATACTATTGGTAAATTCTTCCACTCATTGAAACCAAATGCAAAACTCCCATTGACTTTAATGGTGGATAAATTGTCTTGTATATGTCACTAACCTTCATTATCAAACTTTTTTTTAAAGTTTGTCACAAGCTACACCAGTCCTTGAAAAGCTATCTCCACAAAGTTGTGATGGATGGAGTATTAGTTAGCCAAGTAAATTCGATTTGCTGACTATTCCGTGATGTAGAATAACTCCTACATAGTTTAATAATTGACACTTTGTAAATATATTAGATGAAAAGATAATGATTTGGTGGGTTACAGCAAGACTGAGTTTGATAGATATGTAATCCAATGAGCAGGAATTTATTAATTCCTATTAGGATAAAGGACTAGGACTATTCCGGGAATAAAGGTTAGAGCAAGGTCTGCAGTGGGTATTTTCAGATGTGACAAGGCCAGTATAGGCCCTGTCACGGAATCACCTATTGATCCCCCGCTGGGATCAAAACGGCACGGCCAATAGACGTGCCGGCTGATCTCGCCGGGGAATCGGGAGAGGGGACAGGGCTGTGTGGCTCAATGTGCAGCCACACAGCCCCACCCCCTCACACTCCCTAGGCCGGCCGCCCTCTGGGAGACAGGCGGGCGGCACGGCCAATGCGGCCGCAGAGCCTGCCCGCCCCCCAGGGCATTGACCATGGCCCGGAATCAGCGGCGGGCACAGCCGCTGATTCCGGGCTGTGGCCAGGGGACAGATGTTACGATCCCATGCTCAACCATGGTGAATTCCCCGTGGTTGAGTGTGGGAACGTCATATCTGTTGGCCCGAACGTGAGCTTCCCGCCGGGTGTTCACCCCCATAAATCACAGGTGGGAATCTCTTTGACCACGCAAACGGTGATGGTCCGGGCAGGACAGCCGTTTGCGTGGTCAAAGAGATTCCCGCCCGTGATTCACAGGGGTGAACATCTGGTGGGAATCTCTTGTTGGGCCAACAGATGTTACGGTCCCATGTTCACCATGTGGACATTCACCGTGGTTGAGCGTGGGATCGTAACGTCTGAAAATACCCAATGTTATACTAACCCCTTTTCTAAGCACAAGACTTGCTTTCAAAAATGCTTCCAAAACTATTAAAAACAACAACAACAAAAACCCCAAACAAACCCAGCTTAGTTCAAGCAATGCCAACAGTTGTATGGATTGACTATATCAGGTTATATCAGGTTAATATATCAGGTTAAAATGGTTATATTGGTTCACCTTGCTCCAGTAAGTGTATCAGTGCAAGTAAAACTTATATAAACTCAACTTGAGGATGTCTATGCAAGATTTGGCACTGGTTTAACTAAATGCATTTTAAAATCAAACCTTCTGGGGCAACTGTGTGTTCACACAAGATCTAGATGCAGAAAATAATTTTTGAGGAGGCATTTAAAAGAGGACAATGAAATTCCATGGTGCACAGGATGGATCAGATAAAATAACCCTTCATACAAAGATTCCCAAACCATGGATTGGGACCCCAAACAGAGCCATGCCATCTGTGGATGAGGTTGCAATCCCAATGGATCTCCGATATATTTTGTGTGTATTTGTCTCAAAATGTGGTCATGGGATTATATTGAAGTCTCAAAATGGGGTCACACAAGCAAACATTTGGGGAAATTCCTGCCGTAGGAAAAGGTGTAGAGAAGTTTGGGAGAGAAAAAGACAAAATAAATGATGAAGGCGAGTTGTGTTGTGTTGGCAACCGTATTGACATGCCACTTTTCCAGATTTGAAAAACTACCTAGCATTTGACTTACAGAAAGGGGAATATTTAGATATGCAAATTAACCTTCAACAAATTATTCTTTGGGGGGGAAACTGCATACGTGAACAGAAGAGAAGTACTTTATTAGCAATTTGGCTGTCATTTTCCTCCAGGTCCCACATGGGTGCCACACTTCAGTTCATTTATAGGCATATCTTGTAGCTGTCTAAAGCTGAAAGATAATGTGTTGTGTTATTGATGACAGAGCAGCAGTGTTTTCAATCCAAAATAGTCAAAACCGGTGAGTCAGGCCAATCAAAATCACACAATTATAATATATTCTTGTGTTGTTTTTATGTCTTCTGGGTTCAGAGCCTTTAGGGTACCCAAAAGTCGCATTTTCTAGCTTTTCTCCACAACCATAAGGGTGAGAAATGTACCTCAAAGCATGATGGCGCTGTCTAAAAACACTCTCTGTTAAGAAGCAGAGGCCTGCTGAGGTTGCTCAGGAGCAATTTTATTTCATTCATTTATACATTTTGGATATTTCATGATTTCAGCCTTTAGTACTTTGACCCTCTTTCCTCTAAGTGCACACACAATTGAAGATTTTTTTCTCCAGCTGTTCACATGGAATTGTTTGTCAGCAAACAATTCCGTCAGTTAAAATATTTTTTCTCCTCCCAAAAATATTTACTTTCTTCATTTTCAGATAATTTCAGAACAGTTGAAAAGATTAATTAAAAAATAATAATCTCAGTTTCTATTTAGGCTGATCTTTAAATCTGGTCATAGGAGATACGTTGTAGGAGCTGTTGCATGTTTGGCATTATTTTAATTATTTGGTCCTTTTTGGGTGTCTCACTGGGAGCTGAGCTTTTTGAAAATCTGGTTCTGATTTTGGTGCCGAGCAGTTTAAAATCCAGCCCAGTGCCTTTTTGAAGATGTGTCCCATTATACACAGAAACTGTCAATGTTAGAGCAGATTTTTTTTTTCAGATTAAATGTCAGTTAAGCATATATTTAAGAGCCTTCCTTAAACAGCTTTGCTTCCCTGAACCAGGACCATTATTACAGTATGCTTTCAATCCTATAATTCATGGGAATGGAACTCTCCTTGTATTAGTATAGAAGGAATACAGAAGCTACTTCTCAAGGTCATTAGAAAGTTACACCCAGGAGCAGAGGGTTTCTTCAGAATTCTAAAGAGAGAAGATTCTGACTCTCAAATATTTATTCTAACAACAAATACCAGATTAGAGTGCAGTGCTAAAGCTAAACATGAGTCAATGTTTCCATTATTATTTCCAAGGATTTGCAATTTAGCTGTGAAAACTCTCCTCAAGCTTAATCTCAGCATAAATTGCAGCATGCTGTCTCAGGAGACCAGAAAGGACTGTTCTTTTATCCGTCTTTTTGAAAAGGAAACATTGGTTTAGTTTTTTGTAGACAAGATAGAGTGATGTAAAAATAAGCAAACAAAAGACCTGCTTTCTAAACCTTTGTATCATTCTTCTATTATACAGAAATAGCTTTCATTTTAATGTCATAATCGGTGAAAATTAACAAATAATACCGGTCCGATCTTGCTGTCATCACGCATTGAGAGATCCCCTTAACTTGTACTAGGATAATAATAGTGGTTTGGTTTTCTTTTTGGGGGGGTGTTAGAAGGAAAAGGGAAATGTATGTTTTATATACCTGCTGGCCAGCCCTCAGTTGCTTATATGTATGAGAAAGATGATATTTACCCACCATTTAAAAATGATTTCAGAAGTAAAATAGAAAGCATTTTAAAATCTGAAGAATTTTTCATTTTATCAATTTAAAAAAATAATAATTTGGAAATAATGCTGTTTTAAAAACATAGCTACAGTTAACGTACTTTTATAATTACTTTTTTCATAATATGCTAACTGTAGCAGCTATCGGCAGGCTGTATGCCCAATTACTCATAATACAGGGTCTTTACAAAAAAAGCAACCATTTTCCTAGTGTTTATTTCGTAAAGTTAGATACCTGTCCTGTAGTACTGCATCTGGTATCAGAGGTTATTTTCAGACGTTACGAGATCACGCTCAACCACAGTCAATTCCCTGTGGTGGGGATGCCCTCATAACATCTGTTGGGGAACAGGAAGTTTCCCCCCCCCGATGTTAACCACGCTCAGTCCCTGCCGGGAATCTCATGCACCATGCGATCGGCTGAACCCGCGGGGCCGGGGCCGATCGCGTGGTGAATGAGATTCCCAACGGGGATGAAGGGGCCCATCACGTCTGGACGGCAATCACGGGCCGGAATCCCCTCCGGGATTCCGGGCCGTGGTCATTTCGGGCGGGCGCTGCAGCCACATTGGTCGCGGCGCCTGCCCATCTCCCCAGAGGGCGGGCGGTGGGGGAGCGTGGGGGGCCAGGGGCATGCGGCTGCATGATTCCCCACCGGGATCCCCCAGCACGTCTGTTGGCCGTGCTGGAGTGATCCTGGTGGGGAATCTACGGGTTGTTTCCATGACGGGGTGAATGCCGCCCCGTCATGTCTGAAAATGCCCACTGTGTGCAGGAATGCTGGGAGTTTAGAATTCTAAATCAGTTTAGAATTAGTACTTTTCTTTTACCATAATTACCCTTGTGACCGAAATATGGTAGAGCATAGAGCAGTTGCCCCATAGAACAACACAGAACGGTTGTTTACAACCTAGAATAGTTGCTTCTTTTTGTAAAGACCCTGTATTTACCTGAGAGGCAATTCAGGAGCCAAACAGTCATTCAGGTCTTCTTAACAAGAAGTGTGCATTATGTATGCAGAAAAAGGCTGTGTGTAGTCATTATCATTAAGAAAACATGGGGAAATAAAACCCCCAAACTTGGCTTTGGAATAAAGTGGATCACTGAAGTGTAGTGTCAGCCTCAAACAATCAGAAATTATGAGTCAGGCCTCAAAGAAGACTGAAGAGAGCCAGTGTAGCGTAATGGCTAAGTGTGCAATACTTGGACCAGGTGGTGTGGGAGGGACCTTGGTTCTAATCTCACCATAGCCAGAAACTCACTGGGTGACCTTGGACTAATTACATTATTCTCTCAGCCTAACCTACCTCACAGGGTTGTTGTGAGGATTAAAAGTCATGTTAAATAGTTATATGTAAAGCACTCCCCAAGTGCCATGGGAGCACAAAGATGTTAAAAATCATTTTTTGTTTTTTTAAAGTAGAATTACCTTTGAGCTCCTTTTATTTGCATTATAGGTCTTTACTTTTTTCACATTCTTCCGATCTCCAAACATGAGTGAGATTTTTTTTTTTCTAAACAAAAGCTGAGCTTCTTACATAATAAAACGATACCGGGAACTGAGGATTTAAGAACCGCCCAGTGTTGCAGAAGTCATGATAAAACTATCTCCATTTCTTACATTTGAAACCAACACAGCAACCATATTCCCTCTTGAGTGTATTGAGATTTTTTTCCCCATCATGTGCGTTTGCTGGCTTCTCCAGACTATATACTTAGATAATAATAAGGCTTGTAAGCAACTGCTTAATTTTTAACACACACTTAATAGCTCCCATCTACATCATTGTATCAATGATGCATCATGTCTTTCTGTGTCTCAGTCTGTCTGTCTAGTGTACTCAAAAGTAAGGGATGGTTTATAAAGTAAGGTTGTAGACTGCAGAGTTGTTCCTCCAAGCTCCAAGCATGTATGAAAGTGCTCCCAAGAGGTTTTTTCAGACGAGATGCTACCCCGCATGGCCACCCATGAGCTATGGATCCGACCGCCCGTCCGAAGGTGGGACAGCGGCAGCAATCTCTTGCGACCCACAAAGTACCCACCCTCAGCCACTCGTGGAGCAATGTGCAGGGCAAGCCAAATGTGCAGTGGCTGCCTCCATGGCAATGGTAGCCATGATGGGAGCTGCCCATTTGATTTGCTCCCAACACTCTCCACATTTGTGGGTGCTCCGTGGCAGAGCCACTCAGCAGCTGCGGACACCACCACCACCACTTGCTTGTCTGAAAGCACCTAAGGATTGTAAAAAGTTGCTCATCATACATGTAATAAAGGTGATTTCAAAATAAAATGGAAATGCTGAAATCCAACTTTCTGTATTTTATTTATTTTTTCATTTTATTTTTATAAAAATTTTACTCCGGCCCTCCTAAAACAGCTCGGGGTAAACGTCCCATGTCTGGAAGCCTCCTTACTTTATGCTTTTGTGGGATTATGCCCATAGCTAGCCAGTCAGTCAGCACCCAACTACTGGTCATTTAGGGTTAATAGACTGAGTGAGAGCAATCAGTGCAGGTTGGGGCAGTTAAGATCACTTGACTTGCTGACTGGGACAAAAAGCATCAGATCCCTGTCCGTGGCCAGATCATCAAGGAAGTAGCACCGAGGTCTTCTGAGGTGGGTCTCCAAGTCACCAGGGGGACTGACAAGGAGATACCTAAGTTGTCTGGGCTTCCAGATTGTTAAGAGTACCTGTGGGGATGTTTGAACCTGCCAAGGAGAAGTCAAGGGAGCTGGACAAAGACCTTGGAGCAAGAGAGTGAGTTGAATAATGGATGATTCCTTCAGAAAGGGGCCATGAACTGTTGTCCTGAGGCAGTGAGTGACAGGAAGGACCATGAACAGAGACCTCAGTCTGAGGATTATACCAGCATTGAATGAGCCGTTCCCTGGAAGTAAAGGGCAGGTGGAGAGTGGTTGGAAGAGCAGAAACAAGTAAAATGGGGGACATGCAACAGCAGGGACTAAAAATGACAGCCAAAAAATCCTTTTTGTCCTGGTCCTGGAAGGATGCATGGTTGGGCTGGACTGATGTGTTACAATCCTTAATTATTCTGTAAATACCTTATGATCCTCCTGTATCCAGGATATGGGAGTTTATACTGTACCACAAAGAATACCATTCTCATGGAGGTGGGCTGAAACGAACAAAAATATTCCACCATATTATGCACACTTCACATTTTTGTATACTGTAGGGAAGGAATGGGGAACTTTTTTCCTCATAAGGGACACTTTGAGAATTAGTCCAAGCCCTGAGGGCTGCATAGAAATTGGGTCATGGATGTTTAACAGATGCTCTCAGGAAGAGGAGAGTTCACTTCATAGATCTGTGCCATGTGTTTGTCCCCTACCCTTATGTGCATGTCCTCATCTCTGCTCCCTTCCGCTGAGGTAACCCTCGGATCCTTTTTGTGGAAACTTCAAGAGAAATTTTGAATATTTGTTCATGGGGGAAATGACATTATTGCAACTAGAGATGGTTGAAAACGACTATCTTTGGAGCACTAGGATAGGTAGGGCTGGTGCTTGGCGTCCCACATAATCCAACAGCATTTAGAACAGGGCTACTCAACAGAAGTTGAAACCTTGATCCAATGCGAGTTTTGCTGTTGACCTCCTGGCAGACGGTATTACATCAATTTTGCCTAATATTTAGTACACGGTCTTGTCCACACTGGCACTTGCAACCAGTGCTCTCACTAGGAATGTCTAAAATACTCTTGGGAGCACTGTTTAGGAGTGCTAGTCCTATCTCAACCTGGTTTGTTTTACATTGGGGTTCCAGGAAGCCTAAACTTTTTTATTTTCTGCCACCATTGATGAGTAGCTTCCACCCCCCCATTTAAAAAAAATACAGTGATGTATTTGCATAATGCTTTATAAAAAAATATTTTTGCTATTCTCAAACCTTCAAGGAAGAGAATTGAAGAGCCACAGCAAAAGCATTTAATTACAACTATCTGCCAGCTGTTACCTCCCCCACCCCCACCCCCCAGTTTAAAATGGCTGCATTTTTAAAACCTAACAAGATGCATTTCTGAGTGTGATAAAATGCAGTTCATTACTGGCCATCAGATTTTAGTATCTCATATAACCATGGGTGGGCATTGTCTAATACTTTTTTAATTAACAGTATCTTCTTTTCTTTTACGTTCTAAGGCAGTGATGTGCAGCCAGTGTTTTAAGAAAGGGCCCCAACCAAAATTTCAAATCATGGCTCAAGGTAATTACACAGCAGAGAAAATTGCCCCACTTAAATACTCACTCCTAGCCATAACCACAAAGAGAGTTGGGACCAACTGCCGCAAAAATGTATTAAATTCGTTTATTAAAAATGTTTATTCTGCCATTCCGAAAGCTGTACTAAGTAAATTGTGTAATGGAGGGTAGAGAATGGCATGGGAGAATATGTATGTTTGCACTAGTGTGGTGTACATATAATTATTACTGTACAGTTGTGTATATCTATTAGAATAGGGTTTTTTTAAATGATTTGAAATATACCATTTCCAGAAGAATGCACAGGGTTTGTTTAGAACTGCTCAAGAAGGAGGTGAATTTCAAATAAATCAGAGAACCTATCCAAATCTTAATTTCAGTTTGATGGCAGCCTTTTTAACAAGCAGCTCCCTGGAGCCCTCTCAGTACATCACTGTGCTAAAGGCCATTTAAAACACAATCAGAATTCGACATACACACACTCAGTTCCTTTTGGCTAAGATGCAGTCCTCTTTCCTCCAACCCTGCACATTACCACTTCTCTCAAAAGGGGTGGGAGGACAGCTTGAGTCAGAGGGGGCAGCCACAAGAGATGTTATCCCACTTTGGGCAGCGTTATCTCAGGGCAACGTTAACACACAATGCAGTGACTTCTTTGCCCGTGTAGCACCAGATGTTCACCCAGCCCCAGTTTGGGGCGGGCAGCCAGCTAACAAGTAATGCATCCTCTGAAAAAGGCTGAGGACACATCATGTGTTAGCATTGCCTCAAGAGGGATAATGCTGCCCAAAGTAGGTTAAAGGGCCCCCCCTCCCATGTGGCCAGGCCATGCAGTACTGCCGAGAGGCGGGATCTGTGGATCGGGTCTGGAGGAGTGTGCTCCTCCCACCTGCCTAACAGCTGATAGCAGTTGAGGGGGTCCTGGGAAGAGTGCATGACCTCTTCTTCGCCACCTAACAATGGATTGTGGGGGAGGGGAGGCTGGGAAGAGGGTGTGCCCTCTTATCTGCCACCTAACAGCTGATCACGGGAGGTGGGGCTGGGAAAAGCATGTGTGCTCTCCTTTGCCCCCCTCTCCCAATTAGCGGTTCAGCTGGTGGACTGGGGGAGAGGGGCCTTGAGAGGAGCACCCCTCCCCCTGATCAGCTGTTGGGCAGGGGAAGACAAGAGCTCCCCCCCCCCACGATCAGCTGTTAGGTGGATGGCCTAACAGGAGAGTAATGGTCGCAGGAGAGTTGGATTTTAAGGCTATTTAGATTTGAAATGGCAGATATTGCTACATGCTGGGATATTGTTGGGATGATTGATGGTAAGTGGTGTATATAAATATATATACCCTGGACGAGTTTGTTTGTGAGCTCGCTTGTGAGATTACCTTTTGTTCAGGCTGTCTACTTTTGTAAATTCTCTAACTTTGAAAGTAATTGATTTCGTTGTAGTATAATATGTTGTAATTTTATAAGTATTTTATTTTTATATGGCACACTGTGTTGCCGGAAATTCAGACTTTAAATGCTAAAGTACACGGCTATGTCTTTCAGATACGCCATTTATAATAAAGTATTCATTCATTCATATGAGTGAACTTGGGACAGAAAATGATACATAAGTACCGTGTATTAATAAAGTAGAATGAATTAACCTTTTAAGCTTGCTTTTAAATTAAAGAGTCATCATAGAAATATTTGGATTTGGTGATCACTTTTCATATTGAACTACATAGCTGTTGCAGAGATCTTATGAGTTTCCTGAGTGGATGTTTGGAAGTTTCACTAGGATACAGACTAGGAAATTACTTGGAATGATTAGGAAAATTTATCAAGCCAACTGCAGAACTTTCATATTCAGTCTTTCCAAAAAAATCTTAATTTGATCAAAAAATGAAGTTAATAGGAACCTAATAATTTGCTAATAAAGCCCTTATCCCAGACTACAATGAACTTATTATTTCTATCCGTCTGCCTGTATTCTCAACCTCTTCACATTTCCTTGTTTTTCTCTATTTTCACTTACAGCTGCTCCTAATTTAAAGTGATGATTTAACTATAACTATTCAATTATTCCTATTTCTGAGGTCCTAAATAAGGACAAACCTTTCTTCCACTCATTTTTAATACTGTAAAGAAAAGGTCATTTAATGCATCTAGTGAAGTAAAAATCCTTTTTGTGGTGGAAAAAATAGGGTATAATGTATTTAAACAACCGCCTGTCCAAACCTTGGTGTTTTGTATTTTCAAAAATCCAGAACTAAGATATTTGGGCTGCCATACTGAGAAAACAAATACAGCCAAAGCAGCCACAAAACTGTATTTGTGGCTTTTTAATTGCTATTTCGACAAAATAGTCAACGATTCACCAGGCTGCATGATCGCAGAGATTTACAGTACCTGGACTCTTGAGTGGTTTGGACATCTGTCCCGTGGCAAATATTGGAGATGGACTGTTTACTTTGTAAAGTGCCAGGTACACTGCTGGCGCTATATAAATGTTTGTTAATAATAATAATAATACTTGGGTTTCAGTGGTTTGAGCCTATAAATCTCTCTGAAGCCCAGTTGATTCCCAAGTTTGAGCAAGATGAGAGCAGGGTTGGAGCCTTAAAACAGACAGCAAATCTGTTTTATTTATTTTTGTATTTAAATTGGATATCCTGCTCTTCCACTAAGGCTCAGGGAGGCTTACGGTATAAAAACATGTAATACATTTTTTTTTTAAAAAAGGAAGAACTCACCCTACCCCTACCTGTCAATTGCTTTGTCCAAAAGAAATGTCTTACACCGCCTTTAGAATATGCTCAGGCTCAGACTCGGATGGACCTCTGGGGGAAAGGAGTTCCACATTACTGGAGCAGCAACCGAGAATGCTCCTCCGTGTGCCCGTGTTGTACAAACATGATTAGTGAGTGGTACCTGCAAGAGAGCGCCAGCCGGCCGCAAGGATTGTGGTGGAGCATGATGGAAAACTCACCCCACTTTGGTCACTGTTGCCACATGATGCAATGCATTGTCTGCCTGGAGGCTGCCAGATGTCACCACCACCACCCCGGCCCCCTTGGCCACTGCAGAGTGGGGCAGGCAGCTGGCTGCTACACCCTGTGTCCTCAGAAAAAGGTAAAGATGCAGGGCATAGCAGCCTTACCCAAAGTGCGGTAAGACTGTCCAGTGTGTGGTAGCGCACATCTGCTCATTGGCCTGTTCCCTGTTTGTCCCATTGTACAGCAAGCTTCACCACTGGGCTTTGAGCAGTGGGCACTATATCCAGTCCTCTGTGGCTGTGTCACGGCTGGGGGAGAGATAGTGGGTGAACCAGGGGAGGGTGGATGGGGCAGGGCCAGGCGGCCACTCATATGGTTGGAGCCTCAGACCATCCCAGAGCATGATGAGTGGTCTGACAGCAGCCCACCTACCTGGCTTTCCCACCGGGTGGGGGGGGGCAACCATCTGTCCTGCTCCCTGCACTGGCCCCGAAGTGTGGCATCAGTGATTGCCCGCCATGGGGCACATGGGGACCAGGCCCACCGCAGACTTTTTGCAAACTATGGAAATAATAATTTTGACCAAATAGTATCAGAAATATAATAGAAAAAAATGTGTTGTAGCATACCACTACAGAGTCGATGATTCCTACGTTTCTGAATACATGCATACAATAGATACACAGGTATATAAGCTAACTTAGATTTTTGGTAAAACAAACGGTGTAGGGAGTCATGAGCTTAAAGCAAATAGGATGTTAAATGGAAAATGAATGTTGGACTGGGTTGAAAAAATAATAAATCAAATTATACTGCCTAATTAAATAATATTTAAACAAATATACATTTGTATAAATATTAATAAAGAACAAGAAGAATGCTAGCTAAGTAGGTCAGCTATTTAAAATATATAATAACAATAAAACATTCATTCAATAGTGAGCTATATAGCTATCCAGTGATTAAAATCGGACAAGTGGGAAATTGAACCCCTGAGTTCTTTAATGTTGACTCTGCTGCTGTCGTATTTTGGGACTTTGGGGCCAGTTTACTTAATCTTTTTGTGATTCAGGTTGCCCATCTGTAAAATGGGGTTAATTACATTTACCTTCATGTAAGAGATAGATGAGAAGAACCACTCCATTTTTTTGTAGTGACCTTGACTACAGTGAGATTTTTCATAAGTTCATGGGTTTTGAGATTGTGGTTTAAGAGACCGTTTGGAACACCAATCACAGAATCCTGTCAATACAGATCTAGTACTGAAAGGAAATACCAACGTTTATTCCTATGGTAAAAGATCATAAAATCTAAAAGCAACTACACATATTTGAAAAGGATGACAAGAAGGAAAGACTACAAATGTCAAGTTGAATGATACAAAATTACGCCCAGTAGACGTAATGTTGATTCATATGTTCATCACTTGAACACAGGACATGGAATAAACAAAACTAGATGCTAAACATGGTAAACAAAACCCCAAACAGATCTGGTTCTGGTCCTTCTCACGTTGCAGTTAATTGCAGAAGTATCATTGACTTCAATGGAAGCTGCATTGCGCCTGTTAACACTGGGTAGACTTCCTTCAGGTCTGATCATGGAAGCGTAATCTTATGCTTGTGAGTGCTGTCCGTGCTTGAGGCTTTATCTCAAATTAGCTAGCGGAGAGGAAGTTGTTGGATTTTGATTGGGTCAACATAGTTTTTTTTTTAATGAGACGCGTCCACGCATGGCTCCCCCCTACTGTCCACACGTCCAACTGCTTGTGTGACGGTGTTGCGTGGGGAGGCGCACTCCCATGACTCATGCAGCAGGCACACACGACCACGCACAGAGCACTCCTGAACAATCCAGAGTGCCGCGTGCGGGCCAGGGTGGCCGCCTTTGTGGCTGGGGCAGCCATGCTGGGAGCTGCTCATTGCGTGCGTGGGCACCCCACAGCCACGCCGCTCAGCAGCCACAGACTCCCCCTCCCATTGCATTCATTTAAAAAACTCCATGCTATGGTTGCCATTTTCTGTCACAGTAGTGTGTTCTCTCTTTCTTTCTGGAATGATTGCTTGCTGTTGTCTGACAGGGCACTGCCTAGGGAAATTATTACCCACATCTCTTCCAGAAGCAGAAATTCAGCACACTCCAGAATCTCATCTCTTCTAGTCATTTAGGGACTGTCTACACCGTATAAAAACTCTTAGCAAACCTGGTAACTGGTGCGGACTGCAATAATTTTACCACAAACCTTGAGATAAATGGTGATTTGTCTCAAATCCCCACCTCCTGACCACCTTCTCCTGCTCCTCCTCGCCCTCCTTTCTAGCCATCCTGCTTGCAGGGAATAGCGTAAAAACATGGCCTGGACGGTCTTGGAGAGGGTCATTCAAATTCTGTGGGTTGCAGAGAGCTAAAACTAAACTCGGGAGTGGATGTGGAAGAGGAGATGTGAGACACAGAAGAGAGACCTTTAGATAAAATACGGAGGTGTTTAGGCCCTCGCATTCATGTTGTGATTTTCCTTTTCAAAGTCCTTAACAAACATTAATTAACACATTATTCTCCCTTTTTAAAATCCAGTCGTCACTGCGCCTCTTTAAGAGAGGAGAAACTTCATTTTCCAATTTGATTGTCAGCTTAATCAGCTAGAATTATCTCTACAAAGAAATAGCTGTAGGCTTTGATCACTTAACTAAACCTTCCTGATCTGTGTGGGCTGAGTGTGGGGGCTGTACTGTGACTATTGCAACGTGCATCATGCCAGTGAAGCAGAGGGATTTATTGGTAGGACACTGTCATGTGGTGGAAAGACGTAAGAGTCTCCCCTTTCTTTGACGTTTTGCATAGGAATTGTTGCTAATTAACATTATTACACACAATTAAAAGAGGGAGTGCGTGTGTGTATTTTATGCATGCGCAGCCCAGGGGTGAGCATGGGAGGAGCCATCTCGAAGAGGAACCTTGTCTACAAGGGAGCGGGGGGAGGGGGTGTGTCACAGGGTTTAGGTTCCCCTGGAAGTGGCAGGGAGCTTTGGGCCGGTGACGCCGGGTCTGCCGGAAGTAGCTGAGCCGGTGCTGCGGCGTGCATTTTATATACAACTGTGTGTCTTTCTTTGTCTAGAGACAATTCCAAGGGCCCTGATACTAAGTGATGCAGAAAGCACCCTCCACTCCATGTAGGTTTGAAGCACATGGCTATTGATTGGAGGCTTTCAGCATCTTGAGAGCCTCAGAGGAAGATGATTTTGCCTAGCAACATTCGTCCTGCCCTTCCAAATTCTCTCAAGGGATAACGATTTCCCACCGTATTCTAAAAATTCAGGCTGGCAGTGGATTGAAAGCATTCTTTAAGGAACTTGAATTCAGGTAGCATAGTGTGGAGAAAAAAAGATTGCAGAGTAGTCTTTAAGTTCCTAGTACACATACAAGTTCAACTGATTTGAAAACACTGGGTGTTTTTACATGAAACATCCCCATGCATGGACACGTACCGTCCACGTGAGGTATGTCTCGTTTGAATATGGTGCATGGGTGTGTGTGCTTCCGTGACTCACACACTGCCCACCCCGTTCACACACGGGGCACTCTGGGAAAATCCAGAGTGCCCAGCGCATGAATGGGGTGGGCGGTGCGTGGATGGGGCGGGCCATGTGTGGGGCCACTCGTGGGAAGCACACACACACACACACACACGCATAGCACCCACCCCATGCAATGACCGCGGGGGCCCCTGCCCACCTATCTCATGTAAAAACACCCATTCTGTACCTTGGTGAAATCCTCCCAGTCTGGAAGTCTGAGCTGCCTCCATGAAAAGTGTATTATTTAGATACCACCAGCAATGTACCTGATGGTGTACAATCATTAATTAGCTACAGGACCCAACCCCAGGGGGATGAGACTTGGCTTTGCTAAAAGCACCTGTCCCTGCTGAGGATGAGAGAGCAGAAGGGTCACAGTAGAAAGATACCTACAGGATAGCTATGCAACAGTGAGAAACTGACTTTGCCATCAATATTTAAAATACAGTAGAATCAAAGTTCTATTAGAGAGAAAGAGACTATGGTTTCCAAGTGGACAAACTGCATTGCTGCAGTCTAAACAATATACTCCAGTTAAAACACAGGGATTTGAATTGCTGCTGAAGCAAATGGAAGACATCTACTAGTTTCTCGTTATCACCCTTGAGTTCACATTTGAAACACAGTCGTATTAGTCCTCTTTTGCAGTTGAGGAAACTGAGGGTGCTATTCTTTAACATTAGTCAATGAGGACCCATTTACTTCAGTGAGTTCAGGATTGCAGTCTGAAGCACAGAAGTGTCAAACGACTAACATCATTAGGGCAACAGTTCATTTTCTGTGACAAACAATAACAATTTCTGCCTTTTTTTTTTCCCTTTGCCCAACTCACTGTCCCTTGCATCTTGTTAAACTTACCCGTAGGCCTTTTATCATAAGAGAAATAAAGTTTTCTTCCTTTTTCCCCATTTCCCACTCTTATAGCTACTTAAAAAAATTATAAGCACTCATGGTGCAATCCTCATTTGCTAAGTGCGCTAGAGGGTGACATGTGTAAGCTGCATGGCACTTCAGTGCACCAAACTTAAGTTGGTACTAACTCCTTGTTCACATGAGAGGCATCATTGCCTGTTGCCCTCTTTTGCTTCATGCCCTCCCTGGCTCCCACAAAGCCCAGCACAGCGTCTCTGTGGGATTAACACTTAAGCCTGATGTGACCACTCATAAGGATGCTCCCAGTGTTCTGTGCTTCCACATTAGCGGCTGCTGTCCAACAACTGCTGTTATGCTACACCACGATGCCAATTGCTGCAAAGAGGATTTGGTGCCCCCTGAAGTCGAGCGAGGCTCTTTGGCTTGCACTCAACCACTGCCAAATGATGATTGTGCCGTCTGTCATTCATTATCCTATACACTGTGTCTTATTCTAGGTATGTTTGTAGTCTAGCACTGAACAGCTTACAGTAATGTTGTGAATAAATGGGAAATTTCAGGTAGGACAACGCCTGTTTAGCTGGGGACCTTTTGCCAGTGTTAACTTCTTTTGACATTAAGAAACACCTCTCTGCTCTTTCTATGTGACAGAGATGGGACATATACCTGCTGCAGTTCTACTCTTTTCATGACTCTTTGATCTCTGAAATAGATGTTCTTGGGCACTGGTGCCCTGTCAGTCCCATCAGACCATGTTCTAGTTTTATGTTCACTTGTTCTGACTTGTTTCTGATTTCCTTCAGTACCTCCTCTTCTCTTGGGAGCTGTGTGTCTGCTTCCAGCACCTGTCCTCATATTTCAATGTAAATCAGGAACACAACACATTCAGTGTATTTGTGTATATTTCAAGAGAGGGGATGAAGTAGCTCAGATGACATATTTTATTGAACCAACTCTAGTTGGTGAGATTATGTATGTTTTTGGGCCACGCAGCAAGGTCCCTGTGTCCCAAAAGCTTGTATAATCTCACCACCTGCAGTTGGCCCAATAAAAGATATCATCTGAACTACCTTTGTCTCCATCTCTTATGTTTGGAACCAACACAGCAACCACCCTCTCTCTCTAGACTGTATATTTTAAGACATTGGCCCTTTTTAAACAGGCTGCAGCTGGGGGGCAATCCGTCGGCACGCCGCTGCCGGGGCAGTGCAGGGGGGCGGGTGCACATGGGTGCACATCCATCCCCACGCATGGAGCAACTTACATTTTTGCCGGTTGCTCTGTGCGTGGGGTGGGGATCCATGGGTCATGGGAGCACACACCCATGCACCTCCAAATTTACATGGGATGCTGTCATGGGGACATGGGGGCAGCACACCCATTTGGGGGGAGATAACACACGCAGTTGGGGGAAGATGATGCACATTTCAGGGATACGTGTAATGTGATATAAAGGGTTAACAGATTGTAAGCTCAGTTGCAGCAACATACTGTAACCAGTTGCCAGAGTGGGGGGAGAGACTCCCTTTGTTATAACAAGTGGGCAGTTTATTGCCAAGCAACAGCCAGGTCAGCCCTGCCGCCTTGTTACAATGACAATAGCCAGGAGACACAGGAAGTAACGTGGGGCCTCCTGCGAGGAAGAAGAAGGAAGTTCTTCTTCAAGAATTAGATCTCTTCCATCTTGGACTTCAAGGAGTGAACAGCTCAGAGTAGGAGCTGTTGCAACTATGGACTAAAAACTTGGCCATGAACTAAGACTTGAACCCGGTCTTCAACTTCCAGACCGAGACAGCATCTGATGGACCTGTATTGCAACTCTTACGGTAAGAGACAGTCAGGGCATATCAGTGGATTTAGAATGTGTGTACTTTATGTTTGATTTATTGACTTGCACTATCTGATCAACAGCCTTGTACTTGTATGTACTCAATATATGTTTTATAATCAAACCTAGCATGCTTGTGTCTTTATTTGGCTTTGGGGGATTCACTTGGGGGTACTCCTATCTAGGTGAGAGCCTAGACGAACCTTTTTCATATAAGACAACCCCACTGCAAAGTCTTCCAAGCTACAGGTGGCCAGAGAACATTCTCTGCATTACAGCTGGGATGGGAGACCAAGGGGAGGCTTGTCTAGGGGTGCGGACCTCTGAAAGATCCCTGATTGCAGTGAAGGTTTTCTGATCACATGGGGACCCACGCGGGCACAGGCAACTGGGTTGCAGCTGACCTGGTGGGCAAACGGGGGACAGCCTCTAAAAAGGAGTGAGGGCCTGAACCCCGGTGACAGTGATGAGCCAGACCAGTACTCTGGAGTACCCCATTTGAACCCCATAAAACACTTAAGGAGAGTGAAAAGGGCTAGAAAGAAACTAGTCCAGACCAGTCGATTTAAAAGTGAGTCAGAAGGCAGGACATGCACTGACCACTAAGCGCCACTAGGTGGCATCAGAAGGCTGAACTGATCTCTTAATGCAATGCAAGTTTTTGTTTGTTCATTTCGGGGATAGAAACTGAACAAAGATGGCTCAGAGAATAAAAGGCCTAAAAAACATAAAAAGGAATTAACTTATCGAGGAATGCGAGGCAAGGAACATAGATCCAGCCGGCCTCACTGTACAACAGATGAAACAGAAACTCAGAGAGCATGAGCAGCTACAAGCGCCAGCTACTGAAATCCTCTCCAGCGAGGAAGAGACACCAACAACCAGCAGCGAGAGGCTGGAACTCAAGAAACTCCAGATACAACTGGATCATGAGCGCCTGCAATGAGATGAAGTTGGAGGAGATGAAACTGGAACACATGAAGATTGAACAGGAAGAAAAAGAAAGACAAAGACAGCATGAACTGCTAGTAATACAACAGAGGGCACCACAACCCAAGGGAAGTCCTCCTCAGCCAAGTCCTGCACCCAGCATCCCAACCAATACGAGGGAGCAACGCACGCAACACTCTGCACAGCTAATCCAGGCCTTCGACGAGAAGACATGCATTGAGGAATTCTCCCCATTCAAAAAGATCTGCAAACGCAACGAGGTGCCAGCAGACCTGTGGGTGCCAGTGATCGTCTCGAGACTGACGGGTAAAGCAATGTCTGTGTACAATACACTAGAGGGGTCAAACACATCAGAGGGATCAGATGGTAATATCACTTTTGATTGTCTTAAAACAGCTGTTCTAGCTCGCTATGAAGTGACACCAGAAATGCATAGAGAGTGTTTTAGATCTCTGAAAATTGAAGGGATAACACACACAGAATATGTATGTAAGATGAAAGAGATGCCTTTCACAAATGGGTGAAGGGGAGGGATGCACAAACGTTTGAGAAACTATTTGAATTGATGGCGTTAGAGCAGTTTCTGAATGTGTATGCTGTACCTGTTAAAGCACGTGTCATAGAAAGAAAGGTAACTACTCTGGACATGGCAGCAGAGATTGGGGATGATTACGTCAGTACCAGAGCATTATACTAATCCAGGGGACCAAAGGGGGAGGGGGAACAACCCAAACCGCAGGGGAACAAGAGGTATAACCCTGACTATAGGAAAGGCTTGTGGTCCAAACAAAACTGGGAAGGCCATGAGGCAACCCAGGTGGGGGGAGGGGGCCAAGGGGGAAACAGACCCCAACAAGAGAGACACAGCAAGTCCCCCCAAGACAAGTCCGGGGGAGCATCCGGGGGAAGGTGGGACAGAGATCCCCAGGCTCAAGGGCCAAACTCATCTCAGACCCCTAGGGGGGGCCATGGGAATTGCTACCAGTGCAACAAGCCAGGGCACCTAGCAAGGAACTGCCCTGACATAGAGAGTGGGGAAGAAACCTCAGCAAGGGTAGGGGTTCACTGCCTATCCGTACAGAAACCAATTCCAGAGGGGACACTGCCTTCCTACAAATTCACTAAGGTGTGGGAAAAGAAAAAGAAGCAAATGAGGAAGGCAAGGATTAATGATATACCCTGCATTGGATGGAGGGATTCCATGGTAGACATGACAGTAGCCAGCAGATGGGTGATACCAGCGGAGTGTATACACCCCGCTAAAATGACTGTCATAGAAGGGGCGACAGGAGAAAAAACAGCTCCCATTGCAGAAATAGAATTGGAATGGGAAGGGCTGAAGGGACCCCTAGAAGTAGTGGTACTAGATGAATTAAAACATGACCTATTAGTAGGGGATGATGTATGGGGCTGGCAGACAGCCATGGCAGCTAGTCAGGCCTGTCAGGTAGAACAGGCCAGATCCAGGCAACACCCCATAACACAGGAAGAACAGGGACAGGTGTCTGGGAGGGAACCGGACACAGGGGTCCAAGAGATGGTCCCCGAGGAACAGAGCCCTGAGAGACAAACCGGGTCCATTTGCATATCTTCTAGCCAGCAGAGCCAGCTGCAGGCCGTTTTCAGACGAGCGCGGCGGCGCCCGCGCTTGTTTCTTTAAAAAGCCGGCAGCCCGTTCTACACGAGACGCTGCCGCCGAATATGCGCATGCGCGGCCGATGCGCATCCATTTCCGGGCGCGAACTGACCGGGTCGGCGATCGAGGCTGGTCATACGCGGCCAGAAATGGATGTGCGTCGGGCCGCACATGCGCGTATTCGGCGGCAGCGTCTCGTGTGGAATGGGCTGCCGGCTTTTTTGAAAACAAGCGCGGGTGCCGCCGCGCTCGTCTAAAAACGGCCGCAGAGTGGGGCTGAGCTCAGGAGTAATTCTCCAAAGGAGCAGCACCACCAGCCAGAGGATGAGGTTGGGGGCTCAGAAGGAACAGAGATCCTAGGGGTGGGCCTTGACAGCAGCCCTAGAGGGGAGAGTCTAGAACCCAAAGAGAAGGCAGCAAAGGATACAGTAATCCTATGGGCAGGCCTAGAGGGTAGCCCCAGAGCTGAGATTGGGGAGCCCACAGAGAGGGCTGCGAGAGAATTAGTGACCGGGAGGGGGGCAACCCTATAATAGAGGCTGTAGAGCCCAAGCAGGGGCTTGCAGGGGAAATAGTGAACTGGGGGACAGGCCTGGAGGGTAGCCCCAAAATAGAAGTTGTAGGGCCCAGAGAGGGTGCGGCAGAGGGAATAGCGACCCTAGGGGCAGGCCAGGAGGGCAAGCCTACTATGGAAAGGGTAGAGCCCAAGGGGGGAACGGAGGTAGAGATCCCACAAAAGGATGGGGTACCCCTGGGTGGAGTAGAGAATGTTAAGCTGGAGGTTTTTGCGTACCCCAGCCTAGCAAGCTCAGAGGATTTGGAGCCAGAGGTTATAGGAGACCCCAGCTTGGAGCAGCTCAGGCAGACAGCTCAGGAACAGGAGGTGGAATTAACTCCTGACTGTGGAGAACAAGTAATCTGGAGGGTGGGAAAAGCAGTTCTGCAGCCACTCCCAATCATAGGACAGCCTTTTGAGAGAGTGGATACAGATACAGGGGGACCCCTGAAGCAGAAGACAAGGGGAAAGCACCCGGGTCTGACCCTGGTAGAGGCAGCAACTAGATACCTGGAGGCCACGACTCTAGCTTCTACAGGGGCCACTGTGGTTGCTAATGGCATGATAAAGATTTTTTTTCAGATGGGTTATCCATCAGAGATATGGGATGACAGTGGAGGAAATATCCTAGCAGAGGTAGTAGACTGTCTAGGGAATGACAAGAATTCCCTAGCAGAATTAATGGAGTGCACATGCAATAACAAAGGAGGACATTCCCTACCAGAATTAAGGGAATTCCTAGCAGAGTTAATGGAATGCCTATGGGAGTGCTGTGGGGTTAATCATGTGCCAACCACATCCTATCTCCTGAGGAGTGACAAAACCCAAAATTATTCCCTGGAAAGTTTATTGGAGGGCATATGGAATAACAAAGGGAAAAAGTATTCTCTGGACAGTGTAAAGGAAGGCCTGGGAGGTGACAAAGGTGGGAATTCCCTCGCATAGCCACTGGAACGCTTAGGGAATCCTTTAGACATGGGGATAGGGGCTCTCTCTCCGCATGAGGAGATTGTGCCCCAAGATAAGGAGAAACTGGGAGGAGGGTTTCTTTATCACACAGCATTTGAGTGCACGTCTATTGTGTATATGATGTGGTACGTGTATTGTTTATTAACCCAATTCACGTTTTCTGTAATGGTACACAGACTAACATGTTCCAGGATTGGGATTGACCCAATCCTTCTCACATGCACATGGGTGCACATCCATCCCCACGCATGGAGCAACTTAGGTTTTTGCCGGTTGCTCTGTGCGTGGGGTGAGGGGTGGGGATCCATGGGTCATGGGAGCACACACCCATGCACCTCCAAATTTACATGGGATGCTCCCCCGCGTGAACGATGGGTGTTCATGTGGGGGAGCGTCTCGTGTAAAAAGGGCCAGTGTCTGACATTTCTGTCACCAGTGTCTTTGAGTCTTAATGCTCTGCAGTCCTAAAGTCTTAAAATGCCCCCTAACCTAAATCAAAACGTTTTTGTTTTGTTTTTTGCACAAAAAGTTAGTGTTTATTCTGAGACCCTGCAGGTCAGCACATATCTTTAGGAACAGGTATGACTTTAAGGCACCAGGCACTGTACCGTCACTTTCAGTGATTGTTCTTTATCTTATGTTGTATTTTCTTAAACTCATCTGGAGACTAGGTAGGAACACTGGCATGCTTTGGAAAAGCAAAAGTGCTGCTGATCACAATAAATAAAAGGTAGAACACTCAACAGGTTTTGTTTAAAAGATGTGCTCAGGATTTCTGCAAATCTAATTGAGTACACATGGTACAAAGGTGTCACAAAGTCTTATTTTTGTGCAGCTTACTTGGGCTCCATTCCTAGCCACTTTGACCTTGTAGGAGTGACACATGTTCTCATGACCACAAGGCTTGATTACTCTAATTCCCTCTTAACAAGGCTTTTGGCAGGAACTCGTCATCATTTGACAGTTGTTCAGAATAGAGCAGCTTACTAGCTCACCAGTTGGAGCAACATGCATTCTGTATGGGCACTGTCTGACTTTATGCTGGTACTGGTAGTTTTAAGCCATTAATGTTGTAGATCCTGCTGCTGTTTAAAACTTCCTCCTTAGTCCTTGTGCCTTGTCCTGAAATGTATCTGCATACTGACATGTGCTTTTTAGTGCTATCTAGCCAACAAGTGCTGTGTGCACAGAAGATAATACCTTTGCAGTGGACTAAAGATTGGGAGGAGAAATTATGGGCATGTTACCTACAAACAGGGGGATGTCCAATAGACCTGTGCAAAGGGGGAGTCCATATCATCCAAAATCAGCCTAAGACTTACACAGAACTGCTCTTGGGCCTAGGACAGAGGTTCCCAATCTATGAGTCTGGACCCCAAGTGGGGTGCGCGGGACTCCAAGTGGGGTGCATGTACCAACACCTACCGCCTGTGGTGTTTACATAGACGCCTCCACCCAGCGAAACTGCGTGGAGGCATCTCATCTGAAAAGGGCCCACGTTGCAGGGCTGCAGTATTGCCCTGTACCACGTATAATAAAATGTAACGCCCATTTTATTGGTGTTAGAGTGTCTGTGTAAAAAGGGCCTTAAACATAATTTAAAAAGACACAAAAAATATATCAGTAGCAATCAAGATCATAATTCCATGTGCAAATGGTGTGACCCCACCACAGTTTGGAAGCCTGTGACTTAAAGCCTTTATTATGCTGGATTTATTATACATAGAATATTATACTAACCCAATAAATGGAATTGGCCTTTTCCCCTACATATATCTTTTTAGGAATGAAAACGCAGGCCAGGATGTCCATTAACCTGGATTGGTGTGGGTTGTTTTTGACCTACTGACTTTTGTGATGTTGGGAGAGTCTCTTATTCTCTGTTTTGGGTGCTTGATATGTAAAAATAGGGATAATACATTGGGGCAGGAGATTTGCAATAGTGCAGAAATTCAGCAATACTTGGTAAGTGTTTGGAGGTCTCCAGTTAGAAAAATATTATTATTATTATTATTTTATTTTATTTATTACAAACTGTGTCCATCATTTTTATGAAGCCGTAGATCTCATTTTAAAGTGTTAACACATTTATTTCGAATCTCATAGTTAAGAGTGAGCTCAGGAAACAAACAAAGAGGAAACTTGCCCCAGAAGGTGAATTTGAAATGGTGAAGCTTAAAATGACTGGAAATAGACTTAAGATAGAGATCATGATCTGCCTATTACCCTGCACAGGGGAATGCTGTGCTGGCGGACAACACTGGGCCACAGTGCCTAATCCAGCTCCCGCCCCTGCACTGGGGGCACCGGCAGGAAGCAGGTGGAAGGAGGGTAGGCAGGGGTGCCCTGACCCTCAGGAGCCGCTGCATAAATGCCCGGCCAGCCCCCAAACTCCAGAGGGCGAGAGCCCTGTGCAGTCCTTAGTAAGACCCTGCCCCTCCTGGTGCTGCGGTGCTGGGACGGGAGTAAGGATGCATGGGGAACTGTGCAGGGCTCTTGCCCTCTGGAGTTCGGGGATTGGTGGCCAGGCGGGCATACAGTGGCTCCTGAGGGTCAGGGCGGCCTTCCAGATGGCTGTGCACACCTTACTCCTGCTCTGAGCAAGCGTAAGGGTGTGCTGATGCAGGAACTGAGTTTGCTGCGGGAGTGGGGGGGAGGCTGGCGGGCTTGCCTGTGGTGAGGTATCCCAGTGGGGCACTCCCAGCAGGCTGAGGACCCCATCCTGGCCTGTGCCCCTTTCCCTACAACCTGCATAGGGGACGTGGCCATCTGGCCAGTGGAACATAGCTTCCACCAGTGACACCACCCCTGCTTATTCTCGGCCCTCCACCAGTGTAACGGGCCTTGCACTGGCGGAGGAGCTGAGCAGGATCACGGTCAGAGTGTGGTTGCTGTGTTGATCCCAAGTGACAGAGAGACAAAGTGGTTTGAATGATATCTTTTATTGGACCAACTGTTGTTGGTGGAAATAAGCATTATGCGGTTGGTTTATGTTGTCTTGTAGGTCTTGTTGTGCGGTTGGTTAGTGTTGGTCCAATAAAAGATATTAGTCAAACCACTTTGTCTCTCTGGAAATAGATGGTAATCTCTTACATTTAGGGTGTTTTAGACAAGACACTCTCCACCCACTACCCACCCACCACACACCCACTATGGCCCTTTTCACACAGACACTCTAACACTGATAAAATGGGTATTACATTTTATTATACATGTTGCAGGGCACCCATAGTGCACACCTGCAGCCCTGCAACATGTATAATAAAATGTAACACCCATTATATCAGTGTTAGAGTGTCTGTGTGAAAAGGGCCCATGTATAGTGGGTAGTGGGTGGAGAGTGTCTTCTCTGAAAACACCCTTAGGCCGTTTTCAGACGAGCACGGCAGCGCCCACGCTTGTTTCCGGCCACGTATGACCAGCCTCGATCGCTGACCCGGTCAGTTCGCGCCTGGAAATGGATGCTCATTGCCCGCGCATGCGCGTATTCGGCGGCAGCGTCACGTGTGGAACGGGCTGCCAGCTTTTTTGAGAAACAAGCGCGGACACCGCCACACTCGTCTGAAAACGGCCTTAGTCTCTAGAGAGAAAGATAAAGTGAGCACATTACTTCATTTTTCATGTTCCTTGTGGCAAGTTGAAAAAAATTCCTAGATTTCTCTCAAATTATTATTTCATTGCCAGCTATTCAACTCTTCATTAATATTTGGAACCTCTTGCTATGAATAAGTAATTTTAGAAATGTCACAGGAGGTGAAATCTAGCAGTTTTTTTTCATAGGAATTCGTTTCCTACATGGCTGCTAACAAATGGTACCAGGGTCAATTTTTCATACATGGAAGCTGAACCCATTTATTAATATCCCTGGCAAGAGTTTCTCATTTTAAGAAATTAAAATTTCCCTTTTCAGATATGGAGCATACTTAAAATGATAACATGTTCTGTAATGCTGTTTCAGTTTAAAATACTCATTTGGGACTGAAACAAGATTTCCCCATAATGGGAATTTCCATCAAAATTCCAGTTTCTGATACCGTCTTGGTCAAATTGAGAACCTCTTGGTACTTGACAATGTCTTGATGGACATTTTGTTTCTCGATTTAACACTTTGTCATCCATTTCAAATCCAGAGAGGTAATAGGGATGCAATGCTTTCATCTCTTGTAATTCCTTCTTGTCACTCGTTGGCTGTTATGCAGATTCAGATTGGATCTGACAATTACAATCTGAAACAATTCAAATTACAATTGTAAGATCCGAGTTTACAGCGTGGCTGGAACTCGAATTGCCTCACTCACATGCAACGGTGATCCTGAGCTCATTATACAGCTTCCAGGGTCCTGCGGACGTTGGACTCTAGCAGCATTACATTGAGTTAACTCAGAACAACAATTCTGATTAGAAGTACTGGAATGGAGGTTAAGGGGCACTGGGGGGAAGTTAAGGGATGGGATATTTTCACAGTGATTGGCTCAGAAATATAGTACAATGAACCCTGAAGTAAAACAGTACAATGCAGTAAGCGGTCAATGAACAGTACTTGGTAAATGGTAAGCAGAAAGTCAGTAAGTAGGGATGGTATCTCGTGGTATTGTGAGAATTAAGAAATCACATTGGTATCAGGAAATGATCGGAAAATTGATCCCAGTTCCTGAAATGGTGAAATTTCTCATGAGCAGCAATATAAACTGCTTGTTTTACTCCTAATACTGATCCTACAGGAACTGGTGTGCAAGCTCCATTGCAGACAGAGCAAGCGCACCAATATCTTTATGGCTGAATCTTGCCATAATATGGAGGTAGCGCCATGGACGACAAACTCTTGTCTCAATGTCACTATTACAGCTTGCGCTGTTAGTATTAAATAATTGTACTCCAGAAGTGCCTCATATCAGACCTCCAGTGTGTTAGGTTCAAGAAAAAAATCCTTGTCCCAACAGCTGACTGTCTAAGCCAAAGGTGTGCATATTTAATTCATTTATTTAATTAATTAATTGTTCATTTGTTTTGTGGGTCGTGTTGGCAATTTAGAAATAAACATTGGGGTAAGTCATATAGTTTTTCTCTCTCTTAGCTCTTAACTTGGTTACTATCAAATTCTCAGGATGTTCTGTAAGTGACCAACCCTGCCCAGCCTAGATAATGAAACTGCCTGGAAAGATGCTGCAAATGCACTATTATTATTATTATTTATTTATTTATTTATTTATTATAAACATTTGTATAGCACCAGCCGTGTACCTGGTGCTTTACAGAACAAAGAAAAAGACGTGATCCCTGCCTACGGCTTACTATCTAAAAAGACAAGGAGGGGGCAACAAGGAGAGGGGACAAAAGGAAGACATGGGAGAAGCAAACAAACATGCAAGTGACTGCAAAGTCTCAGGTGCGCGTGCTTGGCTTGGTTACAGTTAGGCAGGAGTCTGCAGAGGAGGGTAGACTGTACGTATTTGGGGAAAAACAACTAGCAGGCATTGGGAAAGGCGGCACGGAAGAAGTGGGTCTTGAGAAGGGATTTGAAGGTGCGAAGGGAGGAGGCGAGGCAGATGTGGGTGTTCCAGGCATGGGGGGCAGCGAGGGAGAAGGGACGAAGGCAGTTAGGGGAGCATGGGAGATGGGGGAGAGTGAGGGAGGAGACAGAGGAGGAGCGGAGGGTGCGTGCAAGAGTGCGTAAGGAGATTAGTGTTGAGAGATGGGGGGAGCTTGGCTGTGAAGTGTTTTATAGGTGAATACCAGGAGTTTAAACCGGATGCGTTCGGGAAGGGGGAACCAGTGGAGAGAGGAGAGGAGAGGCTGCATGTAGTCAAAGCGATGGGCTGAGTGGATGACCTTGGCAGCGGAGTTTAGGATGGTGATAAGGGGGGACAGGTGAGAGCGAGGGAGGCCAGTGAATAGAAGGTTGCAGTAGTCGAGGCGAGAAATGACCGTGGCATGAACAAGGATTTTGGCAGAGGAGATAGAGAGAAAGGGCAGATCCAAGTGATGTTATGGAGGGCGAAGTGACAGGACTTGGCAACAGAGTCAATGTAAGGCTTAACGGAAAGATGAGTGTCAAAAATGAAGCCCAAGCTACGGGCTTGGGGAACAGGATGGATGGTGGCTCCATTGATGCGGATGGACAGGGAAGTGGGAGAGGAAGAGGAGGGAGGAAAAATAAGGAGTTCAGTCTTGGCTGTGTTGAGCTTGAGCTGGCGTTGGGACATCCAGGTGGAGATGTCAGTGAGACAGTTGACGAGGTGTGAGTGGACAGATGGGGAGAGAGGGGGTAGAGAGGTAGAGCTGAGTGTCGTCAGCGTAGAGATGATATTGGAAGCCGTGGGAGGCAATGAGTTTGCCAAGGGAAAGGGTGTAGATAGAGAAGAGGAGAGGGCCAAGGACAAAGCCTTGGGGAACCCCAACTGAAAGGAGGAGCTGGAATTGGGAAGAGATACAATAAAGGAGCAGTCAGAGAAGTAGGAGGAGAACCAGTCAAGGACAGAGCCGCAGAAGCCCAAGGAGCAAAGCGAGTCCAGTAGGAATGAGTGGTCGACAGTGTCGAAGGCAGCAGAGAGGTCAGAGAGGACAAGAATGGAGTAGAGGTGCTTAGATTTAGCAACAAGTAGATAATTGGTGTGTTCCCCCCAGTCTCATGATGGTTAGGAGGAGAACTGGATTCCTTAAAACACCTCCTAAAGGTGGTCTCAACAGTCCATTATTAATTATTATTATTATTTATTATTATTATTATTTTATTATAAGCTTTTATACAGCGCCAGCAATGTACCTGATGCTTTATAGAGAATAAGATAGACATGGTCCCTGCGTGAGAGCTCACAATCTAAAGACAGGGGGAGGGGAGACAGGGAAGGGGGAACAGAGTGTGAGACAAGGGATGTAACATTCATGAGGATGCGAGATCTCAGGTACACGTTCTTGGCTTGGTTACAGTAAAGTGGGAGTTTGCAGATAACAGGTGGGGGATAATCCTGGGTGTGGATGGTTAGCAGGAGTTAGGAAGGGCGGAGTAGAAGAGGTGGGTTTTGAGGAGGGACTTGAAGGTACGAAGGGAGGGGGCAAGGCAGATGTGGGCAGGGAGGGAGTTCCAGGCGTGCGGGGCAGCGAGGGAGAAGGAACGAAGGCGGTTGGGGGAGCGTGGGAGGGTGAGGGAGGGGAGGGAAGAGGAGTGGAGTGCTCAAACGGGTTCGGAGGGAGATCAGGGCAGAGAGGTAGGGGGGAGTGAGGTTGTGAAGGGCTTTGTAGGTGAAGAAGAGGAGCTTGCAGAATTCACTCAGGAAGGGGGAGCTGGTGGAGAGAGGAGAGGAGAGGTTGCACATGGTCAAAGCAATGGGCTAGGTGGATGATCCTGGCAGCAGAGTTTTGAACAGAGATGAGGGGAGAAAGGTGAGAGCAGGGAAGGCCAGCGAGGAGGAAGTTACAATAGTCGAGGCGTGAGTTGACTAGGGCGTGGATGAGAGTTTTGGCAGAGGAGACAGACAGAAAAGGGTGGATCTTAGCAGTGTTGTGGAGGGAGAAGCGGCAGGATTTAGTCATGGAGTCAATGTAGGGTGTAAAGGTATGGTGCGAGTTGAAGATGAAACCCAAGCTACAGGCTTGGGGGACAGGGCGGCTAGAGACGCCGTCAATGGCAATTGATAGGGAAGAGAGAGAGGAAGGATTGGGAGAGAAGATAAGGAGTTCTGTTTTCGCCATGTTCAGTTTGAGTTGGCATTGAGACATCCAGGCGGAGATATCAGAGAGACAGTTGGTGAGATATAGAAGCTTCGCAGTTGCTCTACATTACCATGGATTTGTTTTATTAGTGTTTGAGGAGAAGAGATAATGGATACCAGAGTTTGATATCTAACGTTTGTTTAGTAACTAAATAATGAGAGAGGCATTAAATGTATTAACTGACAAAAAGGCCCCAAACCTAGGTTGAGTTACAGTTGCTCTATGGATTTCTTACAAACTCAAACAGTCAGAAACCAGGAAGTGCAAGTATTATTATTATTATTATTATTTAAATTGTTGTGCGTTATAGACGTTGTGGTTTGTGCATGGTACTAAGAGCTGGAGAGAGCACAATAACAATGATGTTGCAGTCCTAGCCTGTAGACTCTAGTTACTTGAGTGCTCCATAATTGTGTAGGTTGGTTGGTTATTCAAGTCCCACAGCACTGCGTATTCATAACACCATTCAGTGGCAGACAGTGGGGGCGGGAGGTGCCCCAGCTCTCAGCACCATCTTTGCCTCCTGCCTCCTTCCACCTTCAACACGGCAGCCAGCATGCATGCACATACGGGCATAGTGTTGATAAGCCCAAAGTGCTTTTGCACATGCATCAAGGAGCCTTGCTGGCGCATGTGCAAAAGTTCTTGGTACTCTGCAGACATGCATATGATGGCTGTCACGCAGAGTGGCAATCAGCTGGGCGGGGAATGGGGGGAGAAGGGAGGGGAAGGGGGCCAGGACATTTCGTTGCACCTGTGCCCCTGGGATGTCTGAGCCAGCTGCTCCAGGGACACAAATGTAGTAAACGCATAGGGAGGGACCGGAGAAGGAGGCAGGGCTCCAAGGCATGGGTTCCCATGAGGGAATCTAGCCTATAACAAATGTTTTAGGGTGGTAATTCTCTCTGCCCGAAAGCCAGTTAGCACCCAGAAGAGCTCCCTTCTCCCCTCCCTGTGTAGAAGCCCACCATCTAACATTACAAATAGACAAAGGAAAAAACCAAGCAAGTCTTAGCTGATATTTTGGGAAAGCAAGAACCATAGTTGCTTCTTGCTCCAAACTCAGAAGAAACCAGTAATCAGTTAATAAAGGGCAGGGTGTATTATGTGGGCAAAGCTCATGTATGACTATTATAGCTGGGAGGGGAGAAATCTCCTACAAGATTCGAGATAAGAAAAAATTAATACCAGGTAATATCCTTCCTATGCGTATTATCTGATATGTAAAAAATAACTTTAAAAGAAACCCTTTCCCATGTCTAATTATAAAGAATTATAATATAATTCCTCTTGTTACCTCCATTACCAAACAAAGGGTATTTTCAGACATGACGAGATCACGCTCAACCACGGTGGATTCCCACCAGGCATGAAAGGTCTCGTCACATCTGAAGGGGGAACGGAAGTTCCCCCCCCAGATGTTCACCCCCGTCAATCACGGCGGGGAATCACATTCACCACGCGATCAGCGGGGCCGGCCCCGATCGCGTGGTGAATGCGATTCCCCGCCGTGATAAAGGGGCCAGTCCCGTCTGGACGGCTACCACGGCCCGGAATCCGTGGCGGGATTCCGGGCCGTGGTCAATTCGGGCGGGCGCTGTGGCCGCATTGGCCGTGGCGCCCGCCTGTCTCCCCAGAGAGCGGGTGGCAAGGGAGCGTGGGGGGGTGTCATGCGGCCGCACATTGCGCCGCGTGGCCCCGCCCCCTCCCCAATTCCCCGCCGGCTGGTGTGATCCCAGCAGGGAATCCCCGTGGTGATTCCGTGCCGGGGCGACTAGCGCCCTGTCACATCTGAAATTACCCAAAGACTTGGGTGAAAATACATCTAATAATTAAGCATGTTTTCTCAACCTATGAAGTTGTGGTGAATGGGGCCAATTCCATGCCCCACAGCGCGTACATGCACACAGTTTCTGTGCGGCACAATGTGCCATCAATGGTTCTTGTGCAAGTGCAGGTGCACGTGGGATCTGCAGGGTATGGGATTGGCCCCATTGACTGGAATAGTGGTGCTTACAGCCAGGCTGAAAAGAGTTTATTAGTGGTCCCCTTCACCAGGGTTATCCTATATCACTGGTGCCTTAGTCTCCCTATAGCCAACACACAGATCTTAGTTTCAGGCCTTGAATATACCTTATCTGTGATATTCATTTCTTCTGCAGTTTACAATACGAATATTGGTTCTCTTAGGGTTTAAACAGATGAAATATTTCCCATCCCCAGGGGTTTTTGCATGCATGCTCACACACAAAAACCCTATGAGTGGGCAATGTTCAGACATCCCAGCTTGGTGGATGGCCAATGGTCACTCACCAAGCTGGGAGGATGGGTTGGAAACTGTGGCACAAAGCAAACTGCCCCGTGCTGCAGCCTCTCCCTGGGATGGAGGGTGGGATTGACCACCTCCTCCCAGCTGCTTTGGGGTCCCCAAAGTGGCTGGAAGAGGGAGCCCTTCCTGCTATCCCGCTGTGTTTGTGCTATTGCACCAGGGATTGCAATGGAAGCAAATAAAGTGGCTGGGAAAAGGATGTCCCTCAAGTGTTAGGGTATGGGCTCCCATCCCTCTTTGCTGAGTCCCTTTCCCACCTGATGTCCATGCTCCAGACAGCGGACAGGGAGCTTCTGCTGCTTCTGGGGATAGCGGGGAAAGAGAACGAATCCAGAGTCTTCCTCCACAGGAAGGCTCCAGGTTCATTCTCTGTTCCTGTTAGCCCAGCAATCGCAGCAGAAGCCATAGCAGGTAAAGGACCTGGTCTGTGGGTCATTTCTCTGCCACAGCTTCTAATGCCTGTGTGTCAATCCCCCCCTTCCATGTAGCTGTTGTCACTGCTAGGGAGACATATCGCCTCACCCAAGGGGGCTCCATAGGGCTGGTGCCATGGGTGGCCAGTGAAGAGCCACCACATAGCAGCTCTGCACCAGCACAACCCAACAAAGATGATGCTACTCACTCAAGAGTGAGTGGGTATTGTTATGTTGGTTAATATGCTTAGGCTTTGCACCTAGTCTTCCTCATGGAGGTTCAGTTCTGTCTCCAGAACCACCCTCACTTCTCTGGAGGTCTACTCACTTACTGAGCAGTCGGCTTTTTATTCCTCCCTGTTCCGCTCCAACAAGTCAACGGACATCTCCCAGACACAGCTGACCACTATCAGAGTCCATTCACTTCTGCTGGGGAGGTTTAGCTGCTTAGGAGCAGGAGAGCTTAGCCCATTACCTCACCCTGCTACAATTAGGAACTTATAAATGTAACACTTGTATGACTGCATGCACACACATGCTCCTGTTGCGCTCTGACAGTCTCTTGCTGGCATGAAAAAGGCTTGTGCGAAGTGATCTGGTGAATCATCTTTCACCAACAAAAATGGGAGAAAACTAGGTAAAAAGAAAAAAACTGCAGAAAATGAATACATGGGTACCTAGGAAGGATTACTAGAATGTGGTTAGAGTTTCACAATTTCTTCAAGTGGATATTTTACATTATCTGATGGACTAAGGCTGCCTGCTTGGGTGTCTTGTGTGATTCAGTTTCTCATCCCTGATCAGGGAAGGAAGCAGCTTCCAGGCTCATGACATTGTGTGGCTAGGGTCAACAGCAGCCTTCAACAGCTGTTGCTGTGACAGTATGCTGAACATCTCGGATTCAGTCTAGATGAAGACTGCCTTTGGCTACCTTCCTTTGTACAGCTTGGCCTAGGCAGGCTCCACATCTTCCAGACTCCACATCTGCCGCACATGGATAAATTAGGCCCACGTCCTCCCCTTTCTGACGTTTTTGACACCAGCCAATACAATTCAGTAGAATTCAACGACTAAGGTGATCCGGAATGGTGTTGGGAACATCCCTTCCTTCTGTATCATAGACTATAGTAACTGGCATAGTAACCTTAACCACACTGGTCCAGTGAGTCAAAGTGGCTAAAACCTGCAGGGCTCAAGAATGTCTTTTTGACCACTGAACACTCAAAACTTCTCTTGTCTTGGAGTAACTTCTCATCCTGTCAGCAGAAGTTCTGAAACTCCCCAGCCTGGTCAAAGGCATCTATGAGGAATTCTGAACTGACTGAATCCTGTAACAGGCTTGACAAGAAGACATAGGATCATTGTCCTGGGAGGCAGTTAGCCGAGAAATAGATGAAAAATGCATCTACAACAAGAGGTGGTAGCTGAAGTGACCTAACTTATTCGCACATCAATCATGTAATGATTTCCTCACCATGCACTCTCTACTCCCCCCACTCTTTCCTAAGGAAAAAGGGGTGGACTATGATGTGTTTGCCTGCTGCAAGCAGAATAACAGAAGAAGAGTTTTCCTTTTATTGGGCCGATTCTGCCTGGGAATTTGCATACACTTGCTGAGCTACACAGAACTCTTCTTCAGGTGATCACTTCCTTTTTGACTTCTCGGTTCTTGTCCTGAAATTGACAAACGTGTACAACACCTTGAAAGGATAGTCATAGGGACCAAAAGGCATAACTCTAGTTGATAACAAATAAGGACTCTGGCTTTGTGACTAATTACAACTGTCCAACCCACTGTCTGTTTACACTGTTTTACAGCTGTTTAATGGGCTGATGGGACAACTATGCTATTCAAAGCTAACCTTTTTGTATTTAGCACAGGTTTAGCTCTAACCTTATTCCTGCCAGAAGAAAAGTTCTGTATAAATTTCCATATGCTCACCAACAGAAGAGCAGGACTGGGTAAGCATTTCTCTCCCAATGGCCACTTTGGAAGTTAGTACAAGCTCCAGTTGGTGTGTGTATCTGTGTGTGTGCATACATGCTTACAGGGTGTGCTCAGGGTGGGGCTACTACTTCTCATGCAACACTCTCACTCTGAGAGTGATTCTGATGCTCTCATTTTGGTCATTGGGAGTGTTGGGGTCAAACTGCACAAGGTGGCATCCTGGGCTCAGAATGGGAGAAGAAAGGGAAGGGCTCTGGATTCATCCTCTATTCTGGAGTGCAGGCCCCTCACCTCTTCTCCCTTCTAAGAGCTCACTCTTTCAGTGCTTGAGGATAGGGAGTAGATTCAGGGGCCAGATCCAGTAACTGGAAAGAGCCCAAATAATAATAAAAAAAACAGCTGTCAGCCAGACTTGGCTACAGATTCCCCATCCCTGATCCAGAATGTACCTTAACCGTATCCTTAAAAAAAAAAAGTTATATAAGTCTGTATACCCCTGCCAGTAACTCTTATATGAGGATCAGCTGTGTGGTGGATTTTTGTTTGCTTGCTCTGGAAAGAAAAGCTTCTCTGGGTGTTTTTAGACGTGACCTTGTCATGGTTTAATCCGCTTTAGCATGGATTAAACTGGGTGCTGCCATCACGCCTAAACAGAATAATAGAATCTTAGAGTTGTAAGGGACCTCAGAGGTCATCTAGTCCAAACCCTGCTCAGTGCAGGAAATCCACAGCTACAGCATCCCTGACAGATGGCCGACCAGCCTGTGTTTGAAAACCTCCAGCGACAGAGAGCCCACCACCTCACTAGGCAGTCTGTTCCACTGTCAAACAGTTCTTACCATTAGGAAGTTCTTCCTAATGTTTAGCCAAAATATTCTTTCTTGTAATTTGAGACCATTGGTTCTAGTCTTGCCCTCAGGAGCAACAGAGAACAAGTCTGTTCCATCTCCTATGTGACAGCCCTTCAGGTATTTGAAGACGGCTATCATGTCTCCCATTAGTCTTCTCTTCTCCAGGCTAAACATACCCAGATGTTGGCTAAACTTACCCAGGCGCTGGGTGGGTGCATAACTAAATGAACCCATCAGATGTTACCCCAGGCAATTACCCGGTTGTTGTTGTTGTTGTTGTTGGTGTTAGCCTGGGCTCTGAATCAGAACCATCCCCAACTCACAGCCTGGGCTAAGTGCCACAACCGACCAGGTAAGGGCTGCACGACCAGAGGTGAAGCGGGTCTTCACGGATGATGGCCCATTGTCCTTACCCCAGTCTGGAGTGGCAGCGCTTCCAGGCAGCCATGGAAGCTATCATAGTCCACCATGGCTGTCCATCAGGGGAGGGGGGCAGGCCACTCGATGTAACATGGGGGTGGGGATGTGCGAACGCACATCTGTGCAGCTCCCTGCCCCTCCCTGGTCCAGCCGCTGTAACGTTTGTTCGACAGCCGGGCTGAGTCTTGGCTGGAGTGACAGCTCCCGCCACAGCCCAAATTAGTCTGTAGAAGTGGTGGGACTCATCACGGCTGAAAGCACCCTGGGTGTCTTGATGTATATTACTGATGCATTGTATTTTAAGATGCTTGGGAAATAATGAAATGAAATGTTAGTATAATAATGAAACAAATAGTATATTAGAAATGCTACATTTTTTCACTTACCCCCAAAGGCTAAAAATAACTCTATATATCACTGTGGAACCTCGCACTCAGATGGTTACAAATATGTTGGCTCCCTGACATGTTGCAGGCAAGCTGTCAAGCAACATGGCATAAATGTATTTCAGTGTCCTAAAATTCTATAGTGATGCATATCAAATTACTTCCCCACACCCCCTCCCCCAAATGTCTGCTGTATCACATTTTGCATGTCTGGATAGAAGAGTAACAATTTTAGCAGCTAGAGAGTACATAAAAACACCACTATTGGTGAGCTGTAGTCTTCTTTACCTTTATTATAATTGCTGTGACAAGCAATGCTCACTCTTCTGCAGCTGCTCTTACCTTTCTTTCTGAAGCAAGAAATGTCAAGTGACAGGAAAACATCACAAAGTAAGAACTAGGAAGTAAGTCAGGAAGAACCAGGTAGTGTCCTGCATAGGGAAATTAGCTTCAAGAAGAACAAACCCTACGTATAGAATAGACTACATTCGTAAAAACTCTTTTGGAGCGTGACAAACCTACATCTTAAGTGTTGTGTGAAGTCCTTACCACTTTTCGTGCTCCAGTGATCTCTGTCAACCAATGGAAAGGTTTGTTTGCATGGCCTGACTCTTGCAGGCGGCCTTGGTGTCATCTGAGTAGTCTTTTCAGTAACAAGCTTCAGTCTCTCCCCCTCCCCCACCCAGGTGCATCATGCTCTCTTCTGTGTGTGGCATTCAGGGATGTCATAAAAGCATTTCTCCATGCCGTAAGCATTATAGGAAATACCACACAACAGCACAGTGATGCTGGAAATGCAGATAAATCAGCAATGGTGTGAAGGAATCACCACAGGAAAAGACAAATGCAGATTTTTATTAATAATTATTTATATAGTACCAGCAATGTACCTGGTCCTGTACAATCATAATTGGAGACAGGTACCTAGAGGACAAGGGGTGTCTTCAGATGGACAGCATCCACGTCCCTGTTGCGCCTCACCCCCGGGAGGGTCATCCATTTAAAGGTGGCCTCCCAGATGTGCAAGCAGACTAGAGGCAGAGCAGGCTGTCCCAGGTCTGGGGCAGCACTACCGGCGGTGCTCTGGAACATCCAGAAGCACCGCCAGCAGAGCGGGCAGCCCAAATTTGGGGCACCAGCCATTGAAAAGTTTTTCCAAAGGATTTTTTTTTTTTTTTTTTGCAGACTTGCTAAAGTACTAACTGATAGAATCTTACAGCCACTAATTTTTCACTTCTTCTATTGACAACATGTCATTCTGTATGTAAAAATCACTTCCACCACAAAGACCATATTATTTTGCATGTTATTTTGGTTTCTCACCACCTTGCATGGTTTAAAAACTATTAAACAATCTGCCTTTGTTAAGAATATAAGAAGTGCCATACTGGGTCAGACCAATGGTCCATCGAGCCCAGCATCCTGTCTCCGACAGTGGCCAATTTCAGTCGCTTGGAAGAAGTACCCAACAGGTCACAATGGGGCGAACCATTCCCTATTGTTCACTCCCAGCTCCCGACAGTAAGAGGTTACATTCCCCAAACCTACCTGGTTAATAGCTGCTAATGGACCTAAATCCATGTTGAATCTCCCCCATTAAACTATGTTTATCAGTATGCTCATTTTGTTCTTAACAACCGCTTCCACCAGTTTGCCCAGCACCAACATCAGGTTCACCAGCCTGTAGTTTCCAGGATCACCTCTGGAGAGCCTCATGGATCTGTGCCATGAAATTGTCCCCTATCCTTCTTTGCATGACCTCTTCTCTGCTCCCTTCCCTTGAGCTCAGTTTTTCAGTGATAGGAAGTAAGAACTGGATTCAAGGGCCAGATCCAGGAAGTGAAAAGGGGCCACATAAAATCTTACCGTGGGCTGCATTTGGCCCCCAGACCTCAGTTTCCCCATGCCTGCTTTTTCCAGTTACCAGTCCACAATAGGCCACTGCCTTCTATCCCATGACTTTTTAATTGCCTCAAGAGTCTCTCATGACAGACCTTATCAAATGCTTTCTGAAAATCCAGATACACTATATCAGCTGGCTTCCCCTTATGCACATGCTTGTTCACACCCTCAAAAAATTCCAATAGATTAGTGAGGCACAACATCCTTTGCTAAATCCATGTTGACACTTCTCCATTAACCCATGTTTATCAATATTTCCCATGATTCTGTTTTCAATAAGTTTCCAAATTAATTTTTATTACAGAGGCTCTTCAGTAAATTCACAGTACAAAAATGCTACTATAGAGTTTTTACTGGATGCAAATAAGTCTTGCATCAAGAGTCTGTTATACTAAAAGCACAGAATCAATAAAGTAGCACAGCAAAATCTTGATCTGCCTTGTGTGTCTTCCAGTTTAAAATTAAACAACTTAGTTTTGCATTAACCATTTATTTTAATAAATTCTCTGCTTTATTCTTGGCATTTTTCTATTAATGGGAAGTCTTCTTCTTCTTCATTGTATAACAATCAGTATAAACCAGAGCAAACTTTAAGTGTAAATTGCATTTGGCTTCAGTGTGGCTAATGGAGCTACACTGACTTGCACTGTCTGGAAATCTGGTCTGTTGGCCCTTTGAGGAAGGTGTTGCTGTGCAAATTCTACTGTCTATTTCATAGGCACTGCAGACTCCATACCATGGCCTGCCAATTTCACAGAGGGATAGCCAGATGTGTTAAGAGATTGGGAAGATGACCTTTACTCTTAAGTCAGTGATTTAACTGATGCGTCCGGGTCTCACCACAGCCAAAACACAAACAAAGCAACAAACATGTCGAATACAAAAGTCCAGAGAGTTTTGTAGATCCAAATACTTAACATAGCAAACAATAAACAAAGAACTTTCAGTCCTTCCTCTCCACAGCCACAATCCTGACTCCACTGAAGTCAGGATTGAACCATATGCATTTAACTGTTGCCACAACAGTATTTTTCATGTGTGATGCATGTACTTTGATTGCCCTGCAGAATTTTTTCTTTAATATCAGTTCTGCGTATAACCATTTTCTCATCCAATGAATATGGCTCTTGGAATGGCCCTCATCAATAAATAAAATAAAATTAAAAATCACTTTGTTATGGTCCTTGGAATGTTGAGTTCTGGCCCTTGGCCTATGGACCTTGGAATGGTGTCCAACCCCCTTGCAATGTATTACTGTTAGGAGGAGGCACGCAGGGTCATGTAGTTATTTTGTTAAGGACCTGAAAGAGTCAAAGGGGGATCTGACTGAAGCAAGAAAAAACATTTTAGTCATTTTGGGCAGCAGTGAGCTGGAATGTAGTCAGATAGGAGGCAAGCTGGAGATGTCTTCGAGGGAAAGACAGAGAGTCTTCCGTGAAACTGCTGAAATACTGGACTTTGGGGAACTAGTGATGTCTGCCTGAAGGAGCGCATGCAGGAGCTTTGGAATACCTTGGTTCCAAAGATGAAGGAAAATCACTTAAACATATTGGATTGTTATCATAGGCCCTTTTCAAACGGGCCGGCGGTTCATGGGAAATTAGTGGAGGCTGTGGCGGGTGGGCGGTGTGTGGACAGCCCGTTACATGGACGCCCACCCACCTCCACCTATCTCCACCCATCTCCACTCATGGAGCATTCGCCATTGGCACCCGTTGCTCTGTGCGTTGGCGGTGGGTGGAGTGCGGCACACCGACCTACCAAGGTGGTCACATGGATGCCTCCCCACCATCCCCCCACCCGCACACATGGGTGAGGTGGGGGTCATCGTGCAAAAAGAGCCATAGTGAGATTGCTTTAACAACCCAAAACATGAATGTGACTTGCACTGTTTTCATGGGCAGTTTTTCCCCATTCTTCAACAAAACTGTTTTGTACTCATGCTAGTGGGAAATCACTAGAGTGACCCTTATTGGGTCAGAGTGGTTCTTTCTAGGAGAGAGCTAGACTAGAGGCTTATGGTGTGTGTAGAGAATTAGTTTTTTGTGCAGATTTACTAGTTGAGGAGGAGTGGAAGGGTAACATCTACTTACCAGAGCTAGCAAGTCACACCTACCCATTTCTGGATTTGAGTCATTTCCTACTCTGAGGAAGAATACCTTACCCTAAACGCTAATTTGCCCCAAAAGCCATTAGTACTTGATAAGGGGTGGTAGCTTATCCTGTGAAGTGTTCAGTCTCCAGAGACACATTGGCCACCAATGCAGTGTTCCTAGCTTTTGTTGCATGGAGGCTGCATTTGGGATTTTCCCTTTCTTGGAGACTGGAACCATGATATTTCTCCGCTCTACCAGTCCTTTTATGGGGCATAATACAGCATATTACAAAATGGCAAAATCTTCTTGGCATTTTCACTTCACTAGACTGGGTCAGATGGAGTGCTCCAGCTGTAGCTGCGCCACGAGACACCTGGCCGTTAACATCTAACTACCAGAGGCCCAGTTAAAGGGTTAATTTGCTTTGAGGGCTGCTGAGATTAATTGGGCTAGGTGACTATATGTGAACTGGACAAGCAACCATCAAGTGTTGGGCATTTCAAGCTGGACTGAAGAACCACTAGTGACGCCTGGACAGAGGGTTGGAAGGAAGGAAAGTGGTACCTTCAGGTTAGGGAAGGACCTGGGAGGGAATTGCTGGATTTGTGTCAAAGGGGTGTTGAAGAGCTAACAAAGCTGTTGACTGAGGAGTACTCAAGTCTAGCACCTTGTTTGGGGATATTGAGGCACATACCGCAGGGTTCGATCTTGTCTCCGCTTTTGTTTAATATGTATATGCAGCCCCTGGGGGAGATCGTGAGAGGGTTCGGGGTGCGATGTCACCAATATGCTGATGATACTCAGCTGAACCTCTCATTTTCGACTGACCCAAGCCCTGTTGTCTCGTTGCTTTCCCAATGTTTGGAGGCCGTGGAGGATTGGATGCGGCAGAGCAGACTGAAGCGCAATCCTGATAAGATGGAGGTGATGGTGGTGGGTAGGGCGAGGGAGGTGCCGGCCCCTCTGGTGGGGGGGGGGGTTGCCCTCCTGTAGCCCAACAGGTTCAGAGTCTGGGGGTGGTTTTGGATCCGGCCCTCCGTCTGGATCGGCAGGTGGAGGCGGTGGCTAAAGCTGCCTTCCGCCAGCTGTATCTGGTGCGGAGGCTGCGCTCATACGGTTCCGCGCCCGACCTGGCCACTCTTATTCACGGCTTCATCATCTCAAAGCTAGACTACTGCAATGCGCTCTACGTGGGGCTTCCCTTGGTTCTGGTTCAGAGGCTGCAGCTGATGCAGAATGCGGTGGCCCGTCTCCTCACAGGGATGAGGCGGTGGGAGCATATAACACCTGTGCTCCGCACTCTGCACGGGCTGCCTATAGTGCACCGAGCCAGATTCAAGGTGTTGGTGTTGATCTATAAAGCCCTGCACGGTCTGGGCCCCTCATACCTTGGGGACCGCCTCGCCCTCTGCGCCTCAGGGCGATCCCTGCGGTCTGCCGGGGGTGCCTTCTTGGAGGTCCCCCATGTTAAACGGGGGTCCACAATGGAGAGGGCGTTCTCGGTGGCTGGGCCGCGACTTTGGAACTCCCTCCCGGAGGAAGCTCGCCTGGCCCCGGGTCTGATGGCTTTTCATCAAGCCTGTAAGACCTGGCTGTTCGCCCAGGCCTTTGGAGGGTAGGGTGGGAGGGTAGGGTGGGGGGGGGATTTGGGGGGTGAGGGGTGTATAGTAAATGTTGGGGGGGATTACTTTTAAAATTATTTTTACTTGATGATGTTTTTATGAGTTTTATTATTGTTTTATTTATTGTGAGCTGTCCCGGGATGCCGTAGGGCATGAGGGGGCAGCCAATAAATGTAAATAAATAAATAAATAAATAACTTGTGTAGAGGGGTGAGTTGGGAGAGAAACTCCTACCCAGCTGAGAACTGAATGATTTTAGGCATCATCAGGATGATACCTAAAATGGTCCCTGCAGCTCACAGTTGAGGGGCAATGATGGGAAGTTCTCTGCTTAGCTGATGGTCATTCTGAAACAGTTCTGCAGGCAGTGGAGGATCTTTGTCTTTGGAACTATTGATCTGGCACTGTTCAGAGCAGGGAAATCACACGTGAACATGTGCAAGTGCACTCATGGAAACATGCACACAGAAATCTATTTATATTGAAAGAGCACTTGGGTGATATTAAAGCATGCATCTCAGAGAGAGTATTCCTCTTTCAGTACATTTCCAGCTGAAGTAAAAATAAAAGATTGGAGGTGGGGGTGGAATATTCTAAAACATGGTATTTTTCAATGGTCATATATAGAATATTTATTTATTTTCATCATTTTTATACCACCCTCTCCTACCCAATGGCAGCTCAGAGTGGTGCACAACATATAAAACATAATACAAAAAATATTAAAAATACAATATAAAATCAATTAAAAACCATGAAACAACAAAGGCCTGAGAAAATAAATACCCCTTGCCCAAAAAGAACACCCCCCACTCACCCACTACTCGTCTCCCTCACTAAATGCCTGGCAAAACAGCCAGGTTTTACATTGTCTACGGAAGAAAGGGAGATGCAGAGAGAGGCGAATCTTCACCGGGACGAAATTCCATAAATGCGGTGCGGCCACCAAGAACTAGAGCTGAAGTGGCAACTCCTTTTTCCATGCCGCTATTTAATTCCGCCATTTCAGAATTGCCCACAACTTTCCGCAGCTTTTCCGCTGGCATTCTGTTAATTCTGCGCCCTATGCTTTGTGACATCAAAATTATCGGAAAGTGTCAGAATAATCTCGGAAAGTGTCAGAATAATCTCAGAAAATGTCGGAAAAAAAATTGTTCCGCTGCTTCACACATCGGAAAGTGCTGGCAGAAGCAGCGGAATTAAAATAGTGGAACAACAGAAGTAGCAGAATGAATGTCTCTATCACACTGTGCCGCTCATTGCAGAAGAGCTCTTTCCATCGGAAACAGCTCCCGCAGTGGCTTGCCATTTCAGCCCTTCCAAGAACACCCTCTCGAACGTCGCCACCCGGGAAACTCGGTAGGACCTGCAAGAAGGTGGCCTGAGCCGACCGCAGGGGCCGATCCAGGACACGGGGGTGAGGCGGTCCCACAGATAATGACTGTAGGAAGTCTGGATTTCATCTAGCATTGCCAATTTGTTTCATTTGGAAGACACTGCAAATTCTGTACCATAACCCTCCAATAAATACAATAGCAGTATGACTTAATGTTGCGTACGTGCACAAGCCAGGTTGAACAAGGCAGGCACAATTGTTGGCAGGCAGTCTGCCCCCATCCCATGCCAGTGTCCTAGATACAGGCCTGCGGTATTGTAGGTACACCTATCACAATTATGAACCCTTGTCTATAATTAACAAAAGGTTTAGAATCTAAACTTTAGATCTTAAGAGGTCTAAATCCTGTAGTGAGGATCCTAGGTGCCATTCAGACATTCAGTTTGTGTCCGAATTTTACAAAATTCGAATGTATCTTACATGTCTGAAGTCCCTAATTTGAAATATTGTCATCAATATCGCACCTAAGTAATCCGCAGTTCAAAGCTATTTAAACCTACCTTTATGCTATCCGAGTGAAATAAATCCGCTCTTTACAGCAGTGTGAAAGCGACATTGTATTCGGTATTAACTGGTGCGAAAAAGAGCGTTGTTTTACTCCTGCCCCTATGGGATGCAGCAGCACAACACCCATCAATTGGACTGGGAGATAACGCTGTTTGTTTACAAACAACGCCTCCCCATGTGTGTGATCACATGGGGAGGAGTTGTTTGTAAACAAACAGCGTTGCTGCTGCTGCTGGAGCACTCCTAGGAGGCAGAGGCAGGTGAGGGATGGGGTCCGGAGCCAGGGAGGGGAGGTAGAAGAACGTATTGGGGGAGAAGCTGGCTGCAGCCTGCTGCCCAGCTATGCTGTAATTTCCTGTAATTGAACCGCACTGAACGGGCTCCAAGAAGGTCTGAATGTGTTATTTTGTTTTAGGAAACAGCGGTATGGCGCACATGTGAATGCAACTGGCATTAACAGTGAACTAGAGAAAACAATTGTTTTAAAATCCAGATAATTGCGGCATGTGTGAATGAGCCCCTAGATCCTATAGTGAGGAAGTACTGGACTTTTAATCCAGTCATAACAAGAGATTAGCTGTCCCATGTGTTATAGCAAGGGGATCAATTTGAACTTGTATGTAGAAGCTGAGTAAGAGATGAAGAAACAGTGGATGAAAACATACATGCATGTAACTCTGCTTTAACACCACTTTGACATTTCTTAGGCATGTTGAAGGGCTGTATTGGTGCCCTATGAAGTCCTGCAACAAGCATAAGAAATGTTAAAGTGGAGTTGAGATGCATATCTGTTTTTTAGGGATGGGACACAGGACCTAATTTCAGTTTCAGTTTTATTTCGGTTTCGGATTTCTGAATTTCAGTAAGTGTGTTGGTTTCGATTTGGTTCTCAGTTCTCAATTTTCCTATTGACTTCAATGGGAAGGAGACCCAAGGACCACCTGAAAGGGATCCAATACTGAACAAAAACCCCGGAGGGCTGTCCCAACCCCACCACCCCAATCAGGGCCCCAGAGGGTAGTGATTCATATCCCTAACACCCCCACCCCCTGGGGCCTGGCTTTACCCCTCCACCCCCGGGCCCCTGCACTTACTGCTGCCAGTTTGGGTCTGGACGATGGGGGTGAGCCGCCGGCTGGGCCACCGGCTCCACTGCCGGTAGCTGTGTTTCCTCTGCTGCTGAATGATGGCGGGAGCTGGCTCCTGTTGCCGGGTGGCGGAGAAGGCTTGGCTGCCTGGCAGTGGAGCCAGCTCCCGCCACCAGCCAGCAGCAGAGGAGGCCTGGCCACCGACAGCAGAGCCAGCTCCTTTGCCAGGCAGCCAGGCTTTCTCCTCTTTTTGCTTGGTCTGGAGGCTGAGGCCATTCTGCGCATGTGCAGCCCTTATCCAAAATGGCGCCAGCAGTGTCAGTGCCAAGTCTCTTCTAAAATAGCACCGATGCTGCCTTCAATAACAACATAAGACTTGAAAATTGAAACCGAGACAGCCCAATTTGTTGATCCTTTGGTTTAAACCGAAACAACTGCTTTGGGGGTGTTTTGGTTCAATTATTCCATGAGAACAGTTTGGTTTTGGTAAGGGGACGTCAACAACAGACTGTTGCTTTATACTCCAACATATAATTCATAAGTATCAGAGGATTAGGAAGGGCAAATTGTTTTTTGCATTTGTCGATCTAACAAAAGGCTTTGACTCAATTCCCTGGGCTAGACTTTGGGGCAAATTGTCTGCATTGGGGATCGACAACAATCTCTTGCTACTTCTAATCCAACTGTATTCTAACAACCAAGCAAGAGTCAAAATAGGCCCCGGCAATCATCTGAGTAGGCATATTTCTATCAAAAGAGGGGTTAGGCAGGGGTATGTCCTGGCCCCACTCTTGTTTAATATCTATCTTGCAGACCTGGTAAAATTTTTGGGATTGGATAGCACACATGCCCCCAGAGTCGGTTCCTACCATCTTAGCTTGTTACAATTTGCAGATGATTTAGTTCTTATTTCTCAGAAAGCTATGGGGCTAAAGCATCTAATCCATAGGCTGGACAAATATTGTGCCCTAAATGGATTATCGTCTAATCCCCAGAAGTCCAAGGTAATTATTATGGGCAGTCGTAAACCATCAGTAAAGTGGGAGATCGATCAGCAACCACTTGAAGTGGTCCAATCTCTTTCTTACCTTGGGGTAACTTTTTCATGTAGGGGTACATAGGCCAAACATATCCAGGGGCGGGCAGTAAGAGCAGCACAACTGGTTGGTGCTATAGGTAGGGCAGCAAGAATATCTTGGGGTGTTCCAGTCTCCACGTTTTTGAGTGTTTACAGAACCAAGGTCCCACCCTCGATGGTATTTGGTCTGGACATCATCCCCCAGCCAATACTTCAACCTTTGGAGAAGGTTCAGAACATGTTTCTGCACCAGATGCTCCAGGTGGGGAAAGATGTTCTGGGTCCAGTTTTGAGGGCGGAGACTGGTGTGTTTTCTATAGATTTGGCTGCCAAGCTTACTCTGATTCGTTATTCGCTGAGGCTGCTCTTTCTACAAGAGAGTTCATTACCACGACAATGCCTGCATGAGGAGTTGCTGTATAGGGGCCCTGGAGGTTATCCCTGGCTTAGGTATTTGGGCTGCCTGCTTTAGAGTCAGGGATTCTCTTTTGACCATTTCGCCGGCAGATCGATAAGGGGAATTAAGAAGGAAGTACAGTCCAGGTTGGAAGATGTTGACCGACAAGAGGATATAGCGACCCTAGGGAGTTGGAGGGTTGCCCCTTGGCTTAAGTCAGTTAAGTCTGTGTGGGGGAGGGAATTATATCTGGATAGTTTAACGAACCGTAATCTTCGAAGAAGTTATACACTCCTCTGCTTCCAGCAGGTTCAGACCGCTGTGGTTGAGGGAAGATATAAAGGGGTTACTTACGCCAGACGATTATGTACTTGCTCCCAAGGGGGGGTTGAAACGGTTGAGCATTTCCTATTAACTTGCCCTTATTATAGCGACCTTAGGGCTGTTTGGCTCCAACCGCTAACCAATGGGGCATTATACTTAGAACCAGGTACAAAGGCCTTCTCTCTTTGGCTAATCTGGGTGGTGTTGTGGCCTTGGCAACCTTTGTTTGTTTGGCTTCCAAAAAACGGAAGGCGCTAAAAGCTGATTTGTAAAGGAAATTTGCAGATCTCTTGAGTATGCGATCTATTACGCTCGAATGTGTTCCATTCCCAAAGATTATATTGGAAGTTGATGCTTAATGTGTAAGTAATTGTCCCAAGTTTCTGAAGGTGCAGTTTGCACTGCAGGTGGGGAAGTCAAATTACTTCAACCCAAAGTAAAGGCAATATAAGGAAGGGGCAACAAGCAATGCAGGCTAAATCCAAGAACCAGCAAGATTGGAATAATTGATCTTAGAGAACCAGTATGCTGTAACTTCCCTTGGGTCCCCCGGGCTTCTTATGGATATTTATCTAGCTGCTAGGTCCATTGGTCATATCTTGGTAGTTCATTACTTAGGGGCCAAGCAATAGCTGTATGCAAGCCCCATCAAGGGTAAGGCATTTGCTTCCAGGCAAGGCTCTACCACCCGGGGGTCGACTATCTGCTATGTGTGAATGATCTGTTACGTGTGGGTTTTGGGCCATTTACTGTTAGGGCCAAGTATGGTCTGCGTGTTAGTATGCCCGTTAGGGCTAGGTTTATATAAGGCGAATTTTGATGAGTAATAATGAACAGCCCAGGAATATTGCTTTTGTATGAAGTTTTTTTTTAAATGTGTTGTACTGTATTCTTTGTTTGGTTGTTTTGTATGGTGTGTGTGTGTGACGAAAGCTGAACCAATAAAATTTTGTAAAGGCTGGTTTTGTTAAAACCAAAAGTCTCACCCCTACTGTTTTCACCCTGAGAGAACGTTTTAGACCATATCAGTAGCAAGCAACCTAAACACTACTCTGCCCCTCTAAAATATTAGTAAGAAGACAAGAGCATACTGAGTCAGACCAATGGTCCTTCTAGCCCAGTGTCCTATTTCCAAAAGGGGACAACTTCAGTTGCTAATTAGAGGCGTGCACAGCAGGCCATAATGGAGTGGTCCATTTCCTGTTATTCGCTCCAGCCCAAAACAGTGTGAGAACTCCTCCCCTGACCATTAGCTCTTGCATTTCAAGCCAGAGGAAAACTAAAAGCAAAGCAGCATCAATTTAAAAAGAAAACAGATTTTTGCCTCCAAAAATCTGCTTCAGAAACTATCGTCGGAAAGGGTGATGAAATGGGACGGTAAAAGAGCAAGCACATAAAATCTGTATTTTAAACCTGCAAACTGAATGAAATTAATGACTGGAATACTTTCCACAAATATACACTGTACCTCTGATTCATTTAAAAAATAATAATCTAGCAGGTCTCAAACAATAGATGCACATACTGTAATTAACATTCTTGTAGGCACTTAGGGTTGTAATAATCTAGAGAAATGATCAGATCCATTCAAACTGCTGCCTGCCTCATGACCCCACCCCCTTCAAAAACAAAAACCTACTGTAGAGGAAATGATATCCAAACAAAATTCCACAAAATAATCACAGAAAAATAACCCTAGTCCATGAGCCCATCCTCACCCCCATTGCTATCAGATACCGTATGCTGTGAAAATGAATTGACTTCAGATTGCCTATGGAAATACTTTAACATTACTCCATTAAAAAAAAAAAAAATGAAAGAAGCAAGAAACCCCCCCAAATTTGCAAATAATGGGATAACTGCATTATAGAATCATAGGACTGTAAAGGCCATCGGGCCCAACCTCTCCACTGTAAAGTAGAATACTCAGTACCTACAGCATTATACACTGATGCTTGTCAAGCTGTGTTTTTTTTTTGTTTTTTTTAAAACAACAAACATCCAAGGAAGGAGATTCCACAACCGCTCTAAACAACTCATTCCATTGCCTAATAGTTACATTTAGGTAGTTTTTCCTAATATTTAAATGAAATCCACCTTCCATCAATTTAAGCCCATTCCTTCTTGTTCTTGTATTGCAAAATGGAATTTTAAGGCTGTTGCTGGCCTGGAAGAAAGCTCTTGGCAACACCTTGTTAAAATACTGTCACCAAGCTGGAGGGAGGGAGAGGAGTTGTGGTGATGGGAGTTCATATTCCCCCTGGAGACTGCTAACCCTCCCTCCCCCTGCTAGAGATTATTACTTTTAGTGGGAATCAGAAAAAATACTTCCGAACAGCATTTTTGCAATTTTGGGATTGACAAGGTTGCCTCAAAAAGCCAGCTGTTTTTAACTAAATTCCCTGAGAATATAATCTCTGGATTCTTCTAGAATGGCTTGCTATGCTATACATGTTGAGCTTAGTGTCTTTAATTATATTGTTCTTAATTACTATTTGTATTTCAGCATCTCTTTTTAATCTCTACTGAGATTTAGGGTCCTTCTGTGCTACAGCTGAACTAACTTGCAACAGGAGACTCCCCAACCCCCAAGTGAATACTGTGGGCTGTACTTAATTTTGTTTGTGAAGTATTTTTGTCTCCATCCTTGGTTTTGATAAGAATCTGTTTTTGTTTAAATGGAAAAACAAGTTAATTGATGTTCTAGTTCCTTGGCCTTCCTGTCTGCAGCACATGAACAAGCAAAGGTTTACCATAGATTTAGGGGGACATTTCTCTGGCAACCCTTCAGTAATGAAAGTCTTACATCCATACTGATAAGCAAGGGGAGTTTATGTGGAGAAAGAGTCTTTCCCTCCTGGAAAGTACTTGCAAATTGGTGAATAGTCAATCAGCAACAAAACTCCCTCTGCCTCTTCTCATTTGGTCAAGAGGCGGCTCTTGATTTGGCTTCCTGTGTGCTTCTCCCTTAAGAAATATTTGGGCTGGCAAAAGAATATATAGCCTTGTTTAAAGTAACTACAGTTTTCTGTGTCTGCACTAGTAGTTACCCCTCAGTATTTACAATGTTCTGTGCTAATGCAGAAGAGCTTAGATTTACTCCAGTTTGTGCAGACTACCAACAGAGCTGCAGATCCAACTACTTAAACAAAAACACATCTACAGGGAATACCTGTTGTGACCAAACCATGTAAACTCAGAATGCGTCTCTAAATGAAAGACAAACAGTGTAGACAAATGCTGCAAAGGAGGCCAGCCAAGTGGAAATGTCATTTGTGAATGCTCCAACAAAACACGGGTCTCCAGAGAGCCAGAGTCCTAATGCTAAATAAGATGTTAGACTTTCACATGGAAATATGCCCTTCTGACAAACTTGAACTCCATTTGCTTAGTTGCAAATCCCCAGCACACCACAAATGTACAAATACAGGAAAAATGTAAGAAACTAACGAAACCATCCACTCAGCGCTCAGGTGCACAGAGAGAAGCTGGAAAGGCTCCTGTGCAGATCTGGTATAGTTAGGTCCCTGGCTAGCTTTTGGTTTCACAGTATTGATTTCAGTAGAGTTACTCCTGACTAGCATCAGTGTAACTAAGGCCATTTTTAAACAAGCATGGCTGGGGGGGCAGGGGCGCACTTCTGCAGTGAGTGGGTGTGGGTGTGCATCAGATGGGCTGGGACAAGTGTGTGCTGGGTGTGTGCCGCCCTCTCGTGGCCCCACACAGAGCATCCCAGGTTTCCCCCTGATGCTCCGTACGTGAGCATGAGTGGGTGGTGTGTGGGTCACAGAAGCACAGGTCCACCCATGTCGCCTTCAGATGGGCGCTCAGGTGGGTGGGGGTGAGGGGAGCATCCCATTTAAAAACAGCCTAAGAATAGACTCAAGTCCTTTGCTTCAGACGCTGTTTTCAGGTAGACTGATGTCAATCCAGATTTAACTCCATTGATTTACTACTTTTATGGAATTACTCCAGATTTACAGAAGTACAGAGGAGAGCAAAATTGTGTCTTATAGCTATAGCACTTGGTGTAGATAATTAGTATCACAAGCAGAAATGGAACAAAAGCTCTCAGTCAAGACTATCAAATCAGCAACAAAGAACCCAAAAGCTGATCAGTAACCTCAGTGTACAAACAGCCTCTGCCACTGTAAACAAAATTATTTAACAGAATTACAGCCTGATCCTCAAACTGCTTAGCCAGTACAGCAGTACAGTTCCCCATTGAGTGGGGCATGTGCTAGCTGGCTGGGAGCACTTTGGGTGTTTTTAAACAAGTACGATGATTGGGGGGGGGGGGGGGGTTTGTCCATGGCCGCTGAGTAGCACTGCAGCGGAGCAGCCACTCAGGTGGAGTGCGTGGGGAGGGATTTAAACACGCAGCTCCCATTGTGGCTACCCCAGCCATGGAGGCAAGCTGCCACGCACTCGCTCTGCCACAGACCATGGGTGAGGGGAAACATGCTGGGCTGACCTTTGCAACTGATATGCCCCCGGTGTAAGCGCTGGGGAACCTGGGCTCCCCAGAGTTCCCATCCAGTTCTTGTGACTTGCAAAGGCTGTTCCCCTGCCCACAGTGCCTTTGAGCGGCAGACCGGTTTGCTGGCGTGGCTGGCTGCCCCATTTCATATGGGCAAAGACTTTGTGGCCACCCGTTGCCATGGAGCTATTTGGCTTGTCCTGCACGGAGCACTCCAGATTTCCCAGTAGTGCTCCGTGTGTTGCCATGAGTGGGTGCTCCATGGCTCATGGGAGTGCACATTCCCCTGCTCCACCTTCAGATGGGCAGAGGGCTCCGTGACTCCTGGGTGGCCATGTAGGGTAGCATCTTGTCTAAAGACACCCTTTGAGGACTGTGCTCCCTGTTAAGGGATGCAGCCATGTTGGGATGGATGCCTCTCCCTGTTCTCAAAGTTGAAACACACGGTACAGTACTTGCTTCCAAGGAAAATCTCTGTCCTTTTCTTGAGTAGAAAACAAAGTAGTTCAGATGAGATCTTTTATTGGTGCGATATCAATTACTGTTGGCAAGAATGTGCACGTTTTTGGGCCATGCAGGGCCATCCCCCAGGTATGACCTGTCAGGTAAGGGGTCTGTGTGGCCTTGCTACTCTCACCAACGAAAGTTAGTCCAATCAAAAATATTGTCTGAATTACATTGTCTTCAGCGCCTGCATTTTAGGACATTATCTTTCATAAGAGGTTATGTAGAAATTATCCATAAAACTAAAATTGGGCAGCATAGCAGGATAAGAAGTTTAGCTTCTCATTAGGCCTTGAGAAGAATGCTGTCCTGTTTCTTGTCCAGTGAGTCCAGTCTGATTTCATGTGAATAAAACAACTTCCATCAGCATTAAGCTGGTGAGGTGCTTGTGAATGGTGCAGCTTGAACTATCAACCTTTTAAAGTAATGTTTCCCAAACTACTTCCTGTGTGACTCCATTTTGAGACTTAAAATGAAATGCTATGAACCCCAAACATCAACAGATAAACACAAAGTATATTAATATCAATTGAGATTACGACCACATCTGGTGTCCTGACATACAATTTGGGAATCGATTTAGCCCTCCTTGTTGCATTTTAAAGTGTTTAGAAACAAAATGTTAACTAAACAGTTTTTTCATAAGATTAAATAGCCAAGCAGTAAGCCACCATTTTGTTTAATTCCTCTAAAAAACATAACTCCTAAGCAGAATGTCATCAGAATTTGCTTAAACTAGTCACTGCTTGTGGAACTCACCATGACTGGCAACTCAACTGCCATGTGGTTGGAAACCTATGAAATGCCACTGTTAATCTGCTCAGTTGAGCCATGTTTTTCCCCACAACTAAGTAAACATCTTTAAGAACTCTCATAGACTATTTTTACACAGACAGGGGTGAGTGGATGGGTGTTCTGGTGCGGTGGGTGGAGGTGGGTGGGTATTCCTTTACACAGACACACACACACCTCCACCCACGGGGCCTCCCTCAGTTTCCAGAGGACTTCGTGGGTGGAGGTGGGTGAAGATGGGTGGGTGGAGGTGTGTGTTGTGCAGGAGCATGTATGCACCCTCACCCATTGCCCGCAGTGTTCGCATGGACAAACACCTATCCCCCCCCCACCACCAGCCGTTTGCACAGACGCCCCCACCAGAGGAACACCTGCCCGAACACTGGGCGGAGGTGACGGCCATATTGGCTGTAGGGCTGAAAAACAAATCTCATGTCTTCAGTGGATAACATATTACCATGGCAAGATGTTTTGTTGTAACAATCTCTGGATGGCAGAGTTTATAACCCACAGCAACATGAAGGTTAAGGTCAATTTGAGTGTGCCTCAGAAAGGCATACAGCTCTATTGCTCTGCAGCTGAAGACAGCTTCACTAAGATTTGACCAAATACACTGAGCCTGCAGAAGCTAAAGCACAAACCTACAGGCTATGGGATATATTAAGTGATGGTTTTCCAGGAATAAACACAGACTGTAACCGCTGAACAGTTGTGTGTGTGAGAGAGCAAAAGAGACAGAGACAGAAGGAAGGGTACAGGGAGATGCAGGTAATACGTTTCATTAACAAGAAACTGGGGTGCCCATTTTTCAGTAGCAATTTATTTTCCTGTTATGTTTATTGGCCATTAGTGGATAGGGATTGATTTTTATTTAATTTTTATTTATTTATTTACTATTTATTTATTTTAATACACAAATTAGGCCTGTCATTCAATAGAGGCAAACGAATGGTGATGCTTAAGGGTGAAATAGCATTATTGCAAGTTATAAATCCTGCTTATACCAGGCACGCAGACAGACATACAACAGCATTGTGCAACTGATTATCGCCATGACCGAGACAGGGATTTATGTGGGGGAAGCTCTGCATTGGCTTCTCTTCTAATTAGGGTCTTGTCTTGACCTTAGAGATATTTCATGAAGGAGGGGGAAAATGGAATTAAATTATGACACTGTGAAATCATAACTGCTCTAGGTTACAGTATCTTTGTTTTAATTTGGCTATTTTGGCATTGATCCAAAATGTTAATTGTTTGTGTTGCTGTAGCGTACTACTTTATTAAAAGAGCAGAAAGCACATTCAAGGTAGTAATGATGCCTCTTGTAAAGTTTCCCCCCTGCCCTTCATCAACACATTCCTCATGTCACTAATGATATCTCAGGGAACTGTTCCTTGTAATGGCTCTGCCAGTGTTTATCACGCAGAGTAACATTGCCCTGCAAATGAAGAACTGCCGAGAGCATTCTTTATTTCATCTGAGGAAAGAAACGTGTTCAGTCCGCACTATCTAAAGACCATGTTTCAGGAGAATTTTTCCTCTGTGCTGAGCTACGGCATCTTGATGCCAGGTTCACACATACAGCTAAATCGATTTAGTAAGTCCTTAACTCACTTGTACCTCAGTATCATTCACAAGTCAAGTGATGGTATTCAGGAGAAGGAGGTGAAGTATGTACTCTGGAAAAATCTGAGCTTTCTAAAATGAAGTCGATTGTAATGTGAACCCTTTTGGTGGTTGGCTGGCAAACATGGCATACAAGTCATTCTCCAGATGCAGCTCAAAGTGCCTCTCCTGCTGAAAATTCTATGGACACTTTTACACGCAACACAGAATGGGTGTTTAAAGGGTGTATTATGAACACTGGGTCAACACCCTTTACATATTTACACATACAGGGTGTGAGCTTATTCTTCAACACCCTTTGAACACCTCCCCCCCCCCCCCCATCAGTGCCATGTGCTGGCTTCCCCCCCCCCCCCCCCCCCGTTGCGTCCCGTGTTTAGACAGATTACCATAGCACTGTCTCCCTCTGCCTCTCGGCGCTGTCTCTCTGCACTGTCTGCTTGGAAAAGGAGGCGGGACCGCCTATACTGCCGAAACTCCTGGCAGCACTTGCTCTTACCACTTTCGGGTACACTTTACTCTGGTCACATGACGCTGCAACACACTGCAGTCATGTTTAGACGAGTGATGATACCGGTGTTCACCCTGAACACAGGAAACGAACCCACCGGTGAGTACAAAGCAGGTTCATCCAGTGTTCAGTGGGTGTTCAAATTGGTGTCAAAATTTGTCACACTGTATACAAGTAACCCAGGACGGGTGTTGAATGTGTGTTGGATCCCCCCAACACCCGTTCTGTGTCGCATGTAAACGCGCCCTTTGGAACTCATCCCAGACAGGGTAGGTGGCTGGCCCAGGCTGCATCCTTGGAACATCTCTTAGGATGCAACACTGGCTAAGGGCTGCCCACACGGGCCAATGCAGGCCAATACAGGTTAGTACGTGTGTTCAGCCCCACCATACCCGCCTACAGGCAGGGGCTGCTGTGGCTGCGCGCCATGGCTGTCCATCATGGTGGGGGGCAGGGCAATGGGGTGGGGGCAGCTGCCCACATGTTTGTTCAGCTTCCTGCCCTACCCAGGTCGTGCAGGCGGCAGGACCGCTCTCAGACTGCGGGCCTGTTAGTTCAGTGCCCCGACCTGGGCCGTGTCGACTGCAGTTTCCCATGGAGCTGCCACACCATCCGCACATCTGTTTTTACCCAATGTCACTCTAGTCTCACACATGCACACAAAGACAGACAGACCCTCTCTCTCGGGGCCGCTGCCTCCTAATGCCTCAGCCCACCCCTCATTTGCTTTTCACTTCCTGCTGCACAACTACTGATGCTGCTTGCCTCTCCTGCCTCTACCACCCACCGGCATGGGCTACGCAGTGCTGGGAACACACTTTTCTTTCCAGATCTGTGCACCAGCAGCCATCACCTAGCATGGTGCCACTGCTGTGAGCAGCACCCAGTGTTGGGCAGCCCCTGCTGGTAAGCTGAGGAGGCAGGAGAGGCGTAGTACTCCATTAAAGCCCAGCCAAGCACTAGGTGGTGCATGTGAAGGAGGCAGAATGGAGAGAGACGTAAGGCCGTGCCAACTCTGGGCAGCTGTTTCTTCTGAAAGTCACAGCAGAGGTCCCAGAGAGCCTCATGCAGATCCTGAGTCACTATTTTCCCACCTCTGCAAATGGAATTGCCACATATCAGGAAAGATTAAGCAGAACCCCCTTCTTCCCTCCCTTTTCAAAAGAGCTGCTTGACTGACTCACTTCAAAAGAGTCACTTCAAAAGAGTGATAGGGTGTAGCCAGTAGGTAGTTCCCAAGCCTGGAGACAGTGAAAGTAATGCCTGGCCAGCTCTTGAAGTAAACTTCCAAGCCACTTGTGAGTCTCTGGGCACAGGTGGGGGACTCCCAAGCCAATGGATTCTGCAGTGAGGGGTTCCACAGCCCAGGCATGGTTGGGAAGTACTGCAGCTACAGCAGGAGATATGACGGCCATAGGGGTAGTGGGGGTGCATGACCAGCCAGCCGGTAAGTTGTTGTGGTGAACGGCTTGGGTTGAGAGAGTGCCTCAGGTCATAGGGCTGATGCGGCAACAGCTGTTACCACGCCGCAATTCCATTCCGCCATTTCGGAATTGCCCGCGCCACACCGCGACTTTTCTGCCGACATTTTGCTAATTCCGCCGACATTCTGCAAATTTGGAAACTATCGGAAAAATTGCGGATTTTTTGGAAAACCGCTGTTCCGCTGTTTTGTGGCGCTGGTGGAATGGCGAAAGTAGCGAAAATGGCATGTTTCCGCTATTTGTGAAGCCTGTGGAAGTAGCGGAATGAAATTAGCGGAACTGCGGAAGTAGCAGAATGAAACTAGCGGAATGAAAGCCTCTGCCACGGCGTTCCACTAACTGTGGAAACGCTGTTTCTGGCAGAAATAGCTACCACTGCGACTTTCTGCTACAGCCCTAGTGAGGATTTAGGATTCTGGCTCTCTCTCTGAGCAGACTTACTCCTCTTATGCTAATGGCACATAGACTGAATGGTCAGCTGCCGCTTTCTCTCATTTTTTAACTTTTATTTTTTGCTGTCATGATGCAAACTGTCTTTTCCTACATTTGCTGAGGGCATTGCATTAACCGGGATTCTGGAGTTCGATTGACACCTTTGTGAGAATAAGCAGTAGCAGTAATGACAAGAGTATGAGAAATAGCTAGCTAAAATAGACTTCGGAAATGGCGTTTTGCTCATTCAGAGAAGCAGCCTCAAAAGGAATAAAGATGCATGCCTTTATCACTAGAGCAATATTTGTTTTGCACAGTAACACAACAAGACCTGAGGCTTCAAGAGGTAATGGAATTGGCTTCTGTTTTTGTGCACTCTGCCTGGTTTCTAAACCCTTTCAAAAAGGGGGGGGGGGGGACATAAGTAGTTAAGTTGCATTTGCATTGATTGAGAATGAAATACTCATAACCTGGTTCTAACTGTGGGTAGAAGTCAGCATTTGGTATAAATTAGGGCTGAACGTTGAGATTAGGCTTCTTGATGAGATTTTCTAGGCTGAGAATCTTGCGATAATTAGCTATTCTCAAAATGGCCACTGGCACTTGCACATACATAGAATGGCTGAAGCAGCCGTTTTGTGAATTCACAGGACATTTTCCGGTTTTTGAGAATCTCGTGAGATTTTCGAGAAACTTCAAAAAATGCTCTGTGCATGCACAAATGGCCACCGGGGGCGATGCATGCATAGAATGGCCATGGTGGCCATTTTGCACACGTGCAAAGCGTTTTTTGAGAATCGAGAACTCGAGCACCTTTGCGAGAACGCATGAGATCTCACCAGAACTGCAAGAATCTCATGCGTTCTCGTGAGAATGCAAAAGTATTCTCATTTCAGCCCTATCCAGGACCCACCTGGGCTGGACACACAAGGGATGAAGGGCTCTGCAGGGTCCCAGGCTGGTGTTGTGGGAGCAACTGCTGCTCATCCCAGATGCAGCATGTTGCAGGGCCAAGAGAGACAATGAAAGCAGCCTCCTCCCCACCCTGAGCCCCAGCTGGAACCTAAGCTCCCCCACTTGCTGGGAAGGTGGGGATGTTCCCACACAAGCGGCTCCAGAAGCACTGGGGAAAGGCTGAGAGCGAGCTTGCCTGAGTGAGCTGTGGCTTACTATTTCCCTATCCCTGCTCTACGCCTCCCTATGCCATGTAAGCCTCAGCAGCGGCTGCCTCCATAATACCCTCCAAGAACCCGCCTGTGGATTGACACACACCAGTTGAGAATCAAGGCTTTAGAAGGCTTCCAAATTGTCCAGATTTATGTAATTGTAGGTTTATGGGAGTTTCCTGCCATGAAAACAGGCAATCGAAAAAAGCAAACTGTCCCACAGCTTTAAAACAGCTTAAATATATCTTTGTTGATAGCTTTAAAAGATAGCCTTACCTATTAATTGCATTACTTTTGTGCTGCACAGGTTTTTTGTGCGTATGAATTGTATGTCAGATTGTGGTGCCACTGGTGCAAAGAATCTTTTTCTTTTTCTTTCTTTCTTTCTTTCTTTCTTTCTTTCTTTCTTTCTTTCTTTCTTTCTTTCTTTCTCTTGGTGAATAAATGATAGGAAACTGATGGGGTCGGAGGTAGGGTTTGTAAGAGTGAAGGATTCATAATAGTGAGATCTGTAGTAGAAAGTTTCTCCTGTAACAGGAAAATCGGTGGGTAAAGGACACAGCTGGTATAAACTGGTGGAATTTGACTGCACTCAGTGGAGCAGCATCAGTTGAAGCATGTAAGTAGGTGTTGTATAACTCCGTTACGTCTCTTCCAGGAATCTCACCCCCTTGAGACAAAGTAGGCATTTCCTAGGGTGCAGTCCCTCACTATTAAATTCAGTGAGAGCTGAGCCAATGACTTTAGTGGATGGAGTACTGCACCTGTAATGTAGGATCTTGTTTTTTGCTCATTTGTTTTGCTAAGTCACATGGAATGCTCTTCCAGACAATCATTCATCCGTATTTGGTTCCTAGTGGTATGAAGAAGTGATTGGGTAATGGGTTACCCTTCCCCATCCACCCAACATGCTTCTTTCCAAGTAGGAATGAATATACAACCTAGGCCATTTTTACACAAGACGCTACCATGCAGATCCACCCAGTGGATCTGCGTGGTAGCAGGTTAGAGACCTGTCTCTTATACACATCTAGATGTGTATAAGAGACAGGAATGGGTGTGCACACCAAGCACACATCCATCCATCGTCATCTAAACCTTCCCCCACCCACTGGAAGTGTGTGCGCGCTTCACCAAGTGTACACCAACACAGTCCCTCCACCCATTTAAAAACGGCCGTAAAACTATCCCTTGCCCCGTTTCTCTCGCCTCCCACAGAGATGGAGACAAGGTGATTTGAATGATATCTTTTATTGGGCCAACTATTGTTGGTGAAATTGAGCAAGCTTTTGGGCCACACAGGACCCTTCCTCAGGCATGTAGTATAGCTAGTCAGAAATATATAAACTGAACAAAATTAGGGCAGGTATAAAAGGAGGCAGGAATGGGTGGGAGTGGATAAGACAAGGTAACTGGTGGGTGGCTGAGGGTTTAGATAGGGAGAAAGGGGAGATGCCGGACATTTAAAAACAGAGCTATAAATGATGTGTATTGGTGTAGGAGAAAAGGAACGATGGGTATTGGTATGCACATAGATAGGACAAGTCTAAGGCAAACATAAGGGCTGGGGGTAAGGTAGGAAACAGCTTATCAGGTGAAGTGAATACATACGTGGAAACAACTGGGTTTGCAACAGTAACACAAGGTAGAATCTACATCTGACAGACTATATTAGTCAAAGAGAGGGAGACAGTGCTAAGAATATCTATAAAGTACACAGCATATATAATACAGAGGGGAGACAAAGGGTATTTTCAGACGTTACGAGATCACAGTGAACCACGGTCAATTTCGCTGCAGGACCAAAGCGCCCTGAACGTCTGTTTGGCAGCCGCCAGATGTTCACCACGGTCGATTCCCACATGGGGTCAACTTCAACCACGCTTCTCGGGCTCCCCGCAGGCCGAACTCCAAAAGCGTGGTCAAAGTTATTCCTGGCGGGAAGCAATAAAAAGTAACGTCTGGCCGCTGATCACGGCCCGGAATCCCCGACAGGATTCTGGGCCGTGGTCAAAGCAGCTGGGCGCTGTGGCCACGTTGGCTGTGGCGCCCGCCTGTCTCCCCAGAGGGCGGCCGGCAGGGGAGCATGGGGGAGGGCGGGGCTGTGCGGCCGCACATTGCACCACGCGGCCCCGCCCCCTCCCCGATTCCCCGCCGGGATCAGCCAACACATCTATTCGGGCCATTTTTTGACCACGGGGGGTGGTTATTTCATTCACCCCCACCGGGGATTCACTGGGACGAATCAGGATGGCGTAACGTCTGAAATCACCC
>QEPC01003117.1:5616867-5632089 GCA_003113815.1 Sphenodon punctatus
ACACCGTTCAGACGTTCCGGGCCCTTTGGCCCCGCGGGGGGGTTGAGCGTGGTTCAGTGTGGTTCACCGTGATCTCGTAACGTCTGAAATCACCCGGAATGTGGAAATTTAGAGTGGGGGAGGGAAACTAAGGTAGGGAACGGGGTGGGGTACAACAAGGAAGGGGGAATACACTGAAGGTAACAGTAAGGGATATAGGATGGACTTACAAATCTGTGGGTGGCTGATGAAAAAAGGGATATGGTACACAGCAGTTAAAAGACAATATGAAGGAACATGGTACAGAGGATAACAAAAGTTTAAAATGCAATAGATTATATATTATTACAGGGTTTTGTAGTGGTTGGAGAAATTTAAGTCCTTGTTAAGTTCATTGTTTTTGGTGTCAACTAAAGTTATGAATTTTATTTCCCAGGCCTGTCTCCTGATGATGTTGTGTAGGTTTCATTTCAGGATGACTGAGGACTGATAGGTCAGAGATGGAGTAGTCGTGCTGGGAAAAGTGACTGCCCACCGTAGAGTCATTGGCTTTGTTTACAATTGTATGTCTGTGTGAGTTCATAAATGTTGATGGGTTTCACCAAAGTAGTTTCTGTGGTGGCATCTCCTCCCGCAACAGACACAACCATGTCCTATGTCTCCCAGTCAATGCCCACCATTAGTGCACTTGGAAAATAGGTTCAATTTAGCTGTGCAAGTTCACACAAGGTTTTGTTTTGGAAATTGGAACAATATTTAAACAAGTAAGAAACATCAGCTAGTTCATCTGTGTTGGTACTGGAGCCATTTTAGTTTGCATTAGTTTAAACAACAGATTTTAGAGATAACAACAATCTGGGGATAAGCTAGAAAAGGAAAATCAGACACCACTGTGCATGTCCGAATTACTTTTGTCAATGATGTTTGTACTGTATTCACATTTTAATTTCTTCCCCCAATAAACAAGGCAGACTATATGTCTCTACCACAGCAAATAATGGGGAGTCCATTGTAGCCTGTTCATCTGTCAGGCATTGCAGCTGATGATTGCTCCCTTCTGTTTCATTAGTATTCTCTATAGCCATTATGTCCTGTAGATTCCAGAAGGCACAGTGCTTGGTATATGTTGGCAGGCTTTTGTAACTAAAGCAATTCTTTTGTCCAGGCATCACTCATGCTTATTTTACATTTTAAAAATCTACAGCAGAAACTTTCCCAGTTTTCAGTGTAGGTGAACAGAATGGCTCCTGAATTGCCTTTTAAAGCTTGCCAAAATGCTAGTCTTGGTAATTGTCAGGACCCTGAGCAGACAAACCCTGCTCAGAGGGTGTTGCCTGAGCTGTAGGGTTTAGCAGGCTGCAGGAAGGGTTGCTGCCTGCCTGGTCTGTGAAGCTGTGAGTATCCCGAATGGAGAGATTGTGAGGGGCTTGGGTCTGACCCTGATGAGGGGCCATGACAGATCCCAGAGGGGCTGGAGTGGAGAAGCCTGCACCTCTACAGTCTGAAGTTGAACAGTGTGTCCAAAGGGCTATATATGGTGATGGGACACTACATATAGAAACATATTGATGGAGAACTGGATATATTGGATAAAAGGACATTTGAGCTAATAATTCCCTTATGTGAATGTTGCTTGGGATAGTATCCTGATATGACTTGCCCCAGGTATCAGCTTTCCCTGTTACATGTACAAACCAAACAAATGAAATACCCGAAATGGTGAAAATCAAGTATTTAATCATGGAATGTCTGGTACTTGGTTCATTCATTTCCAGTTGGATTGTCTGATCTGATGGGCTTGCTCAGTTTTGAGGATACTCATTTTAGCTCTGTTATTTAATGTATGTATTTAGATTTCTATCCCTGGGATAGAAGGTTCATGGCAGGTTACAATAAAACCAAATATAAACAACTAGAAAGAATTAAATAAAACCAAGTAAAGTCTTGCCTAATTGTCCTTGATGACCCTGTTCTCCATGAACTTGCCTCAGTCATTTTTGACTCCAATAAAATATCTAACCAATGAAGGTCTTCAAAAGAACCATTGCTGGACGTTTTAAAAAAGAGGTTGGACAGCCATCTGCTGGAAATGTCATAGCTGTAGTTATTCTGCATCCAAGCAGGAATTTGCACTAAATCACCCTCAAGACCCTTTCTAACTAGGATTCTAAATACTGTGAGTGATATAAGCAAGAAAAACTTGGGAGAGTAATACTTATTTTTAATTTCTCTAACTCAGCTGTGAGAGGCATATGATATTTTCATTTTTGTAAAATATTCTTAAAGTATTCATATCCTAATACCCGTTATTTCAATGATAGGTGAAAGATAATTAAATTCTGCATTTTTTATGAATTCTGACATTTGTACGCATGAAATTCTAATGGCTCAAAATAATGCAGCCATGAGCAACAAGCTAACTAAATTGGAGAACTAATATAGGAACTGTGAAAGAAGAGGATAAGGGAACAGGAGCCCAGCTGCTGTAGACAAGAAGCCTGCACTTCTGTTTCCAGTGCACAGCTGTGTCAAATGGAACTGGTTTATTTTTTAATCTGTCTGTGATATCGGACTCTACAGAAAACAGGATACCAGACTAGATGGATCACTGGTCTGATCCAGTGTGATGATCGCCATGGCCATTTTGTTCCCCCCAAAGTATCTCTCTCACTGAACACATGCACACATACACTTTTATGTTAAAGTAAATAGTTTTATATACAGGGTCTTTACAAAAAGCAACCATTCTATGTTGTTCTATGGGGCACCTGTTCTATGCTGCATGCCATTTTGGTCACTAGGGTAACAATGGTAACAGTACTGATTCTAAACTGATTTAGAACTCTAAACTCCAGGCATTCCTGCACACAGTGATACCAGATACTGTACTATATAGGTATCTAACTTTAGGAAATATATGCCAGGAAAATGGTTGCTTCTTTTTGTAAAGAAACAGTGGGTGTTTTCAGACGTGACGGGGCTGGTTGGCCCCATCACGAAATCAATACATTGATCCCCCACTGGGATGACCCCGTCACACCCTACCAGAAGTGCCAGGGGATCCCAGCAGGGAATTGGGGAGGGGGCGGGGCCGCGCGGTGCAACGTGCGGCCGCACGGCCCCGCCCCCTCCACGCTCCCTGCCGCCCGCCCTCTGGGGAAACGGGTGGGCGTCGGGGCCAATGCCGCCGCAGCGTCTGGCCGACTTCGCCACGGCCTGGAATCCCGCCGGTGATTCCGGGCCGTCGCGACCAACCAGACGTTACTTTTCTTTGATCCCCGCCGGGAATCACTTTCACCGCGCTTCCCGGGGAATTGGTGCGGCTAGCCTGGGAAGCGTGGTTGAAAGTGACCCCATGTGGGGATTGAGCATGGCGAACATCTGGCGGCCGCCAAACAGACGTGCAAGTCACAGTGACCACAGGTAGGTATTCACCGTGATTCACTGTGATCTTGTAACGTCTGAAAATACCCAGTATTTCTAAAGTCTATAATTGTTGGCTGAAATTAGTTCATCCATAATTGGTTTGCTGTTCATGGTTGTGTTCTTACAGGCCATTATGATTTCATGAATATAAATATCAGCATTCATAAAATATGTAACATTTAATTATTTTTAGCCCGCCATAGAAACCAATGTACACATTATGTGGCTCCTTGAAAAATCATCTTAAAAATATATGAAAATCCCAAGTCTTTCTGGAAATTGATTCAGGTCTCATTAAAAATAAATAGGGTTGTTCTTCCATGCATAGCCCAAGCTTTACCCATTTTTAAAATGCCACTATACAATGCATAGATGTTTCAGAATTTCATAGTAGCAGCTTCTCTCTTTGCCCTTACACAATTTGAGCTCCAGGTAAACTACATTCTCACCGTTATCTCTCTTGGTTGTTTAAGACAACTGTGGGTGCAGCTATGCCATGATCACCACTTCGCTTAAAAAAACAACAGTTCCAGTCATTTAACTTCATGACCAGTTAGTTAAAATGCTGGCCAACAAGACAGATTGGTTCCAGTCGACCATTTGGGCCAACTTTCTTTGACTTAAATGGGAATGTTGCACATAGGCATCACAATTGAAAATTGGACCCAGAGGGTTCGATTCTCAGGTAGTCCAAATCAGCACTGATTTCGGTGGGAGCTACAGTGAGTTACACCAGTTGACAACCTGGCCTGTTTGCATATTGCATGCACAACTGTGAAATCATATTTGTGCCAGTGCCCAGCCTCTGAATACCATGCCAATTGCTCTGAGTAGGTTAGCACAATTTTCTGTAGGCAGCCTGTGGAGTGTGTAAAATCGACAATAGAAGTAATTGTCATGCCTGATGGTGATATTTAAATGACCTCCCCATTTGCTCTGGATGGTAGTTATGTTCAGCTGTTATAGGGACTGTGAGCCGAAGGAGTTTGTCTGTAAATGTGTGACTAAACAACAGTGCTAGCCCACTGGGGACCCTGTGCAATAATATTTTAGAAGCTCACCAACCTTGCCCTCCCAGTCACCCAGTTTGTTCTGCCAAGGTGCCAATGTAGCTTCTAAGTGGCACACACAGCAAGGCAGGCAGCTGGAAGCAATTGATTTGGGCTTCTAAGCAATTCCCTAGATGCCTTATGTCAAGTGCCACCACTTGGTGACTACCTAGGCCTAAGTTTTCTTGAATAAAAGGTTCTAGAAAAGAGAGTATCACAGAAAGGAAACCGAACCTTCCTGTCAAATAAAATGATGTGATGAGCAGGAAGCTTCCCTGTAGCATTTTGGGACATGTATTTCATCTTTATGCCTGTTGCTATATACTGTGTTGTGAGCCTGAGGCTCAGCTGGGGATTCAGTGAGATCAGGAGACATCCTGGATCTACGTCTCATAAGCTCAGAGGTCACCCTCTGTAATGACAGCAGTCACTTGGAGGGGAAAGAGGCTGGAGGAAAGACTAGGCATTGCACAGCCTATTGAATTGGTCTTGCAAATGAATGTCACATGGCTTGCGACTGTTTCCTTAAGAACTGTGATTGTAAGAACACTGATCATTTTATATCCTGATGAGAAGGTGTTTCACAGCTTCTAGGGCAGGGGCTGCAACTGAGCAGCGTGTCAGACGAAATACCTAATTTGGGGGTTTCATTTATTCAGTGAAAACCTACGTAAATCAAATCTGTGTTCATTCCAGTGAAGAAGCTGAGAATAATCCAGCTGTTAGTCATAAAATAAATGTGGAGGGAGCTTGAATTTGATGATTCTGTTTATAGTAGAAACCTCTTGATCCAGATCTCCTTAATCCCAGATTCTTGTTTATTCCAGGCATGTCTCATGTCTTCTGCAGATGTTAAACATATGCCTTCACTATTAATGTCAATGGGAGCAGAACTATCGACTTCAGTGGTGGAGGATTACTACACAATACATTACTGCTATAGCAGAAACACCTTATCTGGATACTTCTCTTATTCAAACAAAAAGCACATTCCTTACTGCGCATCAATGAGAGGGTTTCTACTGTATTTCTCTTAGTGAAACTGGAGATAAATTCTTGTTTCTGAACTTGACGCACCCGCACTCAGACATGTCTTTCCAACCTCGTCCAGGGGAACCACAACCCAGACTGTTGCACATGCACTGCAATACTAACAGTACAGTGCTCTTTCTGTTTAACACCAAGGCTACCCCTTGGATCTGACATGAGTCCCACTTACGTCTGTGGGACTTACAATGGCAATATTCAAAGTTGCATCAGTGATCGCCAGCTTGAAGATTACACTGGGTACTTTCCCATGATACTTACCGTGTATGATTTGCCTCCGGGAAAGAATCCGGGAGGCAAAGCAAGCGTGGGGTTTACAGTATACAGTTGGGAAATCCAGCTTTGCAATCCCCCATAGGATCGCCTGCAAAAATGCATGCGGGGGTGGTGAGTGGTCCCACGTTACAAACTCCCCTGGAGGCAAATTGTGTGCAATAAGTATCGTGGGAAAGCTCCCACTAAATTAAATTGCATTTCAAGACAATGCTCCACTGGGGGTGGGTCAGAGTTCAGGCAATGGCAGAATTAGGATCAATAGGACTTTGGCTTGCAGAAGTGTATGGTTTGGTTTCTATTCCGGAGTGAGGTGGAAAGGTGGTTGTGGGAGACAGGCAACTGGGCTGGATGGATCATTGGTCTTGTCTGACCCAGTAGGAAACTTATGTTTTGTTGTTTGCTTAATGCTTCAGGTCTAGAGATTTGCATCTTCGTTTGGTTTTTATTTTACTCTATTTTAATGTTTTTGTGAAGTGTCCTGAGTATCCCTGGGGAGGGAAGAGGGGGGCTATATAAAATTATTAGTAGTATTTGTTGTAGTCTTTTAATAATTTTAGAGCACTGTTAAGTTTGCCCACTGCCCCATCAACCCAAAAGTTCATAAGCTGTCACTGCATAATTGAGAAAGCAGCTGAGTTGGACATGAGCGAGGCTAGCCCAGGGAAGAAAGCTTGAGCTGAAGCTCAGAGAGAGGAGGCTGCTGTGGGAATAGGTTGTACAGGAGGAGCTCTACCTCAGGGCTCCAACAGAGAGTGTTGCCTGATCTGTGAGGGGTTCTGCTAGGCTTGGAAAGGAGGGTACCAGTTAGCCCAGAGGCCAAGAGACCTCTGAAGGGTGTGTGAGTATAAAGGTTCTGAACTGATAAAGACTGGGTACAGAATAAAAGGACTGTGCTGGAAGCTAATTCCCCGAAGTAAATTACTCTGAGGGGTCTAATGCTGCTGGGACTTATGCCAGGCGAGCCTGTCCCTGCCACAGTACCCTCTCTCCATCTGCCAGTGCATGCAAGGTAAAACAAACACAGTGACAATTATCAGCTCAACCCGAAGTCAGGAGATGATACTTGAAAACTTTGAGATTTGGGGTTCAAGCCTGAGCTGTTCTAACCCTAGTCTAATCCAGAATGATTTCAGTGGGATTTTCCTGCACTCACTTAAACTAATGTAACCCTGGGAGCTGCGAAAGAGGCCAACTAATAGTGCTGCCCATTTAAAGGCTGCAAATTGTCAGTTATAAATTGGAAGAAGAAAGACAAACTGTGAGAGGGTAGGAGTGCATTTGTTGGTTGAATGGTCATGATTATTTCTGGACGAGGATAGACAAAATTAACAGCTCTTTGGGACCCAGACTAACATCTTCAATGAGTTCACAACAAATAATAAACCATTAGATTAATAATCACCATTAAATAAATCACTTTTATGTATTAAGTAGATAGCACAGTGCATGAAATTGGCTAATTAGACCCTTGTCTTGCAGTGAGCTCAGTGGTCTTCCAGTAGGAGCTTTTCGCGGAATGAAAGTCTAGTAACTAGCAATGCCAAAACGTTTATTGATACAATGATTTACTGTTTTCACAGAACTGGACATTTGAAAACTGTTCATTTTACAATCTCTTCTGTTAACTTTACAATTTACATTTACTAAGGTAAAAGATTGTCTTGCTCATCCTTATATAATGAATATTGTTACACTTTACAACACAAGGAAGGCATTTTAGCAAATTCTAATGTATAGGGGGGGTGGAAATCTGGAGGACAAGAAAAATCTTTTTGTGTGTCATTTCCATTCAAGACTGAACTGTTGACATTTTGCCTCTACATCTTTGTAGTACTGATTTGTCCCCAGATTTCTGATTGAAATGTTCTCAGAACTGAACACAAGAGACTATCACATTCCTGTTCTGCAAGGTGATGAAGCTTCTGAATATTAGAGGTGGGGCACTGGAGGGAAGTCTGGTTTTGTTTTTAAATTCGGTTTTAAGCTAATTTTTGGATTTAAATATGGTTTCCTTTTACGGTTCCGTATTTAAATCCTTTAAAACCTTTAAAATAATTAAAAATAAAAAACCACACATGCACAAAGTGGCCGCTGGACCATTCTGCACATATGTTCCCTTTTCCGAAATGGTCCCAGTAGCATTGTTGCCATTTTGGAAAAGGGCAGCCCAGTCCAATGTTAGGGATCTGGATTTCCCTGGGCCCCATTCTCATCCTCTGGGGCCTGGAGTGGTACTTAGTACTTACCAGCTTGCGAGGGCTTGATTTGAAGCACCACCACTGCTGTGGAGGCTCCGGCAGGCTCCCTTGTCATGGAGTCCTTCCTGCTCTGGATCACACATGTGCAAAATAGGCCACTGCCCTTAACCAAAACGGCAATGGCCAAACGGTAATTGTTGCCATTTTTGTTAAGGGCAGTGGCTATTTTGCATGTGTGCATTGCAATCCGGAGCAGGGAGAATGCTGCGTCAAGGGAGCCTGCCGGAGTCTGCACAACAGGGATGGTGTTTCAATCAATCTCCCCAAGGCCGGTAAGTAGTACACTCCAGGGCCCCAGGAGATGGAGTTGGGGGTAAATACAGACCTGAAACTCGGAGGGAAATTATGGGTTGCTTTGGATGAACCCATTCCAGCCTGTTCCAGGCCGTTACGGATTCATCCGAAATCAAAATTCCCATTCCTATTGAATATGCAGCCCAAAATAACAATGGCCCTTTAGTTCTCATTACCAATTCCATAGCTGATTTGCCCTCTGTTGTCACTACAAGTCTCTCTTTGGATTTTTCTTCCTCCCCCCCCACCCAATTTTTCCCTCTGTGTTTTGGATTATTTTATTTCCAGTTACTTAGTCATTTCATGGCTTTGGATGCCTCCATACAAGCTGCGGTGGACTTGATCCCCGTGGTGGGCAATTGCTGCCACCACACTTCGGGACCAGTGTGGGAACAGGACAGATGGTCTCCCTCCCCCCACCCCCAGTGCAGCCGGGTGAGTGGGCTGCTGTCGGCCAACCCAACACACCCTGGGATGTGTCAAGGCACTGGCCATATGAGCAGGTGCCTGCCCCTGCCCCACCCCCTTCCTCCAACCAGCCCACTATTCCATCCCCGGCCAAGATGTGGCTGCGTGGGACTGGAGTTCATGCCCACCAGTCAAAGCCCTGCAGCAGACCTTGCCGTGTGGTGGGGCAGATGGGGACTGGGCACATGAGTGGCATTGCGCTACCGTGACTTGGGTGGGTTTACCCTACTTGGGGTAAGGCTCCTGTGCACTTCTTCCCTGACCTTTTTCTGAGGACACAGCATGTAGCAGCCCACTGCCTGCCCTGCCCTGCAGCAGTGGGAACATGATAAACTGCACTGCATGGTAGTGAAAAGAAATAAAAGGGGTTCAGCTGCTTTTCTGCACCCTGGCGAAACAGGTCCCTTTCTAAAAGGGTTTCAACTGCTTTCTGCAACCTGGTGAAGCAGGTCCCCTTCAGTTTCCGGGATCAAGTGGAAATACTACTGTTTGAGAGGGTGGGGAATTACTCCTCTTCTATTTCTAGTAATGAGTCTTTTGTTCAATCAAATAGGCATTTATTCAATAATAGCAGCACAATTAGCATACCAATTATTAAAGAGACACTTGCACTCAACATATGGACCCTCACCTTACTCTGAGTACTTCAAACACATACAAAAGTATATATTCCTACGTGATCAGAGGTCAACGGTCTGGTTCCAGAAGAAGGCAGGAAGGGGGCCCAACGATGCTGAGAGAGAGAAAGCCTAGCTGCCAGGCACGTTGCAGGACTTCCTAAGGAGAAGTCCCAGAAAGGGCCAACATCACCGAAGCTCGTCGGCACCCTGATAAGGGCTAGCGACAGAGAACCATGAAGGGCAAGGAACTGATCCAGAGGCTGGCCTTATATAGATGTTTCCCTTATTACTTATCCATGTCAAGGGGCTGTCAGTACGAAGCCTGTGGAGTACTCCCATTGGTTGCTCAGATCTGGGGTACCGTCTGCTTAGTCATGGTGTGGGGGCTTGCCCTGACCGGTAGAGTCTGGTCCACCCCTCCCTCCAGAGGTGGGGGCCTGATTCTTTGGCCCTGGATTAGCCCACATCCTTCTTAGAGGCATATAGTTGTCTCATAAGGCTATTTTCCCTTGCTTGTTCAGTTTAACACTGTTATCAGTTCCGGACCTTCCACTTTGTCCCTCCATGTTCCTGTGAATTATCAACATTTCAGTTGTTTTGGGAACACAAGGTTTCTGCTCGATTCTCCAGCATCATTTGTTCCCTCTGACCAATTTTGACCATCTTTCCTAATATTTCCTGTTCTCTTGGATCAATGAGTGAATACATGTACTAAAACAGTGTCTCACCTAATTTCTAACATTCTACATAGTCCTAAATAACAGCAACAATGGCCTACACAAAAGTTACATTCAAAGTGTTACATACTTATTAATCCAGTGTATACTTTTGGTTACATTTTAACAAAGAGTGAGTTACAATAACATTCAATGTATGTTCTGGCACATTTGTGTCAGAGAAGCACTTCTGGTTTGGTTACATTTTAACACAGAGTGAGTTACAATAACATTCAATGTATTGTTCTGGCACATTTGTGTCAGAGAAGCACTTCTGGTTTGCTTACATTGTAGCAAGGAGATTAGCATCTCAGTTAGGCCCAAACCATAACACAACAGTAGGGCTGCCCAGAGTGGGGCAAACTCGCCCAAGGTGCAGTAAGTGCATCATGTGGCTGCATCTTTTGTGTTTGCAGCAGTTTGCAGTTTAGAATATCCATGAACTTAATTAACCCACAGTCAACTCCAACTTTCAGGCCTTTAGTGAAGATGTTAAATACTTTTCCCTGTGATCTCCTACAAATCATCTGAAGGAGAGACTGAAAAAGACCTTCTAAATCAGCTCCTCTCAATGCAGGAGTGCTCCTTTCAGTATGCTAATGATATTCCCTAAAGCACAAGACACCTAATTTAAGTCAGCCGTATACAGTTGGCTTGCCCAGCCAATTGCCTTGAATTTCAAGTGGGTTGTAAGTCATACAAGGACTCAACCCACTGAAAATGGATGCATGTTTCCATTACATTGATTAAAGGGTAAAAGATTTATCTCTAGGAAAGAAAGTTCCTCATCAATCTTGAAAGGGAACAGAAGTTTATTAACATCCTGCAACAACAGAAACAATAAAAACGGATAGCGGAGGAGTGGATACATGTGCCATATTTATGCTGCTGGGTGCCAGATAAAATGTCTGAAATAGAGATTGTTCCTGTTGTTTATTTCATTTGTGTTCTAGGCACTGTGCAGCCTTGAATTAAACAATCCAAAAATAATGATTTCCCAATATGCGTTGAAAATAGTAGAGATAAATGCATGTGTGATATGCTCATTGGTTCACATTGTTACACTAACACCTTGAATACAACTTGGAATATGGCAACCAGTACAGACAACAAAGCACCAGTAGTAAGGAGTCTTGATGTGAAGCTGCACCCAGTGATCCAGCAGCTACATTCACTTCAGTTACTGCATGGTCTGCACCATCAGCACTCCTCTCCCAGTCCTTCAGCACCCCCTTCCCCAGCGCGCGCGCGCGCACACACACACACACACACACACACACACACACACGGTCCATGACAGAAGTTGGGGAATGGGGTGCTTAAGAGGTGCATTCAGGATGTGAAAAGGAAAGGAGGGTCCAGATCACGGGTCTTTGCCATGGATCTGTCCCCTCTCCTTGTGCACATGCCCTCATTTCTGCTTTCTTCCCCATAGCCCAGTCTTTCAGCACTTGTGGGCAGGAACTGGATCCAAGGGCCAAATCAAGGAAGTGGATCCAGGGGCCAAATAAAAAACAGCCACAGGCTGCACATTAGTGACAAACACACAGTTGAGAGCCTACAGTTTGGACTCTGGTTAGCCAAAAATCAGTGATGAAAACAGGGAAAGAAAACCGCTGCTTTGGGGCTGCCCCCGCCTTCCCCACCCCACCCCTATCACTCGAATTTGGGGGGCTCAACTCACAAAGGCGAGGAAGATATCAACTGTAAAAAAGATTGGGCTGGTTCAAAATTAACCATCTATGTGTATAGATAGATAGATTAGATAGATATTTCTCTCACACACACACAGGGTTGTTGTGAGGATAAAGAGTTGAGTTAATTAGCTTAATGGTTAAATGTCAATTGTTAATAAATTGAAATTTGAGCCACCCTGAGCCTAAGATAAAAGGTGGTATACAAATTGAAATAAATAGAGCAATAGCCCCTTGCCACAAACTGATACTTTAAGTGGCACTGTAGTTGGCAGTTTCAGCAGCGAGTCTAAAAGAAATGGACGTGGAGATTGAAATAATCTCTCCAAGAGTGGGGCAGGGTGGGAAGGCTTGCATTGCCATCTCCTTCTGACTTCTAGACTTGTTTTATTAAAGGCACCGGGGGCTTCATTGGAACTGAATTGATGAAAAATATCATAATGCCACAATCAAGTGTGCCATTCTGTTTAAAATTAACATTTACTTCTCTACATTGTTCCAATAAATACTTATCCTTCCAATGATTAAAGTTTTTTATTCTTTCAATAATGATTTAGATTTAGACTTTAAATTACACTTATTCATCTAAATTCTTCATATAAATAATGAATTATTATTCAGATAATTGTTCGTCATACATATAATTAATTCTTCAGTCTCACCACCACAACATCAAAATTAATACACTACCTTAAACTCTGTTTTTCTACGTAGGACAGATTCAATTTAATTATATTAATATAAATTTATTACACTTGTTTTAATTTTTCAAGTAGTTGTATAATCTCAAGTTCTAATATGTACTTGAAAAAGGCCAATTTTAAGGCAGTGTATTAATTCTGATGTTGAGGTGGCGAGTTGGTGACGTGTGTGAGTCTTCATATCTGCTCGGAGAGAGCGGGTTCCCCCTCCTTTCCTGCACAGTTCACTACAGCATTGGCAGCCTCCGAGAAGACGTGAGGGTGAGCTGCCCTTATAAAGGGGACTCTGTCCCTATTGAGCGGCAGACCGAGCTGATGGGGCTTTGAGAAACCCAGCAGTGAGGCTGATAAGCGTAGCAAGCCCCTGCCGAGTGAATGGCATCCGTGGGCAAGCTCACCCGTCATGGGGGGCTAGGCTGCTCCAGGAGAACAATGTACTCCCTGCCCCAGGGTCAGGCAGCTCTACTGCCCAAGCTCCTGACTTACCCTGGCACTTAATATATGCGTAACTATATATGTGCATCTGAAAGTATGAGTAACTTCATATGCTGCTCCATAGCCCAGCACCGGTCCTCCCCACTCAACTGCACATGTGCAAGAACTAATATTTCAAAGTTCAATAACTCTTTTTATACTTCACTAAACACTATCAGTCCACCCTAAGTGATTGATGGACTGTTCGAGCTACAGGCATGCAAATTTTCTGAGTCACAACTTGCAAAAATGAGATAGATATGAGCCTACAGATAATAGACTCTCTGAAAATGACCAGTACTCATTCACATTTAAACTGTTATAACTTAGAAATGGCTTAATCAATCTGCTTCAAATTTTGTGTGTATCACCCTACCCTACGCCCCCTAGAAGAACACACACTGGAATTTTCTGAAAGAAAGCACAATCCATTTATTTGTAAAAGCATTTTTTAAGTTTCACTGTTTATAATGGGAAGTGAACCTGCTTTTACCTGTCTAGCACCTCCCAGTGCTGGATAATTAGATATGTTGTTCAGTAGCTATTAACTGACTTGGCCGAGGGATGTAGCTTCTGAGGGTGCAATCCTCCAACATTTAAAGTCAATGGCAAAATTCCCATTGAACTTAATAGTGGAGGATTATTCTGCCCATGCTAAAAACTGAGAATGAATGACAGGAGAAAGATCACTCTTTATATATCCTGTTTTTGTATTCTTCTCTGAGAAGCATCTAGTGTTGTCCCATTGTTGGAGACAGGATACTGGGGTAGGCTGACCACTGGCTTGACCCAGTGAAAGTTCTTATTAATTTTTTTTTAATGCACATAATAAAATATTTACATTATTTTGCTTATTTTACTATTTCCATTTAGAACTGGGGTGGGGCTGGGGGAGTATGAACAATAGCACAGGGGAAATTGTTATGTTGTATTCAACTAAAACAGAAGATAGCCTTGGATTTGTATGACATTTAATGTGTGTTGACTGCTAGCTATCACAACAAAACTCAATTGAACTGAATTGAATATAATACTTGTGCATACAGGCCCTTTTAGGGGAGTCTTTACTATAAATTTGGATTTTGATTGTAAGCAAGAAACATCTGATCATAAAACATCCAATAGTTGGGAGCTTGGTATTGGGTTATTCTGCATTTTGTTTTGATTGTTGGCTATGGCTTGTGCTGATACCATTAATAAAGAAATTGAAACTGGATGTATAATATAATGCAACACCCATGTTATCGGTGTCAAAGTGTCCTTCTGAGAGACTGGGCCTTCTGATAGACCAGGCCCATCACTACCCATGCAGCTTACTGTGGAAGAGAAGACTCCCACCCAGCTGAGACAAGCTCTCCCTCACAGTGCCCCACCCAACACTGAAGTAATGGAGAACCAACAGGCCTCCAAACAAAGTAAGAGGAGGTATTGTCAGATGTTACGGGATCACAGTGAACCTCACTGAACCACAGTGAATAGTGTGGAGTGGCTGTGATCCCCATAACATCTGATTGATCCCTGACAGATATTCACCACACTGAACACCTTGGAGGGATCAATTCTAACCATGGTTCCGACCCTGCGGCCGCCCGCAGAACTGGAATCATGGTTAGATTGACCACGATCAGGGAAGGGTCAAAGTAACGTCTGTTACCATGTCCCATTCCTATTTGTGGTCCCGGCCACTGTTAGTGGTTGGACGGCTGTGGGAAAGTGGGGGGTGGGGCCGTGCGACTGCACGGTGCACAGCTCAGCCCCGCCCTAGCTCCAACCCCTCCCTGATTCCCAGTAGTGAATGGCTGTGTGGCACACTGCTCAGCCTCGCCATAACTCCACCCCTCCCTGATTCCCAGAAGTGATGCGGCCAGCACGTCTGAAGAACAGCCGGCCTCATCACGGACTGGGATCGGGGAACAATCCCAGTCCGGAATTCAGCGTGGCGGGCCCAGAGGCCTGTCATGTCTGAAAATACCCAGGGAAGTGGCAGCTTCTCTCAACTCATAAATACAAAGTATTAGTAACAGGGAAATGGCACCCGTTCCTGCCTCAAACAATGAACTTATGAGGGAGCAGCAGACAGCCTGCCTCACAAAGGCTTATTTCTTTTACATTTCTACTTCATATGTTCATCTCCCTATTCTTATTTGTAGTGATTTCATCCATTATACTTATTGTATTCATTTACTCAATTGTAGTGATTTATTTGAACCTTTTAGTAAA
>QEPC01003117.1:5642279-5687583 GCA_003113815.1 Sphenodon punctatus
TTGCAATCCTTGATCTGGTGTAAAAACGGTGACTGGTGGGTTTCAATCTGTGGTTTTAAATGGGACCAATGATAATCTTGCATGGTTATGTAGAATGCATGGCATTGTCAGTCCTCCTCAGTATCATGAACTACTGGACTCAGGCTGTGACTTGGGTGCTTTACAAGGATGAGTGCCTGTGTTTTGGGTTTATAAATTATTTATTTTAAGCTTGATGTGCATGCAAACTGTGTTTTGCATGTTAACCCTGGGAACTCCTTGCTGCTGGTTTATGCCGCCTACCATTGCCCTGGCTTCGCCTACCGTTGCCCTAGCTCCGTCCCTAGGCTCTCCGGCCTTACTGCTCCTCCAGCCTCAAAACCCACCAGCCGCCCCTATTGGTACTGGCTTCAGTCATTGGCACCCCAAAGTCTGTGGGGGCATACATGGGGAAGAATAAGTGCAGAGTTCTGCTTTTATGAGCGCTTGCAGCAGGCTGGAGACTGCAGCACACCGTCACACACAAAGAGCACTGAGCCAGCCTACGAGCCACAAGAACTAGCCATGGTGGGGGCTATGCAACTTGGCAGAAGCTAATATTTGGTTCTGAATGCCCACCCCCAAGCCTCCCTGATTGCAGTGATTGAGTACTGACAAGTTGGAAGCCTGGGCAGCATCTCCGGAGAATGAGCCTATAGTAGGCATTTTCTTAAGTTTGTAACAGTGGTACAAGATGGATTTGTGATGCCAATTGGCCAGCAGAAATGTCAATCATGTATCCTAATTCTGTGCTGTGCCCACCACAACTCCTCTACTTCTTACTGGGAAGTTGGAAACATCTGCTTAGGAAAGTGCCAATAAGAGATTATTTTATGTCCTCTGTCACAGTGCTGCAGAATATGTTTGGGATGCCAATTGTCCAGCCTGAATGTGTCAATCATATTTCTTGACTGCTAGGATGCTTCCCCCTCGTCTCTGCCTTGCTGCCTGAAGGCCAGTTATCTTGTGAAATTTTATATTTTGTCCCCAAATTTTCAGGACTAGTATTTGCACGACTTCTGTTAAAATCTCAAATCTTCAATTGCTTATAAAATTGGGGCCTTTTATTTAATCCAATTGGTTAGGGATGATCCCTTGAGTGACAGCTGCACTCTGTCCAAATTTCATCTAAATTGTCTGGAAAACAAAGACGTTACAGCTGGAAATGTGTGTGCAAACCATGAATATTTCATTGCTTATAAAATAGGAACCCATTATCCAAACTTTATGAAATTTGGCAGGGATGATCCCATTTGTGAGGAGTACAATCATTCCAAATTGCATCCAAATTGGATGGGAAACAAATGCATCACAAACCATGATGCTTATAAAACTGGGACCCTTTATCCAATCCTTCTGAAATTTGGCAGGGATAATCCCTTTAGGTGAGGGGTACAATCTGTCCACATTTCATACAAATCAGACAGAAAACAAAGAAGGTACAGCCTGAAATGTATGTCCCAAAATTTAAATTTATTTAATTATGAAAATTTCATTTCCTTTCTAAAATTTCAAAACTTTTTTTTGTTTTTTTATTGCAATAACAAAACCAGAATTTTTGTTTTTGATTTTATAAAAACAAAAATGAATTACACACCCATACTGTGCACACATATATTTGTATGTGCAGGAGAGATTATTCGAGTTAAAACTCCACCTATTAAAAAGTAGGGGTGGTAATTCTGGATTTGGATTTGATATGTAACTGGTTGTAATGGGTGGTTACGAATCAATCTGTACCAAACAGAAACACTGCAACAATAACATGCCTGTTACGGTTCAGTTCTAATCAACAGAAAAAAATTAAAAAGTAAAAATTACTGTGTGTGTGTAAATGGCTGTCAGTGCAAATTGCTGCCAGACCATTCTGCATGTGTGCCCTTTGCTGGTGGCAGCACAGTCTGCCCATGTGCAGTGGTCATTTTGCACATGCGAGGACTGGCTGCCCTTTTCCATTTTGCAAATGGGCATGCATGCACAGAATGGTCCAGAGGCCCTTTTGCACATGTACAGGTTTTTTGTAATTTTAACATTATTTGAAAGTTTTTTCTTGATTTAAATCTGTAATATGGATCCATATTTTAATCTGGAAATGGCGGGAACTGAACTGAAAATGGAACCAAACTGGTTTCCTCCGGTGGTCTGCCCCTATTAAAAAGTCAAAATTTTCAAATGGGTGCACTGACTTTGGCTCTAAAGTTTTAGTTTTAAAGTCACTTAGAGGATCGGAGGTGGAAACAGCAACAGTCCCTGTCAGCATGCTAAAAATCACAAACACACTCGCACTTTGTCCCAGACACATAGTTCCATCCTACTCAGATAATGTCTTTCTTTGTCCTTTGATAGGTGTGCTTACTTAGCTCAAGCTTGTTAAAGTAAAAAAGGTGCCCCACTGCTGGACCCCAGCAAAGAATAAACAATAACAACAGCAGCCAAGGCTCTTAATTTAGGCAAGTGAGTCACCGCTCTTACTACTCCTGCTGCATTAATGAGGTGTTAGTGGATTCCTTGTCTGCTGAACGAGATACACACCTTACACTGCAGGGAGCCTGGTACAAATAAACAAAACCTGTTACTGTACCAGGCAAAAAGGTATTGTTGGATGGTCTGCAGCTCCCTTCCCACCTAAAGAAGTAGTAGATCCACCCACAACCAGGGAGATAATGGAATTTGGGTGTATTAATTTTGGGGAAACCCTCAAAATCCAGGGTGTCAACTGTGTTCCAGCCCTTGTGTTAATCCAGCCCTGTTGGGAGCTTTCTCCTCTGTTCTTTCTCTTTTATTCCTGCTTTTCAGCAGGGAGTGTAATTTGTATAGTGCCTATAGCAATCTCACCGTGTACTTCAATGGCACCAGCCCGCCCACTCCTCATCATTCATATAGCTAGAATTATTCTGTGCTCCAGCTCATGACCAAATATGGTGTCAAATTTGAGGATCTCTGATGCAATAAAAATAGCAATTGCAGTGGGCCTGCACTGTGCCCTGATGAGCAAAATAAAGTGATTACCCACCCACGCCCCCTGCACCCTACAGCGACTTCAGAATGTTAACACTCATTAAGATGAACCATGACTGTAGAGCTTTCTACTCCACTAATAGAGAATATTTTTATTTGAAGCATTTTGGTGTTTTAGTGACGGTCTTGTTCGGAAAAACTACCAGATTGCTAGCTCTGGAGACTGAAGTCTTCTCTCCACTTGGGAGTGCAGAGAACAGTAATGTGAGCTTCTCCATCCTTTCCAGCTAATGTGCTTGCTTGGAGGGATCACCTCTAGAGATCAAACAAGCATTTATTTTACATGCTGCTTCTGTCTCCCAAGGCTGCCAGAATGGAGGGCCAGTTGGTTTCCTTTTGTAGTGTTTCTGATTATTTTGTTTCTGACCTATAGTGGAAGAACAGATTTGGAGAAGGTGGAGTCTCTGACCTACATATAGCAAATGGTTCATGTGTTGGGTATGTAGAGTGTGGTTGCCATGTTGAGAAACAAGAGACTAAGATGGAGCCTGCTTTGACTGGACTAGTTGCTCCTGGGGAAGATGCAAACATTTGTGTTTCACAAACCTGCCAAAGGAAGATCTCTGAGAAACTCAAAAGTTTGCACACATACATGCCAACAGGAGTTGGTCCAATAAAATATATCATTTGAATCTCTTTGTCAACCTCTCTGACGCTAGGGGTCAACACGGCAACCACACACTGTCTGGCTGAGAATGTAGAGTGACATTCTGTAGAGGAGGGGTGAGAAACTTCCAGCCTGGGTGTCTCCAGACAAGACAGGGAGGGGAGGCTACTACCCTTTGGGTACCCTTACCCCTCCTTGGGTACCCAAGCACCCGATGCAATGACTTGTTTAGGTGGTGGCAGCCAGAGTTTTACCCTGCCCTATGGGGAGGCAGGCAGCCAGCTGCTCCGCAACACATCCTCAGGAAAATCCTGAGGATGTGTTGTGGAGCAGCCTTGTCCTAAATGGGTTAAGGCTGTCTAAGGCAGGGTAACCCATGTGACAGGGCGCGCTTGCCCCACAATGTTTGGAGCAAGGTAGCTGGGCTGTGAGTGATGGGAGCCATGTCATAGCCAGAGGACGGCTTTCAGCTTGGCTCGGGGCGGGGGGGAGGGAGGTGAGGCAGGGCCAGGTGGCAGCTCCTGTGGGCGGCGTCTCAGCTCCAAGATGTGCCAAGTCGCCTGGCTCCCCCATGCTCATGTGCCAAGTTCCCTGTGCTGGCCCTGCAGTGTGGCTGGGCCAATTGCCTGCCATGGGGCCATGCAGGGATTGTACCGGTGCAGCTCATCTGGCTGCAGCCCCTGTGAACCAATCTGGTTATTGGCTGTTTGTGATTGCCCCATGGATCCAGTTTTACCGTCAAGCACTGAAAGATTTGAGTTCAGGAGAAGGGAGCAGAGATGAGGGCATGCACTTAAGCATAGGGGACAGATCCATGGCACAGATCCATGATCTGGACCCTCCCCATCCTTTCTCCATTCTGAACAAACCCTCTAACCACCCCTGACCCCAGCTCCTCTCTGACCCACAAAACTTGTACTAATTTCCAAAGTGTGAAAAGGTTCTCCACCCCTGCTATAGAGCATTATCATAAATAATGGTGACTGGTGTCGTATTATTTACATTGGATTGAATAAGTCGCTGTGTGAATCCAATGTAAATAATAATAATACTAACCTTGTATTTCTTGTCACCTTTCATTTTTACTTTTTGGGGGGCTACAGGCTGTGTCTGTAGCCCCCCAAAAAGTAAAAATGAAAGGTGACAAGAAATACAAGGTTAGTGTTAAACCACACATTTGAACCACAACTTCCAATTTTTCAAATTTGTAGTATTTCCAGATAGAAGCATAATTTTCTACAAACATTTTCCCACAGAATAATATTTTGCCACTGAAATTCTTAATTATAATTTACTTGGGTTTTAAGTGCAAGGAAAAAGGATCATTTTCGCATGCATCAGACTGTATGGATGAAATGTTGCCTTTAATGAAACTTGTGTATCAGAATCGTTGCACATGAAAGCTGAGTTTGGAAGCAGAAAGCTGTAACTTCCATGAAGCTTTCAGCGTGGTTATTGAAGTGTTAAGAGTGGGTTCCAAGTAAGTGCTGTAAACTGAACCTTATTTCAGACCTCCCTGAAATTACATGCCATAACTTGAAGAGCTGTTTGTAGCCTGGCTTCCTATAGGAAGAAGGCATATGCAGTTATCCTGTGCACATATGTGTGTTTCCCCTTAATTACTTTTAAGTGTGGTGTAATGACTAAGTGTGCAGCACTTAGACCAGGAGATAGGGGGAACCCTGGTTCAAGTCTAACCTTAGCCAGAAACTTGCTGGGTGACCTTGGGCCAGTCACAATATTTTTTCAGACTAACCTATGTCACAGGATTGTTGTGAGGATTAAAAGTTGTGTTTGTTCTATGTAAAGCACTATGCCATGGCAGGGGGGTGCTATATAAAAATAAAGATTATTATTTATCCAAAAGGCCATTTCAACCAAATTTAGTAGAAAAGCAGAAGGTCAAAGAAAAGTAGGAATCCAATATATTGTAATGGTTGTGGCTGGAAGTGTAGACAAAAAGCTCTACTGACTTGCATTAAGCATTACTTTCTCTTAGAAGACCCAGGTTAATTAGTTTGGAAGCTTGCAGTATAGAACTACTTGTTCATAATTTATACATAGTATTTTGAAATATAGGGTTTCAGAGTGGGAAGTCAAACCAATCTACGAAAATGTTTTTAAATTGTAATATTTAATGGTTCACTGTTTTTCCCCTCTTCATTTTAGCCATGTGTGATGGATTCAGCCCAGCTCATTCTGTGCCAGAGGGTCTGTGCCTCAGTTTTACCCAGATCAAGCCCCAAACTTGCTGTCCTTTGAGTTATCTGTTTTATGTTAGTCTTTTTTTAATCTTCTGTTCAGTGCAGGGCTCTACCCAGGACTAACACCTAGCCATGGACTTTGGTTCACCTCACAAACTTAACCCAACAGCAAAGTCTCTAACAGAAATACTCCTAACATCCTGTCTCTTACTCCAGGGATCACCTCCCAGGCAAGCCACCCCAACCTGGAGGAGGCAGCTCCTTCTACCTTCCCCGGTGAATCTCCTTTTCAACTGATCTGCTGAGTTTCTCTCTACCGACTGGGGTCTGTATGTAGGATGTACTTCTGCTCCAGCTGCTCCTACCCAGTTAGCCCTTTTGCGCTTAAAACTCCCTTCATCTGGGCAGCATTGACTTGGGCCAGGGGAAGCGGAGCACATTAACCCCTTCAGGGCCAGTTCAGTCTGCCACACTGTTTTGAAATGGATGTTTTTCTGGATTATTGGCATATTCAGTAGTTGAGGTCTGGCCTTACAGTCTGACAGCCACTCCGCTTTTCCCCCACCCCCTTAGTTAAAGTTCTTTGCAAGACTCCAGTGGACTGATTTTGCTTTGGTATCTACAGTTACCTGTACACATTCAAAATCTCCACTCTTGCAGGATCATTTAGATGTTATGTTTGCCAGGATGCTCACCAAAATAGCAAATTGTGCAATTTGTCATTCCCCCAATTGTCGTGCTATCTTCCCCTTGTATAAAATATCCAGGGACTGGAGAATCACACTTGGGAAGATGTTCCCCTTATCTGTACAGCAAGTGACTGGGAAGGAGACACAGGGTATTTTCAGATGTTACGAAATCGCTGCTCACCACAGTGAATCCAGTACATTTCTCTGTGGTGGCAGCAATCACGGTAACATCTGCTTGAGCCCTGCCAGATGTTCACCACAGTGAATTTCTGGTGGGGATCAAAGCTAACCACGGTTCTGGACCTCCAGCCGGCCCGAGGTCCAGAACCGTGGTTAGATTGGCCACGATCCGGGATGGGCCAAAAGTAACGTCTGTTACCTTGGCCCGTCACGGATCGTGGCCCCAACCACAGTACGGGATCGGGCGCAGTGGCCGCAGCACCCGCCCATCAACCCGAGGATGGGCAGCCGTGGGAGCGTGGGGGGCGGGCTGTGCAGCCACACGTTGCGCCGCGCAGACTCGCCCCCACCGAGACTCCCCAGCGTGATGGAGCCGGCACGTCTAAAGGACGGCCGGCTTCATCATGGACCAGAATCCGGTCATGTCTGAAAATACCCACAGTTTGGAAATGGGATTGAACTGTGAAGGAACCAATCCATGATAAACCCCTCTGGTGATGAGTTTGCATTTTGAATTCCCATCACAAGGACATGATTCGATATCTTTTTAAATGTAGGGTTACATACAGGCCTGATGAGAGGGTGGAGGGGTGTAAAATTATACCAAACTCCCAAGCTCTGAGAGACAAAAAAATGACACAAGTTTTTAAATATATGCTAAAATAATTGCAGGTTACACATATGTAAGTAAAATTTACAGCATGCTCTCTGAGAATTTATCTCAAAATTTGTGATGCCGGTGTGGGGGGGTAGGTGCGAGGTAGGGGACCACTAGCTACTAGGATGCATTGGGGCCCAAATTTTCTCTCAACAGGGGTGCTTACATGAGGTCAGATTTTTGACAATCACAAAATTTACTCTTGCTTACTTCACAGATAAGTGTTAAGATAAAACACGTAAGCCAAACAAAAAAGCATGTTCTCCAGTGGGGTTTCTGCTGTGAATGTATCTGAAAGCCCTCGGGAAAGGAGAATAAGCAAGTTTATCCCTATTGTTAAGAGGTGAAACAGAGTTTAAATAATTTGCTCACCGTCATATATGAATCAGTGACAAAGACAATAGACCTCGGGTCTCCTGACTTAATCTGGTTGACTGGAGCACACTCTCATGGCCCCATAAGGCTGTCTACATTATGATTATTATTAAAGATGATGAATATTACAATTTGAGTTAAACAAAAACATGGTATCAAATCTCTTCATGTAGAACAAAAGAGGAGGTCTAATTATTTAATTCATTAATTAGTCTGTTCATAACATGACCAGTAGGTGCGAGCTCAACTCAGACCTAGTTAAGATGATTTATAGAGTGTATGCAGTGTCATCCAAAGCTCTTCTAATCACCTATTTAAAGGTGAAGTCAGCCAGCACAAGATCTAATGGGATCTCACTGATACACCATGACTGCCAAGCACTAATCAAATGTTTGCATCAGCAGTGTCCCTCACAGGTTATCATCCTTGCATGCCAGAATTATGAAAAGGGAACTTGACAGGCTGACTCCACGTAAGTCCCTGATTTTTGTGGGTTTTTTCTTTTTCTTTTTTAGAGCTGGAAACACATTCAACACATTCTTAGATAAGTAGTGGGAACAAAGGGGCTGCGTTTACTTAGAGTTAATGGAGAAGTGCAAAAATCTTTCCATTAAAAATTCTCACAAGGGAATAATGATCTTCTTTTACAGGGCTGCACTAAGATTTTAATTATAAATGTCTCTGTCTCCAAGCACAGATATGATTGCCCATCAGAACTTCCTTATGAAGGGTAGAACAGGCTGGCCTACGCTTTCATCTGCGTCTCTAGCGTCAAAAATTTTGTAAGAAGCATTAGCATAAACTCTCATAGGTCATAGCCTCCCTAGTGGGGTTATGAAGAAACGTTCTCCTCTGGGTACTGGATGTCCCATTTCTGTTCAACCCACACTGCATCCGCACTCCAGCTTTCCATAGTGTTCTTTAGGAATCCATAATTGCTTCCCACCTTTCTTCTCCAACCACCTGGCTGTGTATGAATGTCCTCATTAAAGAAAAGTGGCTTCAGTGACCTCCTTGCATTGAAGATTCACTGTTCTTGCAGACCTGCCTTTTTATTGAAACCAGATCTTAACCTGCATTTTTCCTGACATGGCTTCATGAAGGTCCATTCTCGACTTAATTTTAGTGGGAACCTGGCCAAAACCAAGCTCTAAATATTTCCCATCAAAGGGCAATTTTAAATGTACCAGGCCCAAAGGCCCACCACGCTGAACCACGGACCAGGATCCGTTTTGGATCCCGATCAGGAATCAGGCCGGCGTCCTTTAGATGTGCCAGCCTGATTCTCACCGGGGAGGGGGCGGGGCTGTATGGTGCGATGTGCGGTCGCACAGGGCCCCCCCCCCATGCTCCCCCAGCCGCCTGCCCTCCAGGAGACGGGCGGGTGCAGCAGCCAATTCGGACGCTGCACCCAATCCCATCCCGTGGTCGGGACCATGATCTGGCCGGGCTGCAGATAACAGACATAACCTGCAGCCCATCCCGGATTGTGGCCAATTCGATCACGGCTGGGGCCTGATCCCACCACAATTCTGGACCTCTGGGTGGCCGGAGGTCCGGAATCGTGGTCAGTCTGATTCCCGCCAGTGATTCACTGGGGTGAACATCTGGCGGGAAGCAGAACAAATGTAACGGGACTAATGGCCACCACAGGGGATTCACTGTGGTTGACCGTGGTATCGTTACGTCTGAAATTACCCACAGTCAGCAGCACAGAGGAAACACATCTGGCCTTTCTACTCTATTCATGCTGCTAAACTCTGGTCCACACCTCCATGGTTTCCTGTCTTGACAACTACAACCACCTGCCCTCTCTACTGGTGATATTTCACAAATCATATCTTGCCCCTAGCCCACCCCAATTTCATCTATTCCAAATTATGCTGCAAATATCACTTTTGTGGTTCATCATTGCCCTTTCTCTGTCCATCTGCAGAAGGCTTCTCCTCCATTTTAGCAAACTAAAACAATTGTCTCCTTTCTTATTGATTTCTTCTACTCCCTTGTATTATTTTGGTGAGGGGTAATGGCTTTTATAGTTTTTAAATGTTCCTCCTGCTTTATTAAGGGTGGCCCTCATACATCTGTTTCATTGTCACATCTCTGTCTTAGAGGGCAATTTTTGGATTCCAGTTAATGGCTAATCGTACCAATAATACAAGAACAGCCATGTTGACACATGCTTGTTCAGCATGCTCTTTGCCACTGATCTCGCACCCAAATAGAGGTATTAATCCTTTCATCCTTTGCTGACATCTTTCAAGATCTCTCCGACAGGGTTTAAGAGCTTTATATGATAATTGCTCTGTCATTTGTATAAAACTATTGTCCCAGATTCCTAAACAGCTGATGAATTTAGTTGCTTAGGTAGTTGATCCATGCAATTTTCATTTTGAATAAACAGGGGATTCTTTCATATTGAGTTTATAGATTTTATTTGATCAAAAAACCCCTATAATCTGAAAACTTGTTTTTCAGTAGATTGTCTTTGAAGATTTAAATTGACAAACTATTCTGTAAATGTAATGTGATTTATTTTATTTTATTTTTTAATTTTGTCTTCCGTTCTGGTCTGTCATCCCCAATAAACATCAGTGTGTGGGAAATTTCCCAAAGGTGCACAAGTTTAGCTTAGGCAGATAAGTCCTCCCAGAGTTTGGCAATATCCCCGGGCTGGTTCACCTACTGAACAGAATGAACACCCCACCCAGGGCTGCACCTTTCCGGAGGTGGCACTCAGGGATCTGACAAGCTCTAACAGCTGCATGGACTGTCCTTGGTGCTGACCCTAGGAGGACAGGTTGGGGCCATCCCTGAATGCTTGCACTCTGCTGAACAGTTCCTCCCTCCCTACTGATCTTCCTTGCAAACCCAGGCACTTGCAGTTGAGGACACCACCATTTTGTTTTCCAGGGCAATTAACAACTTTCAGCAGTCCTAGAAAAATGTGTGGAAGTCCTTGCTCACTGCAGCAACTGTCCTGATACCAGTATTCACCAAATGTCAGCAAGAGCAAACGTGTACATGATGACCAATGGCTGTACAATGCAAAATTCCATGATAGGTTCACAGATCTATGATTGTGCACTGTGATTCACAATAAGCAGGCAGATTGCTGCATCCAAGAAGAGCTCCATTGACTCCGCACACCCACAGGAGATTGTCCAGACTCGGTGCAAGATTGACTATCTTTACTAGAACTGTTTTGTAAGACTAGGGCTCCAGCCATTGTAGCGATCACCCAAGGAAATCTCGTTGGTTTCAGTAGGAGTTCAGCTAGAGACAGGATTGTAGCCAGAGCTGGTTGTAGGGGAGCAGTGGTTGGGACTCTGAGGAGCGGCAGTAGCAGCCAGGTGGTGAGTAAGCAAAGCCTGTCTACCTGCCTCCGCTCCCCACATTATGCTAAACTTCATTGGAATGGTACCATTCCTGTGGGACTGCTCCAGTGAGCTTTCATTTATTTTATTTCATTTCAGTCATTGTTACCCTGCACCCATCCTGCCTCAGGCAGCTCAGCGCGGCTAACAATAGTATAAAACATAAATATAAAACATCTAAAATTATCATAAATATATACAAATAAAGGAGCAGAAAAATACCCTCCCTAACCCTACCCTTCAACCACTACCCATCTCCCCCACCAAAAGCCCAGTGGAACAACCAGGTCTACACGGTTGTCGGAAGGAAGATCTGGGGACAGGCAAACTTCCACCGGGAAGGAGTTCCACAGCCTCGGAGCGTCGACTGAGAACGCCCTTCCCATCATCGCCACCTGGGACACCCATGGGACCTCGAGAAGGGTGCCCCCAGCTGACTGCAGGGGCCAATCCAGGACCCAGGAAATGAAGTAGTCACACAGACAGGCAGCACTCAGACCGTGTAGGGCTTTAAAGGTCAAAACCAACACCTTGAATTGGGTCCAGAAGACTATAGACAGTCAATGCAATGAACGGAGCACTGGTGTTATGTGCTCTTGGTGCTCTTGGTGCCCTGTCCCTGCAAGAAGTCGGGCCGCCATGTTCTGCACCACCTGCAGTCTCCAAACCATCACCAAGGGGTAGTCCCACATAGAGCATGTTTCAGTAGTCCAGTCTTGAGGTGATGACGGCATAGATGATTGTGGCCAGGTCAGAGTCTGAGATGTATGGCCAAAGCCAATGGATCAGATGTAACTGACCAAAGGCGCTCCTCGCCACAGGATATCCAGGCAGAGCTCCGCATCAAGGAGCAACCCGACTCCGAACCTGGGGAGCCAGTACAGGGTGAACTCAATCAATGATGGGAGTTACCAACTCCCTAGTCCCACCCACCAGCGTCACCTCTGTCTTGTCAGGGTTCAACTTCAGATGGCTCACCCTTATCCAGTCCCCCACAGCTGCCAGACATCGAGTAAGTACTGAGACTGCCGAGCCTCAGTCAGCTGAAAAAGAGAGGTAGAGTTGCGTGTCATCAGCATACAGATGACACTGGACGTCAAACCCTCTCATGACCTCACCCAAAGGCTGCATATACACGCTGAACAAGAGAGGAGACAGAATCGAACCTTGCAGCACTCCACCCGTGAGGCTCTGGGGAGATGAAGAACAGTCCCCCAGCACCACCTGCTGACTTCTCCCAGCAAGGAAGGAACAGAACCATTCAAGAACAATTCCACCCACCCCTGCCCTGTCCTGCAAGCGGGCCACCAACGTCTCATGATCAACTGTGTGAAATGCAGCCAACAGATCTAATAGGATCAACAAATTTCTTTTGTTGAGGTGATCCAGAAATCCATAATTGGTAAGGGTGCATTAATCTGTAACTGACATTTTTGGGCAGTTACGGATTAATCCGAATTTGTAACGCCCAACTTTGCTAGTTTTACACCACTGCTACTACATTGACTTCAGTGGAGTGTGACCTGATTTATGGGGGGGATGGGAGTACACCTGTGTGCACACCCCCACCCCTGCAGTGGCATGCCCACGGACACACACCTCCTCCCCCCCCCCAGCTGTGACCTGTTTTAAAAGGGCCAAACGCTCATGGTAGTATTGAAAATCCAGCTCCAAGCCTGGGGAATGTATCAGCATATCAACCCAAGGCACTGAGTTGAAATAAAATGAGCTAGGACATCTCTATTTAATAAGCTCTCTTTATTTGTTTTAGATTGGAAGGAATGGAAAGGCAGACATTCAGTCATAACTAAGCAAGATGCATTATTGCAAGTGTTCACTTGGAGTGATTGAAGGTTTGAATAAAGCATAGTGTTCATCCTGTTAGTATGTTATAATAATAGCTTCTGTGAGAGTAATGCTTTTTAAAAGGGATCTTTAATTTAAAGCAAATGAGCCTTTAATATACAAACACTGCTCAGGAGGAAAGCATGATTATGGCTTTTTAAAAAAATTAATGAATAACAGAACTATAATTTTTGAGCAGGGGATATGTGTATTTCGTGTTTCCCTTGGGTTTTTAAAATACCCTGAATTACTGAAAATCATCTTATAGCAGAAAGCTTGCCATCATGCTGAACTTAACATGAGACAAACGGGAATGCCAGATCTGAAGTCCCTTTTGACTTTGGGGACATTTGGAATTGAGCTGTGCGCTTGTCAGCTTAATCTCTTTGCTGTTTAAATAAGTTCTTATGTAGGCTTTGGGGGAAAAAATGACTATAGAGATTCTTCTGCCGGTCTCGAGTCTAGTATTTTAATTGTTTGAATTTGCAAAAGTGTGAAGCTTCTAATTACCAAGGCTCAGCCCTGACCTAATTACTAATTATTTATTATTATTATTATTATAAGCATTTATATAGCGCCAGCGATGTACCTGGCCCTTTACGAAAAACAAGATAGACACTGTCCCTGCCCAATCTAAAGACAGGGGGAGGCGAGACAGGGAAGGGGGAACAGAGGGAGAGACAAGGAATCCAGCATTATTTACTTTTCCACCATCTGCTGACAGCCTTGCAAAAAACAAACACCGTTTCATGTGGGACTCTTTCTTCTCTCAACCGCTGACGTTGAGAATTGCCTAAAATTTTCCCAATACAAAAACTTAATAAAATACAGTGACATGCTTTGCTTGCTTGAGATGAGAATGCTGTTGACGTGACTTCCCTCTGACTACAATAATCAGTTTGCACCACCTGTCCCTATGATAGCTACGCCCTTGAGCAGCTGGCCCTTTGTGTAAGTTAGAGCAAGGAAGGTCAGGAGGTCAGACCTCTGACTGTTGGGAGCTGGCAGTGAAACAGGAAATGAATCTCTCCTTTATGACTTGCTCTGTATTTCTGTGAAGCAACTGAAGCTGGCCACCATTGGAGACAGGATGTCAGGCTAGATGGACCATTGGTCTAACTCAGTATGACACTACTTATGTTCATAAGAGTCTTGCTCTAACTTATGTGGCTAGCACCGCAAACGTCATAGAAGAGTGGGCATTTTGAATTCAGTCACACTACAGTCCAGCACACTCCTACTTCTGCCTTTGCCCTTGTCACGGAGAAACCCGGTAAAGTGGGGGTGCAGACCTCCAACCCATGACAGCCCTTACAGCATTGGTGTGGACTGGGTTGCCAGAGGAGGGATCCATGCTACCTGAACAAGAAAGCTGCCCCTAAGAATCTCCACCTGCTTGAACAGGTTACTGAATCCGACCCACTGCTTTCTTTAATATTTGGACAAATATTAAATTGTGGCAGGCTTTTGGCAAAGTTGAACAAAATTAATCAGACAAGCATCTAGGCTGTAATCCATAAATGACTAAGGCCGCTTTTAGATGAGCTGGTCACCATTGCGCGACATTTCAAAATCCTGCAATGCGGGATTACACGAGACGGCCAGCGGGGATCACGTGCATGGATGGCGGTCGCGCATTATTTGCCAACCGTGAATTAAATACCTCGATTGTGAGGTATTTAATTCGCTGTCGGCAAATAATGCGCAACCGCCATCCATGCGCGCGATCCCCGCCAGCCGTCTCGTGTAATCCTACGTCGCGGGATTTTGAAATATCGTGTGAGTGGGTCTCACAACGGCGACCCACTCATCTAAAAGCGGCCTTACTTCAGAGTGAATGACTTGTGGATTGCAGCCCTACCTATTAAAATAATGGACACAATATACTTGAAGGGATGCTATTCTTTGAAGAGAGAGCTCATTCCACATCTGCAAGACAGACACATCTTCGAAGAACTTTATGGGTTTTTATGCCAGCCACTTATCCCACAGGGTTGCAAAGAGGTGATTATTTGGCATGACCGAACCTCCTCTTAAATGCCATCCTCAGGTACAAGCAAGAGCTGTGCCACACTTTTCTTATTTCACCTCCTCGCACTCTCTCATATTTGTATTGCACCGTGAAAGATTCTCTCCTGTAGTCTGACCTTACTGAGTATGCTACCTTCTGCTCAATATAATGCTGAGAATGTGACCTCGTCTTAGCAATAAAAAATATATTGTGTTAGACTACGTATAACAGAAGATTGTATGGTACAATATAAAGTTCATTCAGAGGACACATTTAGTAGCAGTAGTGGTCGTGTGCTCAAAGAATGTAGTCTAGTGACTCAATAAGCAAGAGAAGAGTTCTTCTTTTCTCTTCCTGGCTCTACCAAATCACCGTGTGCCCTTTGGTAACCCCTAACCCTCTCTGTGCTTGGATTTGCCTCATGAGATAAATGGCTATAATAGCACTTAGGGTATTGTAAGGCTTAGGTCACAAATGGGACTATCCCATCGTGAGCAGTTAGAGAACTGGGCCTTTATTTATTTATTTACTTATTTACTTATTTATTTATTTTAAAAATTTATACCCCGCCCCTCCTGCCACAGGCAGCCCGGGGCGGCTAACAAAGTCAGTCAAATAAAATACAATAAAACATATAAACGCATCAAATAACAATAACAACAATAAAAATGAGGAGAAAGAAAAACCCCAACCCCCCACCCCATCCACCCTCATCCTTCTCCCTCGCCAAATGCCTGACGGAACAGCCAGGTCTTACAATTCCTACAGAAAACCAGGGCCAGATGGGTCCCCACCGGGAGGGAATTCCAGAGGTGCGGCGCGGCCACTGAGAATGCCCTGTCCTCCGTGGCCTTGCGGGAAACCCGAGGGACCTCCAACAGGGCGCCCCCAGATGACTGTAGGGGCCGGACCAGAACCCGGGGAGTGAGGCGGTCTCGCCATTAGACAGGGCCCAGACCATATAAGGCTTTATAGGTCAAAACCAACACTTTGAATCGGCCCCAGCAGACTATTGGCAGCCAGTGCAGAGATCGGAGCACTGGTGTAATGTGCTTCCGGTGGACCAGCCCCACCAAGAGCCGGGCCGCCGCATTCTGCACCAGCTGCAGCTTCCGAGCCGTCAGCATCAGTAGCCCCATGTAGCGCGTGTTACAGTAGTCTAACAGAGGTAATAAAAGCATGGATGATCGTGGCCAGATCCGGAACCAAAACCAGCGGCCGAAGCCGCTGCACCAGAGGTAACTGGCAGAAGGCACTACTCGCCACAGCCTCCACCTGTGAGAAGGGTGATTGCCATGTTGGCAATGTAAGAGACTGAGACCCTTTTTGCATGGACGCCCACCCTCGCCCATGTGTGCAGGTGCGGGGCGTCAGTGCGCCCACCACAGGCAGTGGGTGGGGGTGAGTGCTCCTGCGCTCCACCAACTGCCCACGCACAGAGCAACATGCGCCAATGGCAGTTGCTCCGTGTGTGGAGGTGGATGGGCGTCCCTGTAATGGGCCGCCCACCCACTCATCCCCCCATGCACTTGCATCCATTAGAAAAGGGCCTGAGACAAAGGCCCTTTCACACAGGCTGCAGTGGGTGGAGGGTAGACAGTGGGTGGGGATGCGTTCCTGCCCACCTCCACACATCTCCACACACGGAGCATCGGGCATTGGTGCCTGTTGCTCCATGCGTGGGTGATGGGTGGAGCGCGGGAGCGTGCACACCCCCCCACACACCGCCCGCAGTGTTCCCTTGGTCGCCCACCCATCCCTCCCACACCTGCTGTGGTGTTCGCAACTTCTGCTGTTACCTGTATACCTGGGCTTTATTAATTTTAGTTAGCATTTGATTGTTAGTTTTCCCCCATTGTATTTAAATGTTTGACATGTTAATTACTTTTGTCCTAACCACTCCCTCTTATACCTGTCCTACATTTGCTCAGTCTGTAATTTGAGGAAGGGCCCTGAAAGCTTGCACACACTCGCTGAAAGAAGTTAGTTCAACAAAATATATCATCTGAACTACTTTGTCACCATCTCTTCATTATTTAAGTATTCTAAAGTAAAAAAAAACCAAAAGATGTTATACATCATAGTCATTTGGCTAGCGCTTGAGGCTGCTTTTACCAAATGGGGCATAAAAATTCTCTCATTGCCTGGGTTGTCAATTTTCCTTCCTGTAGATGTGCATGATAATACTTTATTTATTTATTCATTCAGATTTATACCCCATACTCAACTCAAGGTACATTCTTCCAGCCATTGGAGTCAATGGCACAACTTCCATTGACTCTCCCATTGGGGGGATTGTTGTGACAGTTTCTGTGCTTGGTAACTTTTTGTCTAATTACTTTACTAGCTGGTTTCTTGGATAGTTTTGCATTTGTAGAACATATACATTTAAACCAGGTTGGAATAAGAATTAGATTTCCCCCTTTTTTCATCTTCCGGTTAATTGTGTCAACAGTAATAGTTCCCCAGAGCTAGAGTGAAAGATGCATCAGTATGCACAACTTGTTAACATGTACAGAATTTTAGGTAGAAATTGGACTCTTGGCAAAGTAACATAGGCCTTCATTCTACCAAAGAGGAGATCCTGTAATTAGCAAGTCAGCACAATATTTTATGCTGATTGTATCCCCCAGACTGCTGAGACCAGGGAACTAAGAAATCCCCATACCAATGATAGCATTTGCAATCAATTAGATCTTTGATTGGCGTCTTGCCATGAGGACTTGTTCTCATTTGAAGTTTTAAATTTTACCTCCACCTTGTGGTCCTTCTAGATATTGCGCTTCTTTGTGTGAAAGTGTTTCCAGATTTGGGGCATTTTAATACCCCAGTTTCCTCAGGCAGGGTCCAGCACTAAGTAAGTTAGCATTCTTACTACTTCTCATTTTATCCTTGTCACTCAATCAATTTGCCATGTTACCTACCCAAAACGAGCCTAGGTAGGGAAGGGCTGTGTCAACTTGCGGCCCACTGTGAAAGGGTGAGTGTGTGTATATGCACGTGCGTGCGTGCGTGTGTGTGTGTGTATGTACGTGTGTGTGCATGTGTAGAGTTTCATCCTGAGCTGCCAGTGGGAAGACAAACACCACTCTTGTTGAGCCAGGAAGCAAAGCAGGATATATCAAATGGCAGGAGCAATAGGAGATCATCCAGTCACATGTTCTCAGGGTAATGCAATATCCTTACTCTTCCACTTTGTTCTCCCCTCTCCTCTGGGGCAATCAGACTGATGGTAGCTACTCACTCTGTGTGCACCTGTCTCACACTCATCAGCGGCAGCAGGAGAGAGCTTTCTTAGGGGCATTTTGACTTGTGATTGATAACAGGGGCAAGATGGTTGTGGATCTTGTGGGTTTTTCAGAGCTGGGCCTGGGCCTCTTTGATTAGTTAGGTCACCTACCACTGCTCTATAGAGGCACCTAAGGCCCTTTTCAAATGGGCATGGTGGGTGGGGGGGATAGGGGTGCACCCGTGGTGGGTGAAGGTGGGTGTGCAGCTGTTCCCACGGGCACACAACCATCTCCTCCCATCTCCATGCACAACGCAATCGGCATTGGAGCCTGTTGCTCCTTGTGTGGGTGATGGGCGTCCCCACCTACCATAGGTGGCAGTCCCACGAATGCCCCACCCCACCCCACGGGCAGCATTCACAATGGGTGCCCCCCTCACTACACACATGTGCGGTGCGGGGGAGGGGCACTCGTGAAAAGGACCTAAGATTTGCTCTGAATGTTTGAGATTTTGTTTTTTTTGCTTCTGAAATATAAAGCAAAGTCCAAGGGGCTATATTCTGTGTTGATTTACACTGGTGTAAATTCTTGGCCATGTAAAACAAAACCAGTTTAGTGCGGAAGGAGAAGATCATATACAAAAAAATCAATAGTTTGTACAAACCTGTTAATGATTGCTCCATCTAGTCTTCATGTGATTAGGCCCCTGTTCAAGAAACCATCTCTTGACGCTGATGCTCCTGCCAGATATTGGCCGGAGCAATATTGAACGGGCTGTGGCACGGCAGCTCCAGGAACATTTGGACCACACTGGTTTCCTTGACTCCTTTCAGTGTGGTTTTCAGCCTGGGTATGGTATGGAGACTGCATTGGTGGCCTTGGTAGACAATCTCTATCTGGCGTTGGACCAGGGTCGTTAGACCTTACTGGTCCTGCTAGACCTTTCGGCTGACTTCGACATAGTCGATCATGAGGTGCTGGTGACTCACCTGCAGGACCGTGCCAGGATTGCCGGGACTGTCTTGGACAGGTTTCGTTCATTCCTGGCCGGGAGAACTCACTGGGTGGTCTTGGGGGAGTGTACGTCTTCTCCCCGGGACCTCACGTGTGGAGTCCCGCAGGGTGCCATTCTGTCCCCCCTCTTGTTTAATCTATATGCAGCCATTAGGGGAGATCGTGAGAGGGTTTCAGGGCATGCAGTGTCATCAGTATGCTGATGACACTCAGCTCTACCTCTCTTTTTCCATCGACCCAGGTCACGCATTCTCCCTATTTTCCCAGTGCCTGTCAGCTGTGGGGGCTTGGCTTGGATGAGGTTGAGCCATCTGCAATTGAATCCTGACAAGACGGAGGTGATGTTGGTGGGCGAGGGCTTGGGGGACCTGGGGGTGGTTGAATCTCCTCTTGTTTGGGGGGGGTTCACCCTCCCATGGTGTCTCAAGTGCGGAGTCTGGGTGTGCTCCTCGATTCACGGCTCAGCCTGGAATCTCAGGTTGTAGCTGTGGCGGGGAGTGCATTTCGGCAGTTACATCTTGTCCAGCAGTTACATCTTGTCCAGCAGTTACAGCCGTATCTCTCAGTCTCCGACCTCGCCACTGTCATCCATGCCTTCATCACCTCGAGGCTGGATTACTGCAACAACGCTCTACATGGGGCTGCCCGAGAAGCTGGTCCGGAGGCTGCAGCTGATGCAGAATGCTGCGGCCCGTCTCCTTACAGGGGCGGGCCACAGGGAGCACATGACACCAGTGCAACAGGCTCTGCACTGGCTGCCTACAAAGCATCGGGCCAGGTTCAAGGTGATGGCTCTAACCTTTAAAGCCCTTCACGGCCTGGGGCCTACTTATCTGCGGGACCGCCTCACTCCCCATGTGCCTGTGCGACCCTTGAGATCATCCGTGGGAGCCTTTTTGGATGTTCCCCGGGTGAGGCGGGTGGCCACCGATGTTAAATCTTTTTCAGTGGCTGCACCTGTGCTGTGGAATTCGCTCCCGGAGGAGGCTTGGTTGGCCCCCACTCTCCTGTTATTTCGGCGTTTATGTAAGACCTGGCTGTTCCGCCAGGCCTTTGGCGAGGGGTAGGGGTGGGGTGGGAGTGGATTTCCCCCCCTGCATTGTGCATTTTTAATTGTTTTAAATTGTTGTTTTATTTTTATATTGTTGTTCGCCGCCCCGGGCTGCCCTGTGGGCAGGAGGGGCGGGATAAAATTTGTATATAAATATAATATAAATAAATAAATAATAAATCCTCTGCGCTGTATCAAGCCTTGAAAGTGTAATGCCTTTGAAAAGCACAAGAGGTCTGTCAAGCTTCAAGCAGTGTATTTCTAAAGGAACAAACTACGGAACATTTGTTATTCTTTAGTATGTTACACATACTAGAATACTAGAATAACAAGGTTATTTGTTATTCTTTAGTATGTTACACTCCCCCTATACTAGAATTATGGTATAACCAGGTGAGGGGTCACAGTTATAACGTAGTTAAAAACTGTAGTGTGTATTAGTCTAAATGGGGCCATTATACCTGGGCCAGAATTTTGCACAGTTTGATCTGAGAACTGCTGGAGAGCCATTATAAGGATGAGGAAATCTGTCTTCCATTATAACTAATGCTAATTGAAAACAAGTAGTTCCATGCACGTGAATTAATGATGCTTGGCTTCCTACAGGAAGGGAATAATGACGAAGGGAATAATTCCCTAAGGGAAGGGATAATGACTAATGTAAGCCAGTGGGATTTTTTTGGTTCCAAATTGGGACATATCTACCCTCTAGGTGCAACCATTGTTAACTCTCCTAGATTGTAAGCCCTTTGGGGCAGGGGACCTGTCTCTGACTGGACAGCACCAAGTACATTGCTGACTCTATATAAATAAATAAATAAATAAATAAATAAATAAATAATATAATAATATAATAAAAATGTGATCCTTCTACCTGTCTCCCAAATTCTGCTGAGATTGATCTGGCAATCAAAAGTTATTAAAAGAGGAGGATGGTATGGAGTTGATTGTATAAACTCTCCATTACAAAACCTGGATAAAATGCAGGAGACAGCATGTGAAGAAGTGCTGCTTTTGAAGTACTCAGCATTCAGAAGTCATGAGCCATGCATCCAAAATAATGAGACTGATTTAAAAATCCTGAGATTTGAAAAAATAATCAATTGTGGGTTCTTTTTATTTCAGGTGTTTTGGTTGTCATGCTTTCTAGTCATCCTCTGCAACCAGGAAAGCTAAAAACTCACCATTCACCTACAGACATGTGGCTTCAGGAGCTGAAGCTTTAAGGAAATGCTAAACTCATGGGTGTTGACATGTCAGGAGTCGTAGGGGCAGACATAGGTCCAGGAGTGATGTCAGGATCGGGGCTGGAGTGGAAGTCAGAATAGGTGCAGGAGTAGGAATGAAAGGCTGGGAGTCAGGGCAAGGGACAGGAATTGAAGCAGAGTCAGATCCTCAGGGCAAGTACTTACCTGAGCAGGGAATCTGGTGGTGTGGGAGGGTGGGTCCAGCTCTGAATGACAATATCATCTGAACCAGACCCAAGAGAAACACCTCTGTTTGGCCCTTTCCTTTCCCAGTGTTGATCAGCTGCTTTGTCTGTCATCGTACATCTATGCACTGTGATGGTTCACTGTGCAGCAAGTGTGTACTACTTAGCCAGTTAGCAGAGCAGGGTTGATGTCAAGGTGAAGGGGGAGAAGGGAGGATCTAATTTACCCCTGCTTCTCACTGCTTGGGGGCACAAAAGTGGAGGGAGGTGGTTACTTGAACTTCACAAGAATCCCTCTGGATCAGGACCCCAAGAGCAGACATGACTGTAAGAACAAGCCTTTCATCTTTCTGGGCCTCAGTTCCCCCTCTATAAAACAAGGAGATTAGTACAACCCTTCCTCAAAGGGGTGTGTTGAGGTTATCAATAATTTGAGGTGCTAGGATACAACGTCGGTGATTAATGCTAGACTGGTACCTAACACAGCTTGCATTGCTGAATTTTGAGGTTTTACCTTGAGTCAACAACTTAGCTTCTCAGCTGCTGTCTGGAATCAGCTCAGTTAAAGCCAGATTAGGGGGTGGCTCAGGCCTCCCTCATCCTCCAGCTATTGTGGCTAACAAGATCTTTCCAGGAGTAAGACACCTGGCTCAATTATCTGAAGAATGATATACTCCTCACAGTAATATGAATGAGATGCACAACTTTTGATGACCAACTCAATGTCTCTTGCAGAGGACAACTGTGTATGGCAGGATGCACCCTTTGATACTACACATCTACTGGTGCCCCAGCAGGACACACTTAGCACCTGGACATTTTTGGTCCTTGCTGTTCCGTTCTTTCCCTTGCAGGCAATGTGATCACCGCCAGGCTCAGTAATTTTGTCACCCCAGACAAAATGAATTTTGCTCCCTTTAACCTCTACCATGGGTATTTTCAGATGTTACAAGATTACGGTCAACCACGGGGAATCCCACGGCGTGATCGTGATCCCGATCCCGGAACGTCTGTTGGGGGGAACGAAAGTTCCCCCCCAGATGTTCACCCCCGTGAATCACGAGGGGGAATCACATTCACCATGCAAACAGAGGTCCCGACGGGACCAGCCCCATTTGCGTGGTGAATGAGATTCCCCCCCGTGATGAAGGGGACCGTATCATCTGTCCCCAGACCACGGCCCGGAATCCGCGGCGGGATTCCGGGCTGTGGTCAATGCGGGGGGGGGAGGGGCGGCTGGGCGTTGCGGCCGCATTGGCCGCGGCACCCGCCCGTTTCCTGGAGGGCGGGCGACCAGGGCAGCGTGGGGGGTGGGGCTGTGTGGCCACATGTTGCGCCGCACAGCCCCGCCCCCCCGGATTCCCCGCCGGGATCAGCCACTGCGTCTGTGTTCGCCATTACGTAGTGGCCCCAGTGGGGAATCAGAAGGGTGATTCCGTGCCGGGGCGAATTGGCCCGGGCACGTCTGAAATCACCCCATGTGAAGCCAAATTCTTAGAGGACAAGTCTATAATTGGCTATTGGTCAGATGATGAGAGCTCTTGATGGTCAGGGTCTGGAAGCAAAGAGCAGGGAATGGATCACTCCATTACGGCCTGTGGTGTACTTACCATACCAGAGACAAATGAAGCTGACCACTGTTGGGAACAGGATACTGGGCTAGATAGACCATTGATCTGACCCTGCATGACACTTCTATGTTCTTAATTCTGTTCAAAGATCTCTGCCTGTGTCCTGTCCTGAAGCCAGGCATATTGCTTCTGCTTCTCGGGGGTTTAAAGGAGGCACTGGGAACTGCCTGGAGATATACTGCTGCTACTGTGCTGGGGTGGTCAGAGATTTGGGCAGTGTCTTCATGCCAGCAACATGTGACTTGAAGCCCCATAATCCCACGCTGCTGCCCAAAGCAGCTCCAGGGGTGACACCCAGCATGTGCCTCAAGATGTCAGTGTGCCACTGCCTCGAGTGCCCCCATGTGTGAGGGTAGGAGCTGGAACCTGGGCTGCTGCAGCTACTGCGTAGAAGTCCAGTGCAGGGACTGCAAGAGGCAGGTCAGCAGCTAAGCCACTCCAGGCAGCTCAGGAGGAGTTGGGGAATTCACAGCTCATATGCCACTAATGCCATGGGTTTAGTGATGGGGTAGTCATGGCACAGGTCTTGGGCTGCTATGTCATCACTAGGCTCATTCACTTCAGGGGAGCCTGAACTGGCACAGCACCTTGAGGACTGTGCTGACAGCCATACAGTGGACTCACTGGGCATGCCGACTGCGTGTCCCAGGGCAAAATCAAGCCTCAGCTGCCATGGGCAGCTTCCCACACTGCCTTCTGTATCTGCTGCAGTGGATTTCATGAATGACATGGGGCTGTGAAATTGCTCATGGCAATGCTTTTCAATTATACAGAACTTGCTGGTTAAACGTTTAAATACGATGGCTTGCAAACACAGAGCCTAATTTTCATGGTCTTGCCTAATTTGCAGTTTACAATGAATTTGCAGAAATGTAAAACTGCAAATAGCCATATTCTTCCCTTAGAAGATGTTTTAGCTAATACGAATCAAATTTCTTCCAGGGTTCTGTTTAGAGAACGGAAAATTATGCCTCCTCATGCGGTACTGTGCTGATTAGTAATTTTGGGACTGCACACAGAACTTAAAAGCAATTTCTTTCCCTCCATCAGCAAGTATGAGAATGTAGGAGGAGAAGAGATCAATTGCTTTTAACGATCCAGAAAATAAGATTCAATAGAATGAATGAATCCTTTCCATGGTCTTCATTCTACACACAACTGCAGTCAGTGGTAACTTTGACTTCAGTGGGTGCAGGATTAGATTGCCACAGTGAAACATACTATTAAGGGATTTTAACACAAAAGAGTTAGGTATATTGTAAGCACCACCATTCTGAGGGTGCTTTCCTACGTGACAAAATGTGCCCAATTTGCCTCCAGGAAAATCTCCAGGAGGCAAATCAGGTGCAGGGTTTGTAACGTGGAAATGTTAGCCCACACATTTTGGCAGCAATCATGCGGGGAATGCAAGGTCAGATTTACTGGTTTTACACCAGATCTGAATCTCCTGCAAGTTTGCCGCCAAAAATGTTATTATATGTTTTTAAATGTTGTTAGCTGCCCCAAGATACTTGTAGCAGGAGGGGGCGGCATACAAATGCAATTATAACTAATTAAAATAAATAAATAAAAACTATTTATTTTTATTTTGACATTTGTTATCCCGCCCCCATCCTGCCTCAGGCAGCTCGGGGTGGCTCACAACAATTCATTAAAAATATATAAATATAAACTTATAAATATAAATACAAACATATAAAAATTCATAAAAACAATTTATAATAAAACTGCCCAGAGCAGAGCAAAAAAACCAAACAAACCCCACCCCACACCCATCACCCATCGCCCCTGCCAAAAGCCTGGTGGAACAGGTCTTACACTGTCGAGGGAAGATCTGGGGACAGACGAACCTCTACCAAGAGGGAGTTCCACAGCCTTGGTGCAGCCACCCAGAACGCCCTCTCCATGGCCCCCACCTGTGACACTCTGGGAGCCTCCAAGAGGTCTGCTGATCCAGGTCCTGCAGGTAAGCGGGGCTCAATTCGTGTAGGGCTTTAAAGGTCAGAAACAACACCTTGAATCAGGCCTGGAAGACTATGGGTAGCCAGTGCAATAAACGGAGCACTGGTGTTATATGCTCCCGGTGCCCAGTCCCTGTACAGAGATGGGCCACTGCGTTCTGCACAAGCTACAGTCTCTGAACTGTCACCAAGGGTAGCTCCACGTAGAGTGTGTTGCAGTAGTCCATTCTTGAGGTAATGAAGGCATGGAGGATAGAAGGGGTGGGACACCGGGGAGAATACTGGATACCAGATTTACCGGTATCGAATCTCCCCGGTACCGGATTTACCGGTATCGGCATACCGGATCTTTAACCTTGGGCGTTTTACCAATTTTTTTACATTGCGGCCGTTTATCTCAATGGCTGTAATGTTAAAAAAAAGGTAAAGCGCCCAATGTTAAAGATCCGGTATGCCGGTACAGGTAATATCGGATTTATCGGATTAATCCGATACACCCAAATACTGGCAATATCGGTTCTCGGGAGAACCAGAATTCCCACCCCTAGATAGTGGCCAGGTCTGAATCTGAAATATACAGCCAAAGCTGCTGTATCAGATGTAGTTGACAAAAGGCGCTCCTTGCAACTACTGCCACCTGAGCATCCAGGTACAGCCATGAATCGAGGATCACCCCCAAGCTCCAAACCTGGGAGGCCAGGGAGGGATGAACTCCATCAATGATGGGGGTCACCAAGTCCCCCGCTCCACCCACCAGCATCATTTCTGTCTTGTCAGGATTCAACGTCAGACAGCTCGTCCTCATCCAGTCTCTCACAGCTGCCAGACACCAAGTAAGCACAAAGACTGCCGGGCCTGGGTCATATGAAAAGGAGAGGTACAGTGGGGTATCATCAGCATACTGATGACACCAAACATCACACCTCCTCACAACCTCACCCAACAATTGCATGTACACGTTGAACAAGAGAGGAGATAGAATAGAACCTTGGAGAACTCCAGACGTGAGATCCCGGGGAGATGAAGAATGGTGCCCCAACACCACATGCTGAGTCCTACCAAACAGGAAGGAGTGGAATCATTTAAGAACAGTTCCACTGACCCCAGCGGGGTCCCGCGAGCAGGCCACCAACAACTCAGATCTATCAGCTGCTTTTGACATGGTTGATCATAACAGGATCAGTAGAGTGGAATGATCCTAATCCAACTCATGGTGAAGGTCATTGACCAAGGCCACAAGCACAGTCTCAGTGCCATAACCCTTATGAAAGCCAGACTGTGACAGATCAAGAAAACTGTTGCAGTCCAGATGCCCCTGAAGCTGCTGAGTCACCACCCGTTATATAACCTTCGCTAAAAAGGGAATGTTAGAGACAGGCCGATAGCTGGCAAGGGAGTCAACGTCAAGTGATGGCTTCTTGAGCAGAGGTCGCACCACTGCCTCTTTAAGGCACCCCAAGACACTTCCCTCCCAAAGGGAGGCATTGACCACCCCAGCCAGCAATGGCTCTAGTGTCTCCTGGCTGGCTTTAACCAGCTAGGACGGGCATGGATCTAAATCACGAGATGTGGCTCTAACCGCCCCAAGAACATCCTCTCACATCAGTGGATGACACCCACTGAAATTGATCCCACAAAACCGTACAAGACGGGACATCCACAACCTCTGGTTCGCCTACTGCAGCAAACGCAACACGTGAATGCGTTGTGGTGAATGCGAGCGATTTTGTCCACAAAATAGTCAATAAACATGTCACAACGAGCGCTGGAAGACTCCAGCTCCAGGTGGAGGAAAGCAGGACTGACCAGCCCCCTCACCACCCAGAAAAGCTCAGCTGGATGAGACTTCGCGGATGCTATGAGAGCATCAAAGAACCTCTTCTTTGCGGCCCTCACACCATGGCACAGGTTTTTAAACTAGCTCTATGCCGCAATCTGTCATCTTCAGTACAAGTATGACGCCACTGTCACTCCAACCACCTTCCTTCCTATTTCAGCTGCCGCAGGTTCTCCATCTACCACAGGGAACTTACGTTACCAATGCCCCGGGAGCAGATGTCTAGGAGCCGTTCGGTTGATGGCCTCAGTCAGCAAGATGTTCCAAAGAGCCAGGAGGTCATTGAGTGAACGGCCTTCAAGGTCAGAGGGTATTTTTGTAAGGGCGTTCTGGAACCTGTCCGGTTCTATCAGCCTCCGAGAGCGAACCAATCAAACTGGCCCAGCACCTTTCCAGGGACTGACATGCACCAGGCGGCCAGTCCACAGGAGGTAATAATCTGAGGGATGCAAAAAATATTTTTAAAAAATCCTCGTGAATGTTTCTGATGTTCCGAGTACCTATTACTGAGGACTAGGAAATCAGAACCACGGTACTAGGAAAATCTTGGAACTTGGAATCACTCAGAATAAAAAAAAAAACCCAGATGCAACCCCCCTCCCCGCCTCACCACCACACCATAACCAGCAGCAGGTATACCATGCCTCTACACATGCTCTGTGGTGTGCCCCACAGATCCACAAAGAAATCAGGTGCAACTCCCACAAAACACACCATAACCAGCAGGTATGCCCCCCATGCCCCTATGCATGCTCTGTGGTGTGTCCCACAGCACCTAGTGCCTGCCAGCAGGCAGATCCAGAAGAAAATAAACCATATGCAATCCCCCCCCCAAAAAAAAACTACACCCCAGCACTGCAAGTATTCCCCCCCATGCCACTCTGCTAGCTCTGTGGTGGCACTTTGTGCTGCCAGCAAGCAGGTCCACAAGCACCCGCCCCCACCCCCAAAAAACCCACAGGAAATAATAACCAACAAGTATGCATCCCTTGCTTCATGCTCCTGTGTAAGGCAAGTTCCCCCAGCTGGGCACATCTTGGATGCAGTTGTAACACACACACACACCCATTGCATAAACCCATAGCATTGCCCTATGCCCAAACACTCACTTAAAAATATAAAAAGCAGGGTGTTGTAGTAACCCCCAGCATTGCCCCTCTATGGCCACTTCAGACCACAAAAAAACCTTTAAAGATTTGGGTGAAAAAATTAGGACTCCAACTCCAAAGCTGAAATACTTACATACAGCAGTGTAGCACACAGCCAGGTCACCAAAGACAGTGAGTAATGTCCATGAAAGTGTCCTATGTGTGTCCCCCTCTCACCTGTTCCCTCCCATTACCCATGTGCCTGAAGGAGAGGTCAGGGGTAGGTCACTCAGGGGTCCCAGGTTCTCCCAACGCCTGGCCAAAAAAATGCACAGCTGCAGCAGCGCAGCAGAGAAGCATTTGACTGAGAGGGACCGAGCCCACCAAGTAACTGACCTATTCTTCAGAACTTGGAGGTATCAAAACGAGTGCTATGATCCTCAGAAAATTCCAAATAAATTTGAAGACCAAGTTAATGTTTCCATGTTCCAATCCCCATGCCTGATTTGCCTCCCAGAGATTTTCCCAGAGGCAAATCGGGCGCATTTTGTCATGTGGGAAAGCACCTTCAGGGTGCAGTCTTTTGTCATTAAAGTTAATGTCAAACTTTCATTGACTTGAATGTGGGAAGTCTATCTTTCCCCTCTAACTGAGGCTGATAATCTTTTATGACTCCTGAAATTTGTAATTTAGCCATGGAAGTTCAAATCTGATTCTTGACTTGCAGGGTGAAAGTCAAAAAAACACATTTAAAATATTTATTTTTTAAGAAAAATTATCAGTGTGAATATCTGTCTGCAGTAAGTCTTGCAACAGCTTCTTTATCAGCTGGAATTTTAAAGGTCTTATCTATCTATGATTTGTTATCTATAAGCTAGTTATAATGCAGAATTTGGGATTCATACCTCAAACCACAGTATAAACAAATTTGTGCTGTAGTGAGGTTGCTTAAAGTTTGTATCTTTGGCTGCACTACATGGCTACACTGTTATTTTAATTGAAAAAATAAAGTGTACTGCATTTTTGATGGACTTTGGGAGCTATGTCTCATGCTGCATTATAACTGAATTTGCGCTATTATTGCTACCAGTGGGGAAAATGCAGTGAACACGGGTCCCCAGCTATACCAATCCATGTTATAATGAGGCTGCACTTTACTGCCATTATGGTATGGGTTGGATTTTCAAAAGCTTTCAGTTTCCATTTTCCCAGTAAGTGGAAACTACTTTAAAAAAAACCAAAACACAAAAACACCCCAGATCTGTCCATAGGCGAGACAATCAGAGCTGCTCGTTTGCTCAGCATGTTCTAAAATTTAGCCTGCTTCTTGCTGCTTAAATGTGCGCAAAGCTCTTCTGTGAATTTGGTTCTGATGTTCATGCTGAGTTCTTGAAAGCCTGGGTCCAAGCATTTTTTTAAAAATATGGCTCATGCAATTTTATCAGTATACTTTTATATGTCATCACGATAGCATCCGAGGATCACTGCTGGGTAAGGGTACAGTCCTGACCCCACTGAGACTTAATCTATTGATTTCAACCATGTCAGGGTTGCACGCCAAGTGAATTCCACTGTTCTGAGACTCCTGCCTTATCACAGGACTTTCCTGCCAGTGGTTCATTGTGTATGGACCTGAAGCGAATACACCTCTGTTGAGGGAATCAAATGCAGTTCTTTAGAAGGAACTAATCCAGTTCAGGTTTTACTTGTACAAAGCCAGTTCAGGTTTTACTTGTATAAACCATTTGAAATGAGAAGAAAAAAGATCTGAACTGGATTTCTTGAGATGTTTATGTCCGGGGTGTGTGTTTGTAAGCAGTAATCCTGTTGTCTTATGTGAAGTAAAATTTTAACCATCATTTCAGAATTTTTTTAAAAATAGGTAATTTAATGTAATCTATTCTTAGAATTCCCAAAACTCCTTTGCCGTCCTATACATAAAGCACACTAAAAGCAAGCTCCTGTGTGCACATCATGGTTTAATTATCTCAAAATCACAGTTTTGTTACTAATTACAAAATTGGTGCCATCCCCCCCACCCCACACCCCTTGCTGCAATTACGTTTACGGCTCTCGCCTATTAGAAGATGTGTTATCATAATAAGTATGGCTTGCTTTCTTTTCTTTGCATACGCTGAGTTGCAGAATCTATAATTATATACATAGGGATCATCAATTTTAGCCTTGCTTCTATAATTATATTAATTGAACATGGAAGCTGTTTAGAAGTATCAGTCTGTAAGGCATTGTGCCTGGTGGAAAAGAATTGGAATAATTATTAGATGAGAGAGATGATTACTAGTTAAGCAAGGACTCCACAGTTTTATACCAATATATAAACAGAAGCCCATCTATCCTTCTTTGAGTTCAATACTGAGGCCGTTTTTACACGGACTGTCCCCCTCTGCTGCCACTTGGTGTTCAGGTGGGTGTGCAGCGGGGGGGAGGGGGAGGGAGGCAGTCTGTGTATATGGCCACCGGGGTGGGGGGAATGGGTGTGCCCCATGTAAACACCACAGGAGGCGGATGTTTGTGCGTGCATGCTCCCGCCTCACATCCACCAACACCCGCCGCACACCTACCCACACCCACCTCCACCCACGGAGTCCTCCGTCAGAACGGAGGATGCTATGTGGGTGGAGGTGGGTGTGGGTAGGTGGAGGTGAGTGTGTGTCTGTGTAAACGGGCACACACCCACCTACACCCAGTGTGCCAAAACACAGAGCGTTAACAAACAGAATGGCTAATTACTCTATTTTGTCTTCTACCTTTAGTGTATTACCAGGTTTCAGCTATGGTATGATAATTTTCTTTTATTCTTTCATCTGCCTACCCGTTGGGCATGTGGTATGGGACTCATAGGGTGATTTCAGATGTGACGCGGTGAGATTCACCACAGTGAATCCCACCCCAGTGTCAATTGCGTCACCGTGGGCCATCGTGAGTCACGCGGTCCCAACAGACATGACAGGGGCGGCACCACCACCTGGGGCCAACTGGAGTGAACCCGGGCCGGGGAAACCCAACAGACGTGACGCGGTGATCAGAACCACGGTGGGAGCCCCACACGGCACCGGGGTTATGCAGATGCAAACATGGCCGCCGGAGGGCAAACGAAGCCAAAGACAGCGGAGGGCCCCACCCAGGGAAGGGAAACACAAAGGGAGGAGGTGGAGGGAGCAGCAGCACGAGCAGTGCTCGCAAGCAGCGACTGCACGGAAGGCGCACACACTTCAAAACGAGAAGCGCACACACACACACACACACACAGGAAGCAGCACACCCACACAACAAAGGGGAGCCGGGCAGGGGGACAGAGGGAGGCACACACCAGGAGGGGACAGGGAACCCCACGGCCGGTCAGATGCACGGGAGGTGGGGGGGCCGAGGGGCCTGCACGGCCAGCCCACCAGGAGAGGGAGGGGGCAGGACCCCAGCTGGCAAGGGGAAGGGGGACCCAGCAGCCCAAGGAGACAGGAGGCAACACAAGGCACAGTGAAGCGCAACAGGTGTTTATTGAGGACACAAGCGGCACCGGCCCGGCGCAGAGACATACAGAGCAGGAGCGTGCGGGACCAGGGCGCGGGAGAAGGGGCAGCAGCAAGGGGGGCATGGGGCCCAGTCCGGGAGGCAGGGAATTACCACAACAGCCCACCATGGAGGCCACACGGAGGGATCTGGGGTGGCGGCAGCGGGTCCCAGGCGAGGTGGCGACAGGCAGGCCGGCGGCAGTGGGTCCCTGGGGGTCCAGCCATCCGGAAGAGGCAGAAGGCGGTGGCGCGAGCACCCAGGCCACTGACGGAACGGAGGTGCTGAGGAGTCATCCGGATGACAGATGGGCCCAGAGCGCCCTACACCCAGCTGCAGGGGCTCCCATCGGGTGGAGGGGGCGGTACCGACAGCAGGTGAACATAGCGGGGCCACTGCCACAGTCCCCGGCAGAAGCCGCGCCCGGCCATGTGGAAGCAGATCAGGTAGAAGGACTCGAAGGGATCCGCACAGCTAATCCCAGAGTGACTGCACACCTCTCACAGGGCCAGCCATAATCGGCTGCAGGGGGCCAGGGCAGGTGGGACAGCTTCAGCAGACGGTAGTAGGCAGCCCCGCGGGAGCGCAGATACCCATGCGCACGCTGATGAAGTAGGACACGGCCATTGCAGGGCCACCCTCACTCAACATACACACCTGCTAGATGAGATAGGAACTCCAGCNCGCGGGAGCGCAGATACCCATGGGCGCCCTGCATGCTGATGAAGTAGGACACGGACACGGCAGGGCCACCCTCACACAGGTAGGTTGCATATCCTGGGAAGGCACACACACACTGAGCGGAGGTCGTCTCGACAGGGCTGCACGCCGCTAGCCCCCCCAGCATGTCCGGTAAGCGCCCCTCAGGAAAGGGGGCGAGCCCCAGCTCCTCGCAGTGCACGTGGCAGTTGCCAGCGGTCACGACATAGCCGAAGCACAGCATACCAAAGCTCAGGCACCGATAGGCATCCGACCGGGTGGGCAGGGAGCGCAGGCTGCGCTGAACGATGGGAGAACGCCACAGGTCGCACAGGGCCATGCTCTCGTGGGCGGTCCAGACACGGACAGAGCCTCCGAGCGGAACCTCGGGCTGGGATGCAGTCGCCATGGTAAAGCTCCTGGAGGGTCTGAACCGCAGCGGCCATGGGGGCAGCATGGGATGCAGGGTCGGGGGACTGCACAGGCAGATGGGCTGCCAAGGCCGACAGATAACGGCTGGACGGGAACAATGGGGCCGTTGTGGAGGGATGCTAAGGGAGCGGGCAGCGCACAGCTGCCGGCATGCAAGGCCGGACAGCCCCATGCATACACACCTGCCTGTGGAGATATCAAAGACTGTACGCACACGCACAGGGAGGGGCAGCGGTCTGAGCCCTGGCGGCCTGCTCAGGGTACCCCCAATGTCGGACCATAGCCGGTACCTTGGGGTGGGGCCCACAACTGAGTCGTACCTGGTGTGGGACATCCGTGAGGCCGGGTGGGGGGTATGCACCTGTAGGAAAGAAAGCACTCGGGCACGGTTAGGTGTGATAATACCATTTATTGTTCTCCCCCATCCCCGCCTCTGACCCCGGTACACCCGTGTGCCCCCATGCCCTTCCTCCCTCCCACTCCCTCAGTGGTCCCGGATGCCCCCTCCCCACCCCATCCCCTACTGATGCCTGCTCTTTAAATCTCCCTCTGTGTGCCGCTTGTTGTTGGTTGCCCGGCAGCAACGCTGCGTGCCGTCACCACAGCCCGTGGTCATTTCCTTTCACCACGGCCGGGGGTCTCCCTTCAGACATTACTTTTCGTTCACCCCTGCCGTGGTGACCATTCACCACACTTCTGGACCTCCTCCCGCCCCGACCTCATGAAGTGTGGTTGGCTTCACCCCGGGCCGCGTTTGACTGAGGTTGACGGTAGTGAATGCCGAAAACGTAGCGTCTGAAAGCACCCATATTTAATGATATATTGTGTAATGCTAAACTTGATTGATAATTTTTTAAATTTAAACTTTTTGATCTTGTATATTCCCCAAGCTGGTTTTTTTAATTATTATTATTGTATTTTGTATTTATATGTTGGTTACATTACCAGTGAATGGCAAATAGCTGATCTGGAATAAACTGACTACTACTACTGCCCACCCCAGTCCATGTAAAAATGGCCTAACTCAGGCCCCAGGAAATCAATGGGACTTACTCATAAGCAAATGTGTTTAGGATCAGGGCTTCAGTTGCTTAGCAAGTACTGAAGCACCAGCATGCATGCAGATTATTCTAAAAACTGGCCTCTCAGGGTGCTGATGTAATCATGCCATCACAGGCTGAAATCAAACGAGATGATGACAGCATGCTGGAATTCCTGTCTGGTCTGTGCGGCCATCACTCACCCGCCATTCACATGTTTGGTGTGTCCAGTGTAAACGGCCAGCCCTCTGATCGCATTTCATGTGCTGGCGGCTGCCACCACTCAGTGGCGCTAGCAATCCCCTTCCCCAGGGCCACCTGTCAGCTGACAGCTCTCTCCCTCTCACGACTGCTGCGTAGGTGGAGGTGGGGGAGGGCACAGGCGGGGCTGCCAAGAGCTGCAGCTGCTGCGGGGGCTGGACCAGCCAGAGCAGAGGGAGAGATTGGGAAGGGAGGGTGTCTCCTTCCGCCTCACAGCCAGCACCAGTCCTGGCACAAAGCCCGGAGTCCCTGGCGAGGGATCGATAGCTCTACGCCCAGACTCCTCCCAGCACTAGCAGTCTCCTTCCTCGGGCCAGGGAGGAATATCACTGGAGCACCCACCCGCTTCTCAGCTGGCCAGGCGCGTTATGTTCTCTCTCTATGGTGCTGGCAGACCTGGATGCCGGCGAGGCTGCAGGCGAACCTCATTGACAAGACATGGCCATGTGGGCGCCCACTACCCCCGATTGGCTCAAAATCCAGCCCTGTCATCCATGAATGAAATCACGGCGGAAATGGGTTAATGACGTTTCAAACCCCGCGCACACAAGCGGAGCTTCACGTGATCCCCCCTGCCATGATTTCAGCTCACAGCTTCCCCCTCCCTCCACAATCCCATCTCATGTGCACGCAGCCTAAGTGGGTGAATGAGATGTATCGGATCAGTCTGCGGTGTTATATTTGGGGGACGAAGAGAGAGTGGTGGGGCCCTGAACTTGCAGGGAGATAACAGGGCAAGAGGGCCCTTCTCCACAGCCTGTTATAGCAGAGAGCTCCAAAGCTCTCTAGCTTCTTTCCCAGAAGGTGCCTGCCTGATTTGACCACATCCATGGCTGTTTGGGGGCTCTTGGGCTTCAGGGTTTTATGCTCCCCATTCTCTACTTCCCTTTTAAGAGTCTGTTACAACTCTCAGTTTCCACCCTTGTGGCTTTTGAGCCAGTCATGGTTTATAGGGGCCTGGCTTGTCATTTTTGGACTCTGTGGTTGGCAACCTTGTAGTTGTGCTGAACTGCTGACTATGTACAGCGGTGGCTCTAGATAGCCCCAGCACATCCAGACGTTCCCAATCCCCGTCAATGAAGCAGCTTAGGGGAAGAAACATATGCAGCTACAGTGGTCTGCTTTCAGCTGTGGGGCCAAATTCAGGGGTTTTAGCACCAGTGTTACCGCACAGTGCTGGCACAAATATCCTAGAAGTCAACAGCACTTACTCACACTGAATCAAAGAGCGACTGCTATTGCTAAATGCCCCAATGATAATCATACTGCTCATGAGCAGAATCTGGACCCCTGGCGTATGTCTGTTCCTTCCAGTGCCACTGACTTGAGTTTTGACTCTGGGGAAACCATTTCACCTCTTGCTGCTTTGTTCACACAGGGAGGTGATGGGAAATTAGTGGTGTTTGGGACAAAATGTAAAATTGTTTAGGAGTGAGGGGTCTTTTGAAGTTGCTTAAACTGTTTCTGCGTAGGTGGATTCCCTTTAGTTTTCACCATGGAAAAGGAGTTCACCTTATGCAGAAACTGTTTATCTTTTCGCCATGAGCTGCTTGTCACATGGGTGATGGAACTGTAGAGCAGGAAGGAATTGCTTAGTCATAGGTAAGTTAGGCAAGACAGAGACGCCTGCTGCTCTACCGTCTCCTAATCAGTTGTACAGTGCTGACATCTGGTGGCCAGAGAAGATATAAACACTAAGTCACTTTGCATTAAATTCAACTGGGCCAGTTCACAGATTCTTTACCATTCTAGATTAGGTTATACATTTTCAAATAAGTGAAACATGCATGCACACACACACTAAAACTTCGACACACAAAATTTCTTATTATGTGCCTGCTTCAATATTGTACATTTTAAATCATAGAAACCAGTTAAGTTGCCAAAACATCAAGTTTAGCATTCAGCCAGTATATTTGAAAGGATGAATCTGGATGGTGAGGACATCCCCAGTTCTGTACAGTATAATTTTTAGAAGTGCTTTAAGTGCTTCTGCTTCACTGTATAACCCAGTCACTAAGCAGTGAACTTCCCCTTTAGATAGCTTATTCCAGAGAGTTCTACTTAGGGATGCCAGCCACCTATGCAAATGTTTAAGGAACGCTTATGAAAAATGCATGTTGCAGGGCCTAAGGTGCCAATGTAAGCCCTGCAACATGCATTTTTCATAAGTGTTCCTTATGAAAAAGGAACCCCACAGGTGCGGTCACTCCAGCTGGAGATAAGGTCGCGATCCTGATGAATATTGCCATACTTTACATGTTCTGTGTCGCTGTCGGGGGTCACCTGATTCTATTTAAGTCCTGAAGTGAAGTATTGTAAGGAAAATGTTTTGTGACCACTGATTTATTCCACTACTTTTACTATGGAATCTTTTTCATCTCTCCCTAATATTGCTGCCATTGGTCACTGTTAGAAGACAAGATATTTATTTATTTATTTATTTGTTTTTGTGTTTTATTTCTGTTTATTGCCCACTCTTCCCCTCAGGCTCAGAGTGGATAACTAAACATACATAAAATAAAACCACTTTACAAACCCCAATTCCATTATGTTCTGTGGAGTTCTGAAATAATGGACGTGCATTATATTTGATGGAGCTGTGTACTCAGTCCTTCTAAAACCATTGCTCTGTGGGCTTGAGTTTTTTCAACTATTGTACAGTACCTATAAGCTACTGTTTCCTGATCAAGGCAATTGAATGTCTCGTGAGTGGCTGCCTTCAGCTTTTGTCCAGACACAGAATACTCCAAACTCTTCTCAGTTAGGCTTCAAGAAAGGAACATTTATCTAATTATGATTGTATAGTGTCAAGTACGTTGCTTGCGCTATATAAATAATTAATAATAATATAAATCAAAGAGGGTGCTGGGGCTACTGATGGATAAAATCCCTCTTGGCCATTATACAAGGGGCTACACCACCATATTTGCACTTCTTGGTCTTTCTGCAGTGTTTGCTAGGTCAGCCTGGGGACGCTGCTCTCTGCCTCAAGGGATATACTAGGCAGGGCTAGTGGTTAATGTACTAGCAGCAGCAACAAGGATGGGAATGACTGAACCACCCAATCAAAAATTAAGAACCTGAATTTAGAAGAAACACAATCAATGCAGAGAGGCAAAGTGAAGGCAAAATATTCCTTACCGCAGGGAAGTGGAATGGTAGATAGATAGATATTTATTAGTTGTAAGCCCCATGGCTGTCACAACTCCGACCATACAATATATAATCAGGATTTACAATCACATATAAACAAGATAAAAGAAACAAAATAAACAGAACAACAATTTATAATCACAAACTTAAAACAGTAAACTTATAATAAATACTAAAACATTATTTCACAATAAATATAGTATGAAACAAATTAGCATTATCCCACTTAAACAATCAAAACGTGGGAAAATAATAATTAATACCTAGCAGTCATAGTTACAGGGAGTGTGTATAATTCAGTGCCAAAACTTTACCAACCATCCTATCTCCTGATAAATTCCTATATCAACTCCCCATCCAAAACTGAAAGCATCAAAGGATCGAGATAAAGTATCCCTATCCTTTCTTCTTCTGGACCTTCTCTAGTCTAGGGAAGTAGAATGCTTTCTGTGCAAGCTCCAGTGGCCAGATTATTTTATTTATTTATTTATTTATTTTTAAAAATTATACCCCGCCCCTCCTGCCAGGCAGCCCAGGGTGGCTAACAAATCAATCAATAAAATACAATAAAAATACAGTAATATATATAAAACATTCAATAAAAACAACAATAAAAATGGCGAGAAGAAAACCCATAACCCCCACCATCCCATCCACCCTCACCCTTCTCCCTCGCCAAACGCCTGGTGGAACAGCCAGGTCTTACAATTCCTAGATAAAATCGGAAGGTCTGGGGCCAGATGGGTCCCCACCGGGAGGGAGTTCCACAGGCGCGGTGCGGCCACCGAGAACGCCCTGTCCCGTGTGACCCCCTAGGAAACCCGGGGGACCTCCAGCAGGGTGCCCCCAGATGACCGCAGGGGCCGGTCCAGAACTCGGGGAGTGAGGCGATCTTGCAAATAGGCAGAGCCCAGACCCTGTAAGGCTTTATAGGTCAAAACCAACACTTTGAATCGAGCCCAGAAGACTATTGGCAACCAGTGCAGAGATCGGAGCACTGGTGTAATGTGCTCTCGGTGGCCCAGCCCCACCAGGAGCCGGGCCGCCGCATTCTGCACCAGCTGCAGCTTCCAAGCCGTCACCATAGGTAGCCCCATGTAGAGTAGGTGATAGTTACAGTAGTCTAACCGAGAGATGATAAAAGCATGGATGATCGTGGCCAGGTCCGGAACCGAAATCAGCAGCTGAAGTCGCCGCACCAGATGTAACTGGCGGAAGGCACTCCTTGCCACAGCCTCCACCTGGAAATCCAGGCGGAGCTGTGCATCAAGGCGCACCCCCAGGTTCCGCACCTGGGAAGTCAGTGGAGGGCACACACCCTCAACCGAGGGGGTCGCCATTTCCATCGACTTACCCACTAACATCACCTCTTTCTTGTCAGGATTCAGTTGCAGTTGATTAGCCCTCATCCAGTCCCCGACAGCTGTCAGACACCGAGTAAGCACCGAGACAGCCGGACCTGGGTCAGTTGAAAATGAGAGGTACAGTTGGGTGTTATCTGCATACTGATGACACCTTACTCCGTACCTCCTGATCACCTCAGCAAGCGGCTGCATGTACACGTTGAACAGGAGAGGGGACAAGAAAGAACCCTGCGGGACCCCACACGAGAGGTCTCAGTGAGATGAAAAATGATCACCAAGCACCACCTGCTGAGTTCTCCTGGTCAGGAATGAGTGGAACCATTCGAGAACAATCCCACCCACCCCCGCACTGTCCTGCAGGCACGTCACCAACATCTCGTGGTCAACGGTATCAAATGCAGCTGACAGATCTAATAGGACCAAAAGGGTGACCAACCCTTATCCTTTTCATGGCGCAGATCATCGACCAAAGCCACCAATGCTGTCTCAGTGCCATGCCCTGGACAAAAGCCAGACTGCAAGGGATCCAGATAACCGGTGCGGTCGAGATGCCCTTTGAGCTGCTGAGCCACTACCCGTTCAATAACCTTCCCTAAAAAGGGAAGGTTAGAGACAGGTCGATAGCTGGCAGGGGAGTCAGCGTCAAGCGATGGTTTCTTGAGCAGAGGCCGTACCACCACCTCCTTAAGGCAGGCCGACACTCTGCCCTCCTGCAGGGAGGCGTTGACCACCCCAGCCAGCAACAGCCCCATTGTCTCCTGGGAGGTCTTAATCAGCCAGGACAGGCATGGATCAAGTTCACAAGAAGTGGCTTGAACAGCCCCAAGCACCCCCACCACATCAGCGGGTGTCACCGACTGAAACTGATCCCACAAAATCGGACAAGGCGGGGCTTCTGCCACCTCTACCTCCTCCATTGTATTAAGTGCAGCATCGAGATCTTGGTGAATACGATCCTTCAGTGCATGAGTGAAGGGGTTGGATCTGTGGGCCAGATCCAGGAATTGGAAAGAGGCCAGATGAAAACTGACTGTGGGCCCCTTTTTGGTCTACAAAGCAGGAGATCCCTGTCCCTCCTTCCTAACATTAGAAACTTTCTAGATTTATTCACAAGCACTGAATTCATAAATGTGCATTTCAGATTTTAGCTGCTTAAAATTAAACCAATCAGTTCTAGCCTCTCCTCTGTTTTCAAGTCAAATCTGTGAACCTCATACAGCGGCGTAATGTTTCCCTGAACTTTGTGGAAGATGACTGGGGGCAGGATGGTGAGGGAATAGTGGGGGGGGGCGGAAACAAGCACCTCCCCAATTCACCAAGTCTGGTTGGGATGTGGGCAGCTCAGGGCTCTCCTCCCGCCAGTGGGTGCATCAGCTAAAGGTTTTTTTCTTGGCGGTTTGGGGGTGGGGATGGGTGTGGCAGCCCAGTCCAGGAAGCACAGGTGTGAGGTGGTGCTCCACATTCTGCAGTGTAGGAGACTGAAGCCCCACACCTCCCTCCCTCCCCAAGTGCAAATTTAATGGGGGATGGAGCTATTGAAATGCCCCTAGCTGTGTCATAAGAACATAAGAAGTGGCGTGACTTTACGGTATTGTTTGCCTGAAATTCAGCCTATTGTTTTGAAAGTATACCCTAAAGTGATCTGAGGGTATTTTCAGACGTTACGAGATCACAGTCAACCACGCTCAATTCCGGGTGGTGGCTGTGATTTCGGCACGTCTGTTGGGGGAAACGGATGTTTCCCCCCAGATGTTACCCCGGCGTGGAATTACATTCACCACGCGAGCGGCCGAAGCGGAGGGACCGGCGGCCACCGCATGTTGAATGTAATTCCACGCCGGGGTGAACCCCGGCGTCTCGTCTGGTCGGGCGCCACGGCCCGGGATCATCGGCGGGATCCCGGGCCGTGGCGAATCTGGCCTGATGCGGTGGCCTCATTGGCCCTGCCGCCCGCCCGTCTCCCCAGAGGGCGGGCAGTGGGATGCGTGGAGGGGGCGGGGCCGTGCGGCCGCACGTTGCGCCGCACGGCCCCGCCCCCTCCCAGATTCCCCGCCGGGATCCCCCTGGCACGTCTGATATGGTGTGACGGGGTGATCCCGGCAGGGAATGAATTGGGTGATTTCGGTACAGGGCCAACTGGCCCCATAACGTCTGAAATCACCCTCAGACTTGTATCTGTTCTCAATTTTTTCTTTTATGACTGCATCTCACACAGGTGTCTCTCCATGGATAATAGAGGGTGTCTCTGGGCAAAATTTCGGTTTCAGTTTCTTGCAGTTCTCATGTATTTCGGTTCTCCTAGTGGAGTTTGTTTCTTCTCCCATTGAAATCAATGAGGAAGTTTTCCCATTGAAATCAATGCAAGAACAAACCAAAAATCCCTGTAATAAAGACATGTCTTGTCTTTGTAAAACACTTCAGTCAATCAGTTTAGTTTATGCAACCTCTGAAGCTTAGTCAAAGTGACTGGTAGCCACCAGCCACTACATGTTTGCCACTCAATAAACAGTTTCTTTCATAGCACTACAACACAAACAAACAACAATTAAATTTAGCAACTGCCAGGGTACACCCATATTCCATACCCCCACATTGCCAATGCCAACAGTGCCAATCCCAAATCAACAGTGTCAGTCTCAAATCCAGTGTGACCCCCAAAATGACCCCCATATTTCCAGTGCCAACAGTGCCAGTTCCAAATCCAGTGTGACCCCCAAAGAAACAAACCATAACCCCCCACTACACCTCCAGAACCCCAGCTGTGGGGACAGGCAGTGTACGGGACCCCAGTAAGAAGGCTCTCTGTCCCCCCAGTGGCAGGGCTTGCTTAACCCAGCAGCAAGGAGTTCCCAGGGTTAACTAATGTCCTTCCAGTGTTAACCCTGGGAACTCCTTGCTGCAAGACAGCAGCAAGAAGTTCCCAGGGTTAACGTGATTGGACCTAGTGGGAGAGAGGTCCCTAAACTCCAGCCTTGGGGCACCTCCCAGCCATGTGATCATGGAACTGACCTCAACAGCAACAAAATGCAATCCCCCCCTGACTGTGCTTCCAGAACCCCAACCTTGGGGCACCCTGAAGTCTTGGGGCACCCCCAACAAGCCATGTGATTCCAGGCGACACCCATATGCCATACCCCCACATTGCAGCCAACAGAACACCAGAAAAAATCCAGTGTAAACACCCACCCACCCCAAGAAACAAACCCCACAGATAGGGGCTCCTAAATTCCAGGCTTGGGGCAAACCCCCCTCCCCCCAGCCATGTGATGGGTCATGGGACTGACTTCAACAGCAACATAATGCAATATCCCCCCCCACTGCACCTCCAGAACCCCAGCCAGAGCCCCAAACTCTTCAGGCACCCCCCAACAAGCCATGTAATGCAAGGGGACACCCACATTGCTGCCAACAGAACACCAGGGTCCAATCATGTTAACCCTGGGAATTCCTTGCTGCAAGACAAGGAGGTCCCAGGGTTAACATGATTGGGTCCAGTTGGAGAGAAGCCCCTAAACTCCAGCCTTGGGGCATCCCACAGCCATGTGATCATGGGACTGACCTCAACAGCAACAGAATGCAATATCCCCCCTCCCCACTGCACCTCCAGAACTTCCAGAACCCCAAACTTTTCACGCACACCCAACTAGCCATGCATTGCAAGGGAACACCTATATGCCATACCCCCACACGCACATTGCCACACTGCCAAGACCAACAGAACACAAGAAAAATTCAGTAACACCCCCCCCCCCAAGAAACCACATACAGGCCCCCTGAACCCCAGCCTTGGGGAACCACCCCCCAGCCCTGTGATGGGAGACCTGATGCAACGGGCCTCCTGAACCCCATCCTGGGGCCCTTGCCCCACACTTGGGCCACTAAGGTACTTTACCCCCATCCCAAAAAAACATCACTTACCTCACTCAGACGCTCAGTAAACACAATTCTGCAGTTCACTCCTCCTAGAAGAACCAGGCAAAGAATGGCTTCCAAGGTCAGAGCAGGTCCCAGAAGAAGAAGAAAAAATCCTACCTCCAAACTTGCACATCAGCACCAATCCCTGAGCTCTGCTGAATGATTGCCAGGAAAAGTTTCATGGCAATTCGCCAACAGAGCCCCATCCCCCACTCCCAAAATCTCTGAGGGTAGCTCTTGGATAGGATGCCTTTTTTGAATTAAAAAAAGGCAACCAATCCAGAGAGCAGGGTATACCTTGGTGCCGAAACAAAAAGGCAGCAGCACAAACTGTTTTTAGAAGAAGCTGAGCCTCACCAACCATTGTGAAAGAATCGAGACCAACAGAAAGATCCGATACAGCTGAAACTTTCGGTTCTCGGATTTAGAATTGAAAGCACCATCATCAGACACTTTCAGTTCTTTCCGATACCGAAAGTCACATCCCTAATGGATAAAATCACTGTGACAGTACAAAGGAGCAGAAAATGAGTTTACATGCCATCAAATGATGGAGCTGTTAAGGGGAAAGCATTCTTAGTATAGTGTCTCCTGTCAATGGCCTCAGTAGACAGAAATGTATAAGCTCTGTGAATCTCCAACCGTTTCTAAGACAAAACTGTTTCTTACATGAAAGAGTGTGCAATACTTTGTCATCTGCTAGAGGGCAACATCTGTTAAACAATATTATTTTTTCACCATGAATAAAAACTCCTCTCTGGCAGGTTATGGGTACTCATGAGGGATGTGCGAACAGGACGGAGTTCGGATGTTCGGCTGTTCAGACTAAAAACTTAGTTCGGGTTCGGGGGTTCGATATGACGGAGTTTGGACCCCCCAAACGTTCGGCAGAGTTCGGCGCCACCAAGAGGCTTGGAGCACTCCAGGGACCCCTAGGGGTGTCCATGGCACCAGGGCTGGCTGTCAGAGTCCCAGCGGCAGCAGCGGAGGCTGGGAAGGCTTGGGGCTTGGTGGCTGGCCTGGCACCCCTACTTGGCTGGGCATTGCAGGCTGCCAGGCATCGGTGGAGCAGTGGCAGACATTGGATTGCCCGGTAGCAGAACCCATGGTACAGCAGAGGCAGCTTTAGCAGCAGCAGACAGGCAGTGTGGCATGAGCAGCGGAAAGCAGGCTGAGGTAGGGGTTGATCTTGGCAACCTGGGCGGGCAGACAGACAGCGTGGCATGAGAGGCAGTGGGGAAGGCAGGCTGGGACCTTGGCAGGGCACTCAGATAGGTTGGCGAAGACTGTGCAGCGCGCACAAGAGAGAGCCAGTCAGATAGGCAGGCCGAGATCGTCTAGCCAGAGGCCGGCTGGCAGGCTTACAGCTTCCCAATGCCACCCAGCACCATGAGGTCAGTCAGTTAGACCGGCCGAGGCCATCTAGTCAGAGAGAGAGAGAGAGAGTAAGGGCAGGCGCCAGGCATTGGGAGGAAGGGACAGCACCTCAGCAGCAGCAGCCCAGATTGAGGAGGAGCCCCATCCCAAGACTGCCCCTGGCATGGGATGGCATGTGCCACTGCACCATCAATCCATGTCCAGGGGCAGCTCGGGGAATCCCAGCAGCAAAAGGTTTACCTTCAAGAAGAGCAACTGCTCCACCAACTTGGCCCCCAGTCTCAGGCAGTGCGTAGAGCAAGTGTCCCCCACCATGGAGAACACCTGCTTGCTGGGGACACTCGTTGGTGGGCAGGACAAGAGACCCTTGGCGACTTTGGACAGGGCCGGCCACACGTTGGTCTTGCCGGCCCAGTAGGCCAAGGGATCGCTGCTGGGTTCTATGCTCAGCTTCTCCTCCAGGTAGCTCTCCACTGCTGCTGAGACACTGTCATACTCCCGACCCTCACATAACTGTCCTTGGGCACCACCTCCATCACTGCCCTCAGCCACGCTGCCTGCCCTGCTTTGCACAAGCCCATGCTCACCAGAGTGCCCTGCACATACGAATTGCTGGCTGCTCACAATAGGGGTGCTGCTACTGCTCAGCCTGCTGCTGGTGCTGCTACTGCTAGGACTGGGGGCAACTCCCCCACCCACGCTAACGGCCATTCTCTTGACCTCTTCTTCTCTAGGAACTGCTCTGTCCTCTCCTTTGATCCTCATCCCATCTCTGACCACTTCCTTGCCTCTTTCAATGTCTCCCACTGTCCCCCTCCCTCTTCCCCTTCTCCATCCCCCTTCCGTGACCTGCAGACCATTAACCTCCTGGACTTTGCTTCCTCCCTCTCCCCCCTTTTCCCCTTAGTCTTCTCCTCCTCCCGATTCTGCCATTTCTGCTTTCAATGCCTCTCTCTCCACTACCCTTGACTCCCTTGCCCCCCTCTCCTCCCGCCCTGCCCACTCCCACAACCCCCGTCCTCCCACTCCCACCCCCAGTATCCGCCACCTCCGCTCCTGCACCTATGCTGCTGAATGCCTTTGGTGCAAATCCCACTCTCATGCTGACTTCCTTCACTTAAAATTCTGTGTCTCTTCCCTTACTTCTGCTGTCTCCCTTGCTAGACAGCATTACTACGCCTCCCGCATTGAGTCCTGTTTTCAGGACCCTCGCCGCCTGTTCTCCACTTTTGACTCCCTCCTCAAGCCCCCCTGTCCTCCTCCTCCCTCTGCCCTTTCTGCTCAGGATCTTGCTTCCTTCTTCACC